>JAKWIY010003052.1:6275693-6735693 GCA_027704805.1 Solanum corneliomulleri
AAATGGTGGAGAACTTAATTTATGAACTTATTCTTAATTATTATTTATCTATAACTGTCACTCCGCGAGCTACCCACGAGCACAGACACTTTTTAGGACCACAAGTGATTCCAAGCAAACCCTGCTGGCATTATCATAAGCATACTAAATAATTTAAATTGTTGCGGAAGCTAAATCATACTTAAAATGAAAATATGGGGAATACTCATATGTTAAAACTAAGATATATGAAAACTGATGAGTTTCATACAAAGAAAATATTAACTCAATACTAAGCTGAACTAACTATGTCTAAAAATAACCTCTGTACTAGACTAGAAATACAGGGACAAGCCCCAGCTAAGTCTGGAAAAATTTGAAACTAAATGACTAAAAGACTGAAATGAAATCATGACTATCGTCCTCGGAGAATGAGGACTCACCACTGAATCTGCTGAACTGGAGATCGGGAATCAATCGATGCATGATCTGGATACTGAGAACCTGAACCTACATCATGAGAAGATGTAACACATGTATGCGCCAGTACTTAAAGGTACCGAGCATGTAGGAGATAGTAAAACTAAAATAAAATAGAATTGAACAAGCACAAAAGTAAGTATAATAATTTGCACATGATATACTGAATGCTGAGGTAATTAAATGCAAAGACCAATTTATAACATGCTGGAACTGAATGCTAAATATACTGATAAATGGTCAATGCAATAGAGTCTAACTGATTTGTGGGAGCTACTAATAACCGACAATAAAACCACATGAGCTAAATGTGGTACGCCCCATCGAGAAGACCCAATATACACCTGCAAGAGGTATAAAGGCATGCTGGCGTGATCACTAAACTGGGACTAATTGGGTACGTTGAACCCTTGTCCAACTCGGCATTATGCTACTCCCAATACATTATGTAATTAATTGAGTTTCACTAAGTTTTTGTAAATACTGCATAGCTCAAACTGAACATGCAAACTGAGAATGCAACAATTAATGTGGTAATTATGCATTTATAACTGAGGCATGTATATCTGACCTAGCATGTTTAATTCAAGAACAAAATAAAGACATAATTAAGGTTCTTAAATTCATGAAATAATTTGAGTAATAACATGATAATCTGATTTGGAACTTATAACTAGTTAATTCATGAAGTTCTACTGATGTTCTTGAAACCCTAGGTCTAATCATGATATTGGAATCAATAGTCTGACTGAAGGGACCTAATGGGTGAAAGGAACCCACTAGTGAAATCCTTTATACCTGGTGATGAAATCCACAGAGAAATATTTAGATTTTGGGGCTGGAACTGAGGGAACATTGTTGCGTTCTTGAACTAGGGTTATTGAACTTTTTCTCCTTTCTTGCTTCTAATTTTCTAAGTTATTGTTTAATGATTTGACTTAGGTAAGTTTTATTTATGTTTCTAGGCTTATAATAACTAAAATCTGATGATTTAGGTTCAAAATGACCTATTTTAGAGTTTAACAAGTGGGAAAAGACCAAAAGACCCATTACTTAAAAGCTATTAGATTCACAGATGGAGTTGACTGACGGTCCGTACTGGTCGACTATCATTTACGACTGAGAACAGGAAGCAAGTTGATCAATTAACAGAGTCGACTGACGGACCGTAAGTTGATTGATGGTCGTACTAGCCGACCATCGTTTTTGACTTGGAACTGAGAGTCAATTGTCCCATTAACGGAGTCGACTGATGGACCGCAAGTTGACTGACGGTCCGTAGTTGGCTCCGTCGTTCACAACTGCAACTTTTGAAAATCTGCATTTTTGTACTTTTTTTTAGACACGGGGTGTTACATTATCTCCCCTTTAGGACCATCTCTCCTTGAATGATGACTGAACTAGCTTATAAAAAGATAGAGAGTTGCAATCCCTACTACTAAACACTGAGGACTGAGTTTCTGACTTAATTGAGTTCCAAGAACAAGCAAATATGATGAAAATGCAAGAACAAACTGAGCGAACGTGATTCTAAGGTTGAATTCATGCATGAATGATTGAACAACTGAATAGGAACTATTACCTCAAGCTGGAGTGGAATAGGAAGGATACTTGGCTTTCATGGCTACTTCTTCTTCCCAAGTAGCTCCCTCTTTTGACTGACTCATCCACAAAACCTTGACCAAAGCGACTTCTTTGTTTCTCAACCATCTAACCTGATGATCAAGGATGTACATCCTCATAATAAATACTATCTTTCACCGCCACACACTTTACTAGCACTATGGAGGCTGGCTCACCCACACACTTCTTCAAGAGCGAGATGTGGAAGACTGGATGCACTGCTTCTAAGTCTGCTGGCAACTCTAACTCATATGACACCTTACCAATCCTTTTTAAGATCTTGTAAGGGCCTATATATCTAGGACAGATCTATCCTTTCTTGCCAAATCCCATCACCCCCTTCATAGGTGACACTTTCAGGAAAAACCCAATCATAAACTTGGAACTCTAGTTCCCTTCTCCTTACATCTGCATAAGACTTCTAACGAATCTAGGTTGTCTTAATTCTATCTCTAATGAGTTGCACATTCTCCATAGCATAGAGGAATGAATCTGTCCCTATCAAAGTTGCTTCACATACTTCAAACCAACCGACAAGTATCTACATCTACACCCATACAAAGCCTCATAAGGGGCCATCTGAATGCTGAAATGGTAGTTATTGTTGTAGGCATAGTCAATAAGAGGAAGGTGATCATCCCAAATACCCTTGAAATCCATCACACAAGCTCTCAACATATCCTCTAGGGTCTAAATACGCTCTGCCTGTCCATCCGACTGTGGATGAAATGTTGTACTAAGGTTAACTTGAGTACCAAGACCCTTCTGAAAATGAGAGGTAATGTAAGGACCTCTATCTGAGATGATAGAGAAAGGAAACCCATGAAACCTCACAATTTCATTAATGTAAAGCTTGGCATAGTACTCTGCCGAATCTGTAGTCTTGACCGCCAAAAAGCGAGAGACTTAGTTATCCTGTCAACTATCACTCAAATGGAGTCATGTGGTTTGCGAGTATAAGGTAACCCTGTAATGAAATCCATATTGATCACATCCCACTTCTAAGTAGGAATATCCATCTCTTGAGTCATACCTCCTGGTTTATGATATTCTACCTTGACTTGCTAGCAATTGGGGCACTTACTCACAAAGTCTGCTATTTACCTCTTCATGACATTCCACTAATAGACTTCCCCCAGATCCCGGTACATCTTAGTGGCACTTGGATGAATAGAATATCTGGAGTTATGGGCTTCTGCAAGGATATGCTTTTTTAAATCACCCACATCAGGAACACACAATCTACCCTGGTAGCGAAGTATACTATCTCCACCTTGGAAGAAAACTTCCACTCGCTTATTATGGATTGCACTATTAAGTTCAAACAAGATTGGATCACTGTCTTGATTTTCCTTAACCTCCAATACCAAAGAAGATTTTGGCCCATTCTGAACTGTTACACCGTTGTCTGATATGCTCATAAGGCAAACTCCTAAGCGAGTAAGCCTGTGAAAATCCTTCACTAGCTCCTTCCTTTCTTCCTCAACCTGATATACACTACCCATATATAATCTACTAAGAGTATTTGCTACTACATTCGCCTTACCAGGATGATAAAGTACACTCACATCATAATCCTTAAGGAACTCTAGCTATCTCCTCTGGCGAAAATTCAACTCTTTGTAGGTGAACACATACTGAAGGCTCTTATGATCAGTGAACACATCTATGTGAACACCATACAAGTAGTGTATCCATATCTTGAGTGCAAACACCACTGTTTCAAGCTCGAGGTCATGAGTTGGATAGTTCTTCTCATGAACCTTAAGCTATCTAAAGGCATAAGATATAACCTTATCTCGTTGCATCAACACAAAACCTAGGCCAACTCTGGATGCATCACAGTAGATCACATAACCATCTGAACCCTCTGGTAGAGTCAATACAAGAGCTGTAGTCAATCTAGTTTTCAATTATGCAAAGATTTTCCCATAATCATCTGATCGTTGAAACTTGACCATCTTCTGAGTTAACCTAGTCAATGGTAAGGTTATGAACGAAAATCCTTCCACGAACCTTCTATAATAACCCACTAGACCCAAGAAACTTTTGATATCTATAACAGAGATAGAACTGGGCCATTGTTTCACTACTTCTATTTTCTGTGAATCCACTTGGATCCTTTCGCTGAATACAGCGTGACCAAGGAAAGCAATGGATTACAACCCGAACTCGCATTTTCTAAACTTAGTGAATAATTAGCGATCCTTGAGACACTATAGAACAATTCTTAAATGACTCACATGTTTTTCCTCATTTCTAGAGTAAATGATGATATCATCAATGAAGACAATACCAAACAAGTCCAAGTACTATTTAAACACTTTGTTCATCAAATCCATGATACTTGCAGGAGCATTGGTTAGTCCAAACAACATAACTAAAATTCATAATGAACATACCGATTTCAAAAAGTTGCTTTCGAAATGTTACTATCTCTGACTCTAAGTTGATGATAACCCGATATGAAGTCTATCTTTCAGAAATGGCTGGCACCTTGAAGTTAGTCTAACAAGTCTTCAATCCTGGGGATGGAATACTTATTCTTTATTGTGACCTTGTTCAACTGTCTATAGTCAATGCACATTCTAAGAGAACCATCTTTGTTCTTTACAAACTACACTGGTGCACCCCATAGTGAAATACCTGGTCTGATGAAGCCCTTATCTAGAAGGTCTTTCAATTGCTCTTTCAATTCCTTATGCTCCGCTGGAGCCATTATGTAAGGAGGAAAAGAAATAGGCTGGGTATCTGGAAGGAGATCAATTCCAAAGTCGATTTCCCTTTCGGTAGACACTCTGGGAATATATTATATGTTGACTATACGAATTGACTCAAGAGTTGGGGTTTCAGAGCTAGAATCCTTGACCCAAAATAGATGATAGAGATAACCCTTAGAGATCATCTTTCTGGCGTAGGGTAAGAAATGAATCGACCCATACGCGCTAAGCTACTACACCTCCATTCTAATATTGGCTCATCTTGAAACTGAAAATGAACAATCCTAGTTCTATAATTGACTGACACATAACACGAATGTAACCAATCCATGCCTAGAATGACATCGAAGTCTACCATTTCTAACTCTACAAGATCTTATGAGGTGACTTTTTGAGACACTCAGACGGGTCGATTTCTGTATACCCATCTAGCTATAACTGGGTCACTGACTAGAGTAGAGACTAAGAAATGTTTTGAGAGAGTTTCTAGACTAACGCTGAATTAGACTGCTATGTGAGGACAAAATAAAGAGTAAACCCTGGATCTAACAATGCATACAAATCAAGGTCAAGGACACGTAATGTACCAGTGATTACATCAGGAGAACCTTCCTGATCCTGGCGAGCATGAAGAGCATACAACTTGTTATGGTGCTGACTGCCACCTATACCAGATGAATTACCCTACTGAGTCGGGCGACTTGCTGGTGCTGATGAAGTTGTAAACTAAACTCTACCATTATCACCTCCTTGACCCTGTCTAGAAGGACAATCCCTCAACATGTGACAGTACTGACCGCACCTAAAATATCTTTCATTTCCTGCGGATAACCGGGACCTGATGTTGATTCTCGATTTAAATGTCAACTCTAAGTTTGGGGTGAGACACCCGTCTAGATAGTTCTTACCACACTTGGGGTAAGTGGGGTAAGTCTGGGTGCCTAAAACACTTCCCTGAGAATCAGAACCTGGTGCTCTACCCTTTTGGTCTTACGTGTTCGTGGAGAATGGAACACTATATAACGAAGGTTCTAGAGCTGAAAACTTCTGTTGACTCTGCAAATGATTTCCACCACCCGATATCTACTGAGAATAGTCATAGTTCCTAGTCCTAGCCTTCTTATTCTCCTTAGCCTGTTCCTTAAGCTTATCACACTCAACTTGCTGAGCATGAGTCATAAGCTTAGAGATGTTCATATCTCCTAGTAATATAGCATTTCTGCCCTGAGTTTTCACCAAATCTGACACTCCATACAAAAACTTATTTATTTGAGTCCAGGAGTCAGCAACCATGTGAGGAGCATACCTGGAGAGTTGGTTAAACTTGATCCATACTCTTGTACTGTCATTTTTCCCTATCTCAAGTTCATGAATTCCTGAGCCTTTTCTTACCTCAAGCCTATTGGGAAAAACATATCCAGAAGGGTCTTACTAAAGCAATCCCAAGTCATAGGAGCTGCATTTGTACCCCTATTTTCCTTCCACTTAGTGTACCAGATAAGAGCAACATCCTTCAACTGGTATGATGCCAACTCAACCCGATCATTTCCCGTGACTTGCATTACCTTAAAGATCTTCTTGATCTCATCCAAGAAATTCTGAGAATCCTCATTAGTTTGTGATCATAAGAACTCATGCGAATTCATCCTAACATAGTCATGGACCCTTGCTTTACTGACCCACCATTTTCATTCACACGAGCATGAACCTGATTGTTCTGGTTAGTCATACTCTTAGTCAACATCTGTATGGCATTTCAGAACTCAGCATTGGAGTCTTCTTGATCTGTGAATGGAGGAGTTGTGTTTGCATTCCTGGCGTTTGCATTCCTAGCGTCAGCTCCACGAGGAGGCATGATCTGAACGTAGAATATCAAGTTAGAGTGGAATAAGATCATACTTTAGACACGATAAAAGTAAGAAGAACGTGAAGTTTTTCCTAAAATACCTTGTAGCCTTCCTTAGATGTCGTGCACTTCACACCCCTGTAAAGGACTCTACTTAGTGCGGCTTTTCAGACATCCTAGGACTCTTGAACCTAGTGCTCTGATACCAAGTTTGTCACACCCCGAGCTACACTCGAGATGGAGACATGGAACTTAGGACCATAAGTGATCCCAAGCTAACCTTGCTGGAATGATCATGAGCATACTAAAGAATATAAGTGTTGCGAAAGCTAAATCATACTTAAAATGAAAAGATGGGAATACCCATATGCTAAAATTGAGATATATGAAAACAGATGAGTTTAATACAAAGAAATTATTAGCTCAATACTAAGTTGAACTAACTATATCTGAAAATAGCCTCTAAACTAGACTAGAAATACTAAAACAAGCCCCAACTAAGTCTAGAAAAAACTGAAACTAAATGACTAAAAGACTGAAATTAAATCATGACTATTGTCCCCAAAAATGAGGACTTACCACTAAATCTGATGAACTGGAGATCGGGAATTGATCTATGCGTGATCTGGATGCTGAGAACCTCAACCTACATCACGAGAAGATGTAGAGCACATATGTGTTAGTACTTGAAGGTACTGAGCATGTAGGAGAGAGTAAAGCTTAAACAGAACATAACTGAACAAGCACAAAAACTACTATAATAATCTGCACATGATATACTGAATGTTGAGGTAATTAAATGCAAAGACCAATTTATAACATGCTGGAACTGAATACTGAATATACTGATAAATGGTCAATTCAATAAAGTCTGACTGATTTGTGGAAGCTACTAATAACCGATAATAAAACCACATGAGCTAAATGTGGAGTCCAATGTATATGCCCTATAGAGAGGACCCAATATACCTTGTCAGAGGTATAAAGGCATGCTGGCGTAATCACTAAACTGATTCCCATAGGGGGGGCATTACAACCTACTTGGCTAGTAGTTCTGGGACTAATTGGGTACGCTGAACCCTAGTCAAACTCGATATTATGCTTCTCCCAATGAATTATGTAATTAACTGATTTTGATTGAGTTTTAGTAAATACTGGATAGCTCAAACTGAACATGCAAACTGAGAATGCAACAATTAATCTGGTAATTATGCATTTATAACTGAGGCTTGTATATCTGAAGTAACTGAAATATCTGACCTAGCATGTGTAATTCAAGCACTAAAGAAATACATAACTAGGGTTCTGAAATTCATGCAATAATCTGAGTAATAACATGATAATCTGATTTGGAACATATAACTAATTAATTCATCAAATTCTATTGAAGTTCTAGAAATCCTAGTCTAATCATGATATCGGAATCAAGAGTCTGACTGAAAAATAGGGACTCAATAGGTGAAAGAAAACCATTAGTGAAATCCCACATACCTGGTGATGAAATATCAGAGAAATATTTAGATTTCAAGACTGGAACTGAGGGAACCTTGTAGTTTTCTTGGACTAGGGTTTTTGACCTTGTTCTCCTTTCTTATTTCTAATTTTCTAAGTTTTTATTTAATGATTTGACTTAGGTAAGTTTTACTTATGTTTCTAGGCTTAAACTGTCTAAAATATGATAATTTAGGGTCAAAACGATGTATCTTAGGGTTTAAACGAAGTGGGAAAAGACCAAAAGACCCATGACATAAAAGTTGTCGGAGTACCAGACGGAGTTGACTAACGGACCGTAATTTGACTGACGCTTCGTACTGGTCGACCGTCGTTTGTGACTGAGAGTTGAAAGTCAGTTGGCGAATCGATAGAGTCAACTGATAAACCGTAAGTCGATTGACGGACCATACTAGTCAACCATTATTTGTGACTGAGAGTTGAAAGTCAACTAGGGAATCAACGGAGTCGACTGACGGACCGTAAGTTGACTGACGGACCGTACTGGTCAACTGTCATTTGCGACAGAGAACTAGAAGTAAGCTGATCAATCGATGGAGTCCACTAACAGACCATAAGTCGACTAACAGTCCGTACTAGCCAACCATCGTTTGTGACTTGCAACTGAGAGTCAGTTGGCCTACCGATGGATTCGACTAACAAACCATAAGTTGACTGACAGTCTGTAGTTAGCTCCGTCGTTGGCACCTCCAACTTCTGAAAATCTATATTTTTTGTACTTTTTTTGGATATGGGGTGTTACAATAACTGTTGAAGTGTTACTTCTGAGTTGGGTACTACTTGAGATTGTGATCTGTTAGGTTAGACTGATTTCTATACAGGTTGTAATTTGTAGAGGTTTCGTTGGTTATGAAAGGAGTACTCGTATTCTATTTTACTCTAGCTTGTATTAATTGTTGGCTTGCTAAGTATCATATTGTATGGTACTCACTCCTTGCTTCTACACTTGAGCTCGTGTCATCGTTATACTCTTCATCTTCGTCTGAGGTTATTTTGTGGATATTTGAAAGATAGCTTGTTATCTCAGCGGACCCTCTCATTCGTTTATTATGTTATTTTTCTACTTTGGAAAAAAAAATTGAGACTTGTATTTTATTTCAATTTAGTTGCATTATACTAGTGGTTTGTACATGTGACAATCAGGTTTTGGGTATTTTATGAGATTGGCTAAGTTATCTGCAGTTATGTCTTTGACGTCTTTATTTCCTCTTTGTTGTCATATGATTTTCATTTTAAGCTAATATGTCTTAGTGTGATAAGACGAGTGTTATCACATTTATTTTTTTTATCGTGGCAGTCCTCCTACCTAGGTGTATGAGTATATGCCCGCATGACTCGATAGGTGCATCATAACAAAGAATCTATTTAGATATGAAAAGGAAAGTAATTAATGATGATTAAAGTCAGAGAAGAATATTAATAAATCACTAATAGGCTATGTGATGATAAAAAATAGTAAATATAACATAAAAATAATAGACAAGGAAAAATGTTAAATATTAGCGCATAAATATAAGGAATGAGACTCAAGTATACATATAAAAATCTAGATAAAAATAGTTAATATTCACCGCGCATCGTCAGGGTACTTATACTAGGTTATATTAAAGTTAGGAGCAAAACAGATTTTAACAAAGTTTGTAACAATTTTATGAAAACCCTAGTCCCTTATCTTTCCTATATAAAAGCATGTTTTAGCGGCGCCTCTCATTCAATCATACTCACCACAACTAAACCTTATGCAGCTAAGAAGAAGGATATTCACAACAGTGAAGAGGATGATAAATCTTCTTCCTGTATTCTTTAGAAATCAATCAATGAGTCATCACACTGTATGTTCTTTAATCACAATTTTCTTTTCTTTATTTGGTGCTATACTATTTATTTCTTAGTCTATGAATGAACTATCCCTACAAATACTCCCTTTCCTTTAAAAAAATCAGAATTTAAAAGTTCATTTTTATTTTAGTTGTTGTATCTAATCAAATAGAAAGTTGATTTATACTGAGTCCTTTAATCTCAACTTTTTCTTAGATTTAAATCTTTTTCCTGTTACTTATCCAAAGTGATTAATATAACATAGAAATTATCCATCACTAGTTTCATCTATTTTGTGGTGAATACAAGAGTAAAATTCTATAAACTCATAGTTCTTTACTCTAAACCAACATCATCCTTCAAACTTGCAAAGGCTACAATTCACAATAAACAAACTACCTAAGTGGCATTATTCCATCGAACTTAGAAAAATGCAAAAAATATCAAATCTTGTCATTGACTTACAATGAGTTTATTGAATCATTTCGAGAGAGATATTAAATTTATTTAGTGGAAAAATATACTTTGAGATTAATTTATTGATTTGTCAAAAATCAATTCTTTTGATAGGATTCTTAGCACTTTAGGGGATCTCAATAAGTTGATTAATCTTTTTCCGGCACATAATAGTGTAGACGGACCTATTCCAAGTTCATTTGACAAACTGTTGGCGCTGGAATTCTTGAATTTGTGCTATAACAATTTTTATTCTGAAATTTCAAAGTCATTAGAAGTTTTGTGTATCTCAAATACTTAGCTTCTATCATAATTGCTTATTCTTCAATAGATTTTTGAACTCTTAACACTCTTCAACTACCATACTTGTAATAGTTGTGTGGAATTGTTTGTTTTTTTGGTTGTTCCTATCTTGTGTGATGGAAAATTCTTTTAAATGTAGTATGAGAAATCAAAAACTATATTTGAGATATTCTTTTTTATAAGAATGACTTTCATAAGTTATGTATTTTTGTTTCACTTCTATTTAATTTTTGAAATACAAAAATAAAATTATTAGTATTTAATCAGAACCATAAGTAGTGCAAAAGTTTCAATAGCTAACGAGAAAGGTTCATTAAAGTTTTTTTTTGAATCTTTTGTATTTAGATTTTATAGCTTATTGCCTATGTGATGCTCTATAATCTATCTATTTTTTTATCTTATGCTTATGGTAATATATACTATGCACAAATCCAATCTAGGCTATGTAATATTCTAGTGGTAGCTAAGCTCAATGATGTAACATATTTGGGGTGAGATGCTATAACACTACAACAAAATGACTTTTAGCTGCATTAAATATTGACATTAATACAGAGTGCTAAAGCCTTTACCTGCATTGGTTAAGTGCCATTAGAACCAATGTCGTTAAAGCCTTTACCTGCATTGGTTAAGTACAATTGAGAATTAATTGCCGCTATTGATCATTTTTGTTGTAGTGTAACCACTAAAGAACGTAATTATTAGTGAAATAAAGATATATACAAATTTACTATTTTGGTTTAACACTATTTTATCGTTATTTATTTATCATAATAGATATTTATTTTTAAAAAAATCAAGAAATGTGTATATTTTACCTATTATGACAAGTAAATTGCTACTAACTTAAGAAAATCAAGTTGTAGGATATTAGACTTGTTTCATGATGATCAGACATTTTAAACTATTCTGCAACCATCGTGGATGGAGTCTGATATTTTATGACTTGATTTTTTTTAAGTTTGTAGCACTTGTTTGTCATGTTGAAGGATACACATTTACTTTTTTTTTTTTTTTTAAAAAAAAATTAAAAAAAGGAAATTTGAAAGTCTAAAATGAGAAATGAATACTGATAAGTACATTTTGTGCACTAAAATAATAAATTCATACATACCTTCAACTCATTGAAAATTAAAATTTTGAGTGATTGTGCATCTCACCCCAAATTGGATAAGCAATATGACATAAAATGAGTTCAAATCCATGAAAGTGCTTAGGTACAATTTAATTAGATACTTATTCTCATTGAGAAATTTTATATGTAATGATTTGTGTTGGTGTTTTACTAAAATATTCCCAAATTTATTTGTTTTACCATATAAATTTTTATTTTTCAAATGAACCTACAGGGCCATGATATATTATTAAAAATAGAAAACCAGACCTTCCAGACCTACAATAGGCCCAACACTATAAGAACAAAAAAAAAATTACAATAAAAAAGCATATCTAGAAAGACAAAGTAGAAAGTGAATCTTCCTCCGGGCTAAGAACAGACAATATAAGGGAGTTACGACTGAGTGTTCAAATCTTCTCTTGTAAGCAAAGATTAATCAATTTCTGCCTTTGTGTGATTATAGTTTCTCACGAATTTCAGTTGTCGTACAAGTGTTAACATATCTTGGACGATCTGAACCTCAAGTATTAGAGTAAATCTGATTTGCTACATGAATTTCTCTACAACTTCGAGTAACAATACAAACTTATCCATCAATAATTTAATAATAATGCTTTCTTTTTCACTTCTCTACCGTGACGGGTGTTTATTTTCATCCTCCATGGTTCAGAAGGTCCAGTTAGCTGTTGGGGACAAGATCCCAAATAGGAGGGAATAGAATCTAGCACCTCAATTGAAGTACTGATATCAGGTATACTAACACCATTTAATTTGAAATAATTATCCAATGGAATGAATCCCTCAATAGGAATTAATACCACCATAAAAATTAGCAAGATTATTTTCCTCCCTTAAGAAATGTTGTACTCTCATTGTCATTCTACTTTTGATCCTATTTATAGCATTGACTTCCATCCAGACACTCCAAGGAACCTCATATATTCCATTTATAATGTTCACCACAGATAGTGAATCTTTTTCTATAATGATGTTGGGGAACTTTTTATCTAAGTAGTATGAAGCCCTTCACAAATAGTGTTTGCCTCAACCACTAAATTAGATGTATTAGCAATTTTTAAACCTTTGGTTCCCATAGATTATCATCATAATTCCTCACGCAAAAAGAAACAGATCTAGGACTTGTTTTTCGTCTTTACGCACCATCAGTATTACATTTCAGCCACCCTACAGGAGGAGGAATCCACCTCACAACTTTACTATGAAAAACAGGTCTGTGCTTTTCAAATTAAAATACCATTTGAGTCCAATTATTAGGAAAACTTGATAAGCTAAACTTAACCTAATAAACTTTTAAATAGTAGAATATCCCAAATAACCTAGTTACTAGAATATAACCCTCCATGTAAAATTGTGTTCCTTCTCTTTCATAGAAACCAAAGAATAATGTTAGACATTGCTTGATACACCATCTTCACTTCTCTCTACTATTACCTTTGAAATGCAACCATTTCTTCATATAGTCTGTTTCACATGTATCCAAGGACTTGGCAATCCAACAGCCCTAGCATAGTAATTCCAAATAAAAATAGATAAGAATAACTATTCTATTATTTTCCTCACAGGAACTCTACAACAACGACATAAATCATAACAGTTAGGATCCCAGGAAAATATAAAAACATCCACGGGAACTCTTTGTTTCCATATACCCTCCATCCAAAAAAGGAGATTTCAAAAGGGAGTCCTGCTGAGTCCACGATTTGTACTTATTTAAAGCTTTATTTTAATAGATTTAGTGTACTCAAATGCTTATTTTGTGCTAATAACTGATGTAAATCCTTGAGTTTCAAGTATTTGGACTTAGGGACAAAGCATGGACACTTTGAGCTAAAGGAATAATGTAGCTAAAGGAACAATAGAAAATAAGGCATGAGGATCGCCTAAACCATTGGACGAGTCGCCGAATGGCTTGAACTCGCCTAATGTTCCAGTGTGCCAAGCCCTGAATAAGAAAATCAAGTAGGCAATAGGAAGGAGCAATCGAGGAGTCTCTGAACAATTTCGCGATGCAAATCCTTATCGCCCAAAGTTACAGAACTTTTATATGTTGAAGGCCAAAGCAAAAAGAAGATATAACTAACCAAAGGGCGGATCGCCGAGTAGATCGGCTATCTCTAATTATTGCACCGAATGATCTTTCACATCAGAATTTTTTATAAGTAGAAATAGGTTTTTAAATTTTTAGTTTACTATCAATCAATTAAGCTACCTATAAACTTTTCAATTTAGACATTGAGTAATTAGATTGTAATTATCATTCTAATTTTGAACATTGTCTTATGTTTTTTCTTAGCTTTTGAAGACTTCCAATTCCAAGAAATTGGAAGTTGGTGTTGAAGATTCTTCATTGTAGACCTGTGTAAAAACAATATCAATCGTACCTAGTTGATGAAAATACTAGTTGGTATTAGTTTCTTACTTTTTATTATGTCTAACTAAAACCCAAATTTTGGGGTGTGATTATGTAATAATGGGTTGATATAACTGCTGAGTATTGTTAATTATTAGTTTATTTGCTGTGTAAAAGTGATTTCATTCAGTAATTTTGGTTGAATTTAATAAGCTTGTAGTTACAAATATAATCTTAGCTTTGCGTTTTTGGCATGCTCGAGAGAGAGGTTTTGAAATCAAAACTACTGAATCGATGGTCTTTGGGTAGCGGGTTGTCATGTATTCAGCTCGACAGAGTGAATCCTAAACCCACTTCCATACACTCAACTCTATAGAGTGAGTGGACTAATGTGAAGTAAGGTTTCATTTTGACTTATCAGTGTTCAAGAGAAATAAAATTTGATTTGGTGTAAATTGCTAGAGAGAGAGAGCTTACCCCACTAATGTGTAGCTTAATCGCTAATACACAGTTAGTACTAATTGCACTTACTCGGTTGTTTTTGTTAGCCCATAATCCTATCACATCCCAAAAATCCCGTCTCCATATTCGTATATCCATATTATTTGCTGTTTTAGTTTATAACTGCTTACAAACCCCTTTTGATAATCGACACTTGTGTCGCCCTTTTTAATTTGTGATGTCTTTACTCGTAAATGTCTTTAACTATGACTAATTTGAATTTATTCATACTTGGTTGTTGATTCTCAAAATCCTCCTTGTGGGGACAATCCCAACCCTTTATTGGGTTATTATATTGATTGACGATAGTTGGCATTTGTCTTGGAAGTAGTATCGTGATACGTCAAATAAAAAATGGCGCCACTACCGAAGAGTGGTGTTATTTGAGAATTTTTGTTAAGTTGAATTGTGATCTTCTTAGTTATAGTGATACTTACTTAATTTAGCTTTGTTTTATTTGTTTTGCTTTTTGTTGACATGAAATATGTCACGACCCAAAATCGAGCCGCGACTGGCACCCACATTTACCCTCCTATGTGGGCGAACCAACCAATCTAAACCCTAACATTTCAATATAATATCAACAGAAAGTAATGCAGAAGACTTAAACTCATTAATAAAATCAATTCAAAAACTATTATTATCCCCAAGATCTGGAAGTCATCACCACAAGAACATCTATCCTCAAATTACTAAACTAAGAGTATCTAAGAAAACAAAAAAACAAGTAAAAGCTAGTCCATGCCGGAAGTTCAAGGCATCAAGACTTGAAGAAGAAGATCCAGTCCAAGCTAGAAGCATTAGCTCACCCTGAAAATCCGGTGTGACGAAGACTGGCTAGAATTACTGTTGAGTTGAAGACGACGGCACGTTTGCTGCACTCCACAAATAAAAAAGAAGAAAACATAATAGTAGGGGGTCAGTACAACCACAGGTACTGAGTAGATATCATCGGCCAACTCAAAATAGAAGATAATATATATCAAGTAATATTATAAAATCAACCATGATGCTTAACATGTAACAACAACAAGTAATATATCATTAACAATTATCGTCAAGTTCACACATGAGGACTCAAGCCTCAATACCATACTCATTTGGGAATTTGGGTTCATTAGATTGAGTATATTAACATATTTCAAGATTCATTATCTTTATTCCCCTTGTGTCGGTACGTGACACTCCGCTCCATATACTATCCTGGTGCCGGAACGTGGCACTCCGATCCTCATATACTATCCTGGTACCGGAACGTGGCACCCCCCCGATCCATATACTATCCTGGTGTCGGAACGTGACACACTCGATCCTTATTCTTCATGGTACCGGAATGTGTCACCCGATCCATCATATACTCCTGGTGTCGAACGTGACACTCCGATCCTCATTCTATCCTGGTACCGGAACGTGGCACCCGATCCTCTATTTCTATCCTGGTACCGGAACGTGGCACCCGATCCCCTAATTTATCAAGCCTTCTTTTACTCCAAGGCATCATCATTAACAAGTGAATTAGGGTTTCTTTCAAGATTTAGGATTCAATAGCTTCATCATGCTTATTTTATCACAATTTCATAATCACAATCATGCAAGCATACAATTAAGCACATAGCAGGGTTTACAATACTAACAATACATATCATTCGCTATTAAGAGTTCACTACGAATATCATAAAAACCATAACCTACCTGCACCGAAGATTAGTGATCAACAAGCAATTTCCCAAGCTTTGTTTTCTCTCTTCCTTGTTCGATCGAATCCTCTCTCTTTCTCTTGTTCTTTCTAGTTTTCTTATTCAAACCCTCTTTCTTTTACCTAATTAGTATATAATTAAGTATAAAAGATGACAATAATGACCCACTAATTAACTTAAGGTTACCTTTTTTAACCCCCAAGTAATTAGACTTATTAATATTAACCCCCTAACTTAATAATTAAAGAAGGAATAGTCAAAAAGTCCTTAAAACGTGAAGAAATCCGACTCTGACTGGGATTACGCAACCTGTGACGGCCCGTCGTGCCTGCGACGGTCCGTCATGCAGGTTCGTCAGAGACTCGATTTCCTCAAGGAGTCTGTGACGGCCCGTCGTACCTACGACGGTCCGTCCTGCACTTCCGTCACGACGTTCAGAGACTCATTCCATGTACTAAATTCTCAAGAGTTGAAGTGTTTTGAAACGGGGGCTCACGACGGTCCGTCCTGCAGGTCCGTCACAAAGTTCAGAGAGTCGATTTCAGTACTCAGATTTCAGAATTCCTAAGTGTTTTGGAACGAGACACCCTCGACGGTCTGTCGTGCCTACGACGGTCCGTCGTGGTGTCCGTCGTCTCAGCCAGTTTTTCCAGAAATAAAATCGGCTGCTCAAAATGACTAAACAGGTCGTTACAATAGATACCAATTTAACCATCGTTCGTCCTCGAACGATCAAAAGAAGGAAAACAAGGGCGAAAAGAAGTACCTGAGTCTGTAAACAGATGTGGGTATCTTTCTTGCATATCAGCCTCCTTCTCCCAAGTGGCTTCTTCTACCGGTCGATTCTTCCATTGAACTTTGATGGATGCAATCTCCCTTGACCTCAACTTGCGAACTTCTCTATCTAAAATGGCAACAGGTTCCTCTTCATAAGTCAAATTCTCATCAAGCAGAACAGAATCCCAACGGATGATGTAGTTTCCATCCCCATGGTACCTTTTCAACATGGACACATGAAATACCGGATGCACTCCGGACAGCCCTGGAGGCAAGGCTAATTCATAAGCCACCTCCCCTACTCGCTTTAGTACTTCAAATGGTCTGATATACCTTGGACTTAGTTTACCCCTTTTTCCAAACCGCATCACCCCTTTCATGGCGAAACCTTCAACAAGACTTGTTCACCTTCATGAACTCCAAGTCCCTACCTTTCGGTCTGCATACTCCTTTGCCTACTTTGCACCGCTAGAAGCTTTTCTTGGATAGATTTCACCTTCTCCATAGAATCTCTCAACAGATCAGTACCCCAAGGTCTAACCTCAATGCATCAAACCAACCAACGGGAGACCTACACCTCCTCAATACAATGCTTCAAATGGAGCCATGTCAATACTGTAGTGATAAGCTATTATGTATGAAAAATCTGCCAAAGGTAAGAAGATACCCAATGACCACCAAATTCTATCACACATGCACGAAGCATATCCTCCAACACTTGAATCGTTCGCTCAGACTGACCATCAGTCTGATGTGTGAAACGCAGTACTAAGGTCCAACCTAGTACCTAATTCCGCATGCAATGTTCTCCAAAACTTAGAAGTAAACTGCGTACCTCTATCTGATGATGAGGAAGTGGAACCCCATGCAACCGAACGATTTCTGAGATGTAGATTTTGGCTAACTTCTCTGCATTGTAGGTCACCTTGACCGGAATGAAGTGAGCGGACTTAGTTAACCTATCAACAATCACCCAAATGGAATCAAACTTACCCATTGTCTTCGGAAGACCCACCACAAAATCCATTGCAATTCTCTCCCACTTCCATTCAGGAATGGGCATTCTATGAAGTGTTCCTCCGGGCCTCTGGTGTTTATACTTTACTTGTTGACAGTTTGGACACTTGGCGATAAATTCAACAATATCACGCTTCATTCTACTCCACCAAAAGTGTTGCTTTAGGTCACGATACATCTTGGTTGCACCCGGATGTATAGAATACCTTGAACTATGAGCCTCTGTCAGAATAGTGTTGATCAAATCATCGACGCGGTGTACACATACCCTTCCCTTAATCCTCAACACACCTTCCTCATCAATTGTTGCCTCTTTAGCCTCTCCTTGCGACACTTTATCCCGGATCCGGATCAATTTCTCATCATTAAACTGCCTTCCCTTGATCTTGTCAAGGAAGGAAGATCTTGCCTCCACACAAGCTAAAAATCCTCCCTTCTCATTTACCTCTAATCTCATAAGGTCGTTAGCCAGAATTTGAACTTCTCTAGCCAATGGGCGTCTAGAAGCTTGCAAGTGAGCTACACTTCCCATGCTTCCCGCCTTTCTACTTAAAGCATCCGCTATAACATTTGCCTTCCTCGGATGATACAAAATAGTGATGTCGTAGTCCTTCAGTAGTTCCATCCATCTCCTCTGTCTCAAGTTCAAATCTTTCTGAGTAAAGATATACTGTAGTCTACGATGATCCGTATAGACCTCACACTTAACCCCATATAAATAGTGTCTCCATTGCTTTAATGCAAACACTACCGCGGCCAATTCCAAGTCATGAGTTGGATAGTTACGTTCATGCACCTTTAATTGCCTCGAAGCATAAGCAATTACACTCTTCTCTTGCATTAGCACTGCACCCAACCCAGAATAGGATGCATCACAATAAACAATGAAGTTCTTACCCTCTACTGGCAAGGTAAGGATAGGTGCGGTAGTCAACAAAGTCTTGAGTTTCTGAAAGCTTTCTTCGCACTCATCTGACCATACAAATGGAATATTCTTCTTAGTCAAGTTCGTCAATTGGGAAGCAATAGAAGAGAATCCCTTGAAAAATCGGCGGTAGTAGCTAGCTAACCCAACAAAGCTCCTTATTTCTAACACATTAGTAGGTCTTACCCAATTTTTCACTGTCTCAATCTTAGAAGGATCCACCATCACTCCATCCTTAGAAACCACGTGCCCCAAGAAGGACACTGCATCTAGCCAAAACTCACACTTAGAGAACTTGGCATAAAGCTTTTTCTCCCTCAACATTTCCAATACAATTCTCAAATGCTCCTCATGTTCCTTCTTACTTTTAGAGTATATCAGTATATCATCAATAAATACGATCACAAAGAGATCCAAATATGGCTTAAAAATCCCGTTCATCAAACTTATGAACGCAACAGGGGCATTCATAAGACCAAAAGACATTACTACAAATTCATAATGCCCATACCTGGTTCTAAAAGCAGTCTTTGGCACATCCGTTGCCCGTATTTTCAATTGATGATAACCGGATCTCAAGTCAATTTTAGAGAAGACACAAGCACCTTGTAAACTGATCGAACAAGTCATCAATGCGAGGAAAGAGGATACTTGTTCTTAATAGTTACCTTGTTCGGTGTCTATAGTCTATACACATCCGAAAACTCCCATCATTCTTCTTCACAAATAATACCGGAGCACCCCACGGAGATGCACTTGGTCTAGTGAAGCCTTTGCTCAACAACTCTTGAAGTTGGGCCTTTAACTCTCTTAATTCCGTGGGAGCCATTCTATAAGGGGGTATAGAAATGGGGCGAGTACCCGGTTCAAGTTCAATACAGAAGTCAATATCCCTATCCGGTGGCATACCAGGAAGATCTGCAGGGAATACATCCAAAAATTCACGGACTAGCGAAACCGACTCAATCGAAGTACTTGGGTAGTGTCATCCCTGAGATGTGCCATGAAAGCTAAGCAGCCCTTACTAACCATCTTCTTAGCACGAAGAAAAGAGAGGATACGAACCGGATTGGAAGTGTAGTCGCCTCCCACACTAACGGGTCTGTCCAGGCTTGGCTAACGTCACAGTTTTAGCATACAATCCAAGATCGCAAAATTCGGAGAAGCCAAGTCATACCCAGAATTACATCAAAGTCAAACCATTTATACGATGACCAAATCTACATGAGTTGTTGCTCCCCAAAAATTCACCAAACAAGACCTATATACCTTTTCAATATCACAGACTCACCCACCGGAGTAGAAGAAACACGAATAGGCATGTCAAGTAATTCACAATGTAAATATAGACCATTAGCAAATGAGTAAGATACATAAGAAAAATGTGTATCCAGGATCAAACAATACAGAAGCCATGCAATCACAAATCAAAAGATTACCTGTGATGAAGCATTTGATGTCTCCGCTTCAGATCTCCAGGAAAAGCGTAACAAGGGCCCCCCCATTACTTGTCTGTCCGTTGCCCTACCATGTTGCGTTGTAGTGGCTCCAGTTTGCCATCACCTCTGCCTTTGTTTTGGGACCACCATTACCTCGACCACCACATCCTCCAGAATAAGGCCTCTTCCATAACCACCTCTACCTCTAGCTATTGGGGGTCGATAACTCTGTTTTGGACAATATCTCTTAATATGTCCAATCTCCCCACATCCATAAATTCTCTGGGTTCAAGCATCTGCCTCTCAGGAGAGTGTTGACCGGTCTGAAGTGGACCCCCAACTACAGTTGTAGTGAAGACGAATGGGTCGAACTGAGTAACTCCGGAACTCTGTCCTCTAGAATAAGAACCATTAAACTCACCTCCCTTTCGAAACCTTTTTGATGTCGATGTCGAGGTGAAGTCAGATCGGGCCCTCTACTCCACTCTACCTTTATAACGAATCTACCACTTACTTGGAAGGATTCGCCGTAGCCGCTACCTGTAAGGCCGAAATCCGCAACTCTGACCTCAACCCTTCACAAACCGGTGAATCCGCTCTTGTGGACTGAAACAGAGTTGAGTGGCATACCTTGATAAAGCACAAAACTTAGCCTCATATGCATTAACCGACATCCTACCTTGCTCTAGGCTCAAGAATTCATCCTTTTTCCTATCCCTCAAAGTCCGGGGGATATACTTCTCCATAAACAAACTAGAGAATGAGGCCCAAGTCATAGGTGTTGCCTCTGTCGGTTGACACTCAACATGTGACCGCCACCACATTTTGGCGTTCCCTTGAAACTGATAACTCACGAACTCAACACCGAACCGCTCTACTATACCCATCTTGTGTAGTAGCTCATGACAATCAACCAGAAAATCGTAGGCATCCTCTAATTCTGCACCCTTAAAGACTAGAGGTTTCAATTTCAAGCACTTACTGAAAAGTTCATGCTGATCATTTGTCATTATAGGCCCAGTAGTCAGACGTGGAAATGTGCCTATTTCCAATGAGGCATCCATGCGGGGAGCCCCAGCAGCGGCATGTCGTACCTCTGAAATCGGAGGTGTTGGTGTAGAAACCACTGGAGGTGCCTGACCCTGATCAGATAACCCGCTAAGATAAGCAAGAACCTGGTTGATCATCTCTGGGTAGGTTGGGGTGGAAATTCCTCATTTTGCACTTGTTCGTTCTCCTCTTCCTCACCCTCTCTTATCACCTCCTCAATCGGTGGAGGAGTCACCGCCCTAGTATCAGATGGGCTAGGTGCTTGTCCTCTTCCTCTAGAGGACGTCCTCCCACGACCTCTTCCAAGGCCTCTTGCCACTGTTCTTCCTCGAGCCACAGCCCCAGTGGCTGGCTCAGACGTTTCTTGCCTTGCCGGTGTCGGTGTTGATGTTGGCGCAGTCGTTGCTCTAGTTCTAACCATCTGTGAAATAGAGTGAAGATGGTCAGATACCAATTGGATTCAAGTAGTAGCACGAAAGAAAGAAGGAAAGAATGGAATTTTCCTAAAGTCTTATAGCCTCTCAAGGAAAAGTAAAGGCCTCCCCCTACCGTTCCTTAAGACTCTACTAGACTCGTTCTTGTGTGATGAGACCAATGAACCTAATGCTCTGATACCAAGTTTGTCACGACCCAAAACCGAGCCGCGACTGGCACCCACACTTACCCTCCTATGTGGGCTAACCAACCAATCTAAACCCTAACATTTCAATATAATATCAACAGAAAGTAATGCGGAAGACTTAAACTATTAATAAAATCAATTCAAAAACTATTATTATCCCCAAGATCTGGAAGTCATCACCACAAGACATCTATCCTCAAATTACTAAACTAAGAGTATCTAAGAAAAAAAAAACAAAAAAAAAATAAAAGATGTCCATGCCGGAAGTTCAAGGCATCAAGACTTGAAGAAGAAGATCCAGTCCAAGCTAGAAGCATTAGCTCACCCTGAAGATCCGGTGTGACGAAGACTGGCTAGAATTACTGTTGAGTTAAAGACGACGGCACGTTTGCTGCACTCCACAAATAACAAAGAAGAAAACACAAAAGTAGGGGGGTCAGTACAACCACAGGTACTGAGTAGATATCATCGGCCAACTCAAAATAGAAGATAATATATATCAAGTAATATTATAAAATCAACTATGATGCTTAACATGTAACAACAACAAGTACTATATCATTAACAATTACCGTCAAGTTCACACATGAGGACTCAAGCCTCAATACCATACTCATTTGGGAATTTGGGTTCATTAGATTGAGTATATTAACATATTTCAAGATTCATTATCTTTATTCCCCTTGTGTCGGTACGTGACACTCCGCTCCATATACTATCCTGGTGCCGGAACGTGGCACTCCGATCCTCATATACTATCCTGGTACCGGAACGTGGCACCCGATCAATATACTATCCTAGTGTCGGAACGTGACACTCCGATCCTCATTCTATCCTGGTACCGGAACGTATCACCCGATCCATATACTATCCTGGTGTCGGAACGTGACACTCCGATCCTCATTCTATCCTGTACCAGAACGTGGCACCCGATCCTCTATTTCTATCCTGGTACCGGAACGTGGCACCCGATCCCCTAATTTATCAAGCCTTCTTTTACTCCAAGGCATCATCATTAACAAGTGAATTAGGGTTTCTTTCAAGATTTAGGATTCAATAGCTTCATCACGCTTATTTTATCACAATTTCATAATCACAATCATGCAAGCATACAATTAAGCACATAGCAAGGTTTACAATACTAACAATACATATCATTCGCTATTAAGATTTCACTACGAATATCGTAAAAACCATAACCTACCTCCACCGAAGATTAGTGATCAACAAGCAATTTCCCAAGCTTTGTTTTCTCTCTTCCTTGTTCGATCGAATCCTCTCTCTTTCCCTTGTTCTTTCTAGTTTTCTTATTCAAACCCTCTTTCTTTTACCCTAATTAGTATATAATTAAGTATAAAAGATGACAATAATGACCCACTAATTAACTTAAGGTTACCTCTTTTAACCCCCAAGTAATTAGACTTATTAATATTAACCCCCTAACTTTATAATTAAAGAAGGAATAGTCCAAAACGTCCCTTAAAACGTGTAAAGAAATCCGACTCTGACTGGGATTACGCAACCTGTGACGGCCCGTCGTGCCTGCGACGGTCCGTCATGCAGGTTCGTTAGAGACTCGATTTCCTCAAGGAGTCTGTGACGGCCCGTCGTACCTACGATGGTCCGTCCTGCACTTCCGTCACGACGTTCAAAGACATGTTCCCTGTACCAAATTCTCAAGAGTTGAAGTGTTTTGAAATGGGGGCTCACGACGGTTCGTCGTACCTGTGACGGTCCGTCCTGCAGGTCCGTTATAAAGTTCAGATAGTCGATTTCAGTACTCAGATTTCAGAATTCCTAAGTGTTTTGGAACGAGACACCCTCGACGGTCCGTCGTGCCCACGACGCTCCGTCGTGGTGTCCGTCGTCTCAGCCAGTTTTTCCAGAAATAAAATCTGCTGCTCAAAACGACTAAACAGGTCGTTACAAAATATGAGTGTGAGTGGTAACTTTGAATACCAAATGGATCAGCCCTTGTTAAAAAAATTGGATTGTGGGGACAACCTCCTAACGTTCAAACAAGTGGAGGGGTCTTAGTCCCTAAAATAGAAGTAGTTTTGATAAGATGTTTGTGGGGTGTTTGATTCACCAACCATATGAAGTAGCGGCTCAACTCCTTAATGGCATGAGTATGAACATCAACGGGATGGATAAAGACCAAGAACGAGCAGCAACAGTTGTGCAACTAAAGTCTCTGTCCAAGAGAGACAAGGAATTGAAGGATAATCTCTCTATTCTCAAACATATATTTGCACACCTGTGAACCACCTTTCCGATGATCAAATATAGGAATTTGTTTTTGCAATATTTATTCCACTTGACCAATGGGATCTTTCATTTCTAAATTTCAACCAAAGTTTAGAAAACATAGCTTGTTAAATATCAATCATTGATCTAAGACCTAGACCTCCTTCAATCTTTTGTAACAAACCTTGTTCACTCTAACCTGTACCGTTGTTACTCCAAAATTTTTTTGTAAAGGTTATATGCAGTTATTTCAACACACAGTTAGGAGGAACAATAGCAAATAAAATATGAATAGGAATGCTTTGTAAAACATTAGCCACCAAATGATAGAATGTTACCTTTCCAGGCTTGTAGCCTATCCCATACCTTTCTAATTAGATCTGCATAATGATCTTTTCTTTTCCTTGCATGGGTAATAGGGAAACTTAAGTAGTTTTAAGGGGAATTGACTCCTAGGAATACCAATGCATTCATCTACAACCATTCCCAAGTCTGTTTTAGCACTATGATGCATAAAAAGATCTTTTATCTTTATTAACTTTTCTTGTTTAGAGAATATTTGTCAGTAGAGGCAAATCTAATTGTGTCATTTGTATATAAAAGATGATTGAGTAGTGCACTCAATTTCGGAAGACCATATCCAAAAAATTGGCATCATCAACTTAGGCATTCAAAGCCCTCGACAAAACTTCTGCTGATAAAATAAATAGAGCGCGAGATAGGGGTCTTCTTGCATTACACCCCTTGTAGCATGAAATAAGCTATGTGATTGACCATCAACCTAAACTGAATACCAATTGTTAGCTACCACCCTCTATTTCCAGTCAACAAAATCATTTGAAAACCCCATCTTTCTTAGAACTTTCATTATAAAGAACCAAGATACTCTGTCATAAGCTTTAGACATGTCAAGCTTAATTACTACATTAGTCGGCTTACCCCTCTTCTTAATATTTGTTACAATCTCCTGAGTCAGTAGAACATTCTCAATAATGCTTCTAGCTTTCACAAATCCAGATGGGTTGTGTGAGATCAAATTAGGCAACATGAACTCTAGTCTATCATAAATAATCCTAGAAAGAATCTTCTTGAGAAAGTTACTCAGACTAACAGGTCTTAGATTTAAGAAATATTGTATAATTTCTTTCTTAGGTATAAGCACCAAATTAGAATGCGTTATGGACTTAGGCAACGAGTTACCTTGAGAAAAGTCTTGAACCATTGTTATGACATCATTTTAAACAATATCCCAACAAGATTGATAAATTCTTCATTTCAAACCATCAGGTCCACTAGCACTATCACCATTTAAGCTAAACACAACCCCTTTAACCTCTTTTAAGTTTGGCATTTACATAGAATAGTTTTCTCAACATCAGTAACAAAACTAGGAATGTTGCTCAATAATGAGAGTTACATACCTCTCCTATGAAAACTGCTTATGATAGAAATCAATAGTTTCAATGAAAATTGTTTATACTGAGAGTTTAGATATAGTTTCTTTCCTTCTACCCCTTACTATGTAGTGAAAAAAATCTTGTATTTCGATCACCATTATCAAACCATTCATTACCTGCTTTTTGTTGCCGAAAATTTCCTCAAATTGAAGAAGATATTTTTAAGTTCAGCTTGAGCCTTTTGTAACACAACTTTATTAATGGCAATTGGATATTCTTCAAATATATTCTCTTTAATTCTTACAATATCCTCTCTGACAATCAATTTCTTGATTATATTGTCGTATGTATGCCTGCACTATTTGGTCAAAGCAGTTTTGACTCTACTGATATTCTCCTTAAATGCTATAAAAGGATTCTCTGCAATATTAGGAACCCAATTATACCTAATGGTCTCCTTGAAATCTTCATGATTTGTCCAAAATTTTATGAAGCTGAATGGTTTCCTATAGTTGAGTTGCTCTCTTCACAAGAAAGAACCATAGGAGCATGATCGAACCCTGTTCTTGATATATAATGATCAACTTCAAATTGGTTGAACCAATTCTGCATCTCTTGATTAATGAGAATTCTGTTCAATTCTTTTAAAGATACAACCATTATCAGCTCTATCACTCCACCATGTGAACAGGCTACCTTTGGAGGACACTTCTGTTAACTCACAATTCGAAATGCAACATTCAAAATCTTCATGATCTGCATCTACTACTGGGAGACCCCCTTATCTTTTCTTAAAAATTCATCATCACATTATAATCACCCCCAACTAACCAAGGTCTACTAATGTCTTCTGCCAATTCATAAATATCATTCCATAATGCAAATTGTTGTTCTACAATACATTTAGCATACACAATGGTGATGTAAAAGTTATAAGGCATGGTCTGATGCTTCATATTAAGAGTTATTTGTTGTTTTGTATCCCTAATTACTGCAATATCATATTGTTGGTTTTTAAACACCCATATTTTTCCATTACATTTGGAAGTTGCTAGAAGCATTTTCAATGTACTTATTGATGTATCTACTATCTTGAATGGGTTTCAGAAAACCAATAAAATAAAACTTGTTGTGTCTATGTAACATTTTGAACTCTTTGAAAAGCTTGATAAGACTTCACCTATCATATTTTCCAAATTAAGGACTTCATCATGTAGAATTGGTTGACTAAGTTCTCTTTGGCACTTTATGCTTCTATTAACTCTTGGAGATAATCTGCTTCATTAGCTATGTGTTCTAGAGCATCTTTAGTGTTTTCCACAACTACTTCATTATTTTGTTAGGGAATTTCTGTCATATCTTTCTCCTCCACATTATGAAAAATGATATCATGCAGTACTTTATTAGGGAAGTTCTTTGTAGGGACAACATATGGGATTCATCTGTGTGTACTGTAGTTGGTAGTAATATTAGTGTCATACTATTACTTCTGGTAGATTCCACAACTTCATCACCAATTTTATCACAATCAATTCATTCTTTGGCTTTATGTGATCTCTACACTTTTTCTAATTTGAATTGGCTTACTGCTAACAACTTCTCGTCCTTCAACTCGATCATTGTGTTGATATTTGCCTTCTTCTTTGTACGTTGGTAGCTTGCAATTTCTTAAACATTGTGTCAAGTTAAACATGCAACGTAAACTGAGATGGAAAGAGGATACTAGTCAAAATGCTCGTATATTCAATAAAATAAACTAATCAATCATTAATTATTGTATTAATAAAAAGGAAAAAAAAATTGTCCCAAAATGATACTTTATCTATGTTATTTTACTTTTTCTTTTAACATTTTTACACTTTTAACTTTAATACATTATAATTAAAAAGTAAAAAAATCAGTTTATTTTAAAATAAAAATACTTTTTAAAAAATGTCTAGCTAAATATTCTAGTAATTTAACATTATCCGAGTAAAAATTATTTCACCTATTTTAATGATGTGTGGCCTCATATGCATAAATGCATGACGACAACGATCTCTCAACTTCTCTGATGACTATTTTTTTTTACTCTGATAGTACCAAACTTGACTCTTCTTAGACAATATTTCCTGATATGTCCGGCCTCAGTACATATATAACAAGTACTGAAGCGAGAGTATGTCTCTTTAAAGATGAAGAAGGCTGAAGATAAGCTCCAAACTCATGAAAAGGCTGATTGGTTTATGAAAGACCCTAAACTGAAACCTATAATGAAGACTGAATAGGAAAGGGTGGATAACCCCCTGAACTCTGCCCTTTTGAGAAAGAACCACTAAATTCACCTCCCTTATGAAACTTCTTAAACTTGGAGACCTTGGTGAAGTCATCCAGCTTCACCCTCTCTAACTCTATCACAAAATCAACCAGTTCCTGAAAAGATTTTGCAAAAGCAGCTATCTGTAAAGCTAGAATTCGAAAATATGACCTCAATACCTTTATAAAGCGGTGAATCCGTTCTTGAGGACTGAAGTACATACGAGTGGCATACCTGGATAATGCATGAAAGATGGCCTCATAAGCTATGACAAACATCCTCCCTTGCTCCATGTTGAGGAATTTATCTCTCTTCTTGTCCCTCAAAGTCTAACGTCCATGATGAAGCTAGAAAATTTTATCCAAGTTGTCACGCCCTGAGCTACCCCCGAGACGTGGACACGGAACCTAGGACCACAAGTGATCCTAAGCTAACCGTACTGGCATGATTATGAGCATACTAAAGATAATAAACTGATGCGGAAGCTAAATCATAATTAAATCTGAAAAGATGGGGAATGCCCATATTCTATAACTAAGATATTTGAAAACAATGAGTTTAGTACGAAATAGATATTAATTCAATACTAAGCTGAATCTAATTAAATCTGAAATAAGCCTCTAAACTGGACTAGAAATATTGAGACAACCCAAGATAAATCTAGCAAGACTAAAACTAATTAACTGAAGACTTAAATTAAAATCATGATTATTGTCATCGGAGAATGAGGACTCACCACTAAATCTGCTGAACTAGATATCGAAAGTCGATCTATGCGTGATTTGGATGTTGAGAACCTGAACTTACGTCACGAGAAGATGTAGCTCATGTATGCGTCAGTATTTGAAAGGTATTAAGCATGTAGGATAGAGTAAAGCTGAAATAAAACATAACTAAACAAGCATAAAAGCAAGTATAATAATCTGACATGATAAACTGAATTATGAGCTAACTGGATGTAATGACAAATTTATAACATGCTAAAACTGAATACTGAATATACTGATAAATGGTCAATGCAGAGAGTCTAACTGATTTGTGGGAGCTACTAATAACCAATAATAAAATCACATGAGCTATATGTGGAGTCCGATGTATAATCCCCATCGAGAGGACCCAATATACCCCCATTAAGGCATGCTGGCGTGATCACTAAACTAATTGCCAACAGAGGGGACTTACAACCTACTTGGCTAGTATTTCTGGGACTATTTGGGTACGTTAAACCCTAGTACAACTCGGTATTATGCTACTCCCATGGATTCTGTAAATTTAATAATTATGTCTGAGTTTCTGTAAATACTAGATAGCTCAAAGCTGAACATGCAAACTGAGAATGCAACAATTAATTTGGTAATTATGCATTTATAAATAAGGCATATATATTTGATGTGTCTGAAATATCTAACCTAGCATTTTTAATTCAAGAACTAAAGAAATACAAAGCTAGGATTTTGAAAATTCATGCAATAAACTGAATAATAACATGATAATCTGATTTAGAACATATATTTAATAAATTCAGAATATGACTGAAAACTAGGAACCCAATGGGTGAAAGGAACCCATTAGTGAAATTTCATATACCTTGTGATGAAACCCATGGAAAAATACTTAAGTTTCATGGCTGGAACTGCTAGAGCTTTCTTCGTTGTTGAACTAGGGTTCTTCAGTTTTTTCTTCTTTCTTGCTTTTAATTTTCTAACTTTTGATTTAATGATGTGACTTATATATGTTTTAATTATGTTTCTAGGCTTAAGCTGACTAAAATATGATGATTTAGGGTCAAAACAACGTAACTTAGGGTTTAAACAAAGTGGGAAAAGTCAAAAAGACCCCTGGAAAGTTGTTGTCGGACCAAACAACGTCCAGGACTGACGTTCTATCATCTGACCGACGCCTCGTCGTTGGGTCCGTCGACTAGGCCTCTTCGACAGGATTTTACTAAAATGGGCATAACTTTTTACTCGAACGTCGGATTTTAGAAAGGTGGGTGTCTAGGGAAAGCAAATTCAATTATCTATTTGAGGGTTTGTAGTGAAACACCTAATTCATTTTGTACTAAGAGTTATGACTGTTTGAATTTGACCTAACTGTATTTTCCCCTTAATTGTCTGCAAATTTTCCACCTACGGACCGTGCTGGTCATCCGTAGCTCTTGTATGAGAATGGGTGAAGGGATTATTTATCGACGAACATGGACTACGGACCGTTGTCTGAAATATTTGGGTTGTTTCGATCCCATCGACGTTGTGCAGGACGAAACATATGTTAGGCCACGATCCGTCGATGCCACCGTTGGTTGCACCTGCGGGTTTTATTTATATAAAAACTGATTTTTGGTCTATTTTTTCTACGGGATGTTACATTATCTCCCCCTTGGAAACATTCGTCCTCGAATGAAGACAAAACTAGCTGAAGTAGAGGGAGAGAACTGAAAACCCTAGTACTAAACACTGAGAACTGAGTTTCTGACTGAATTAAGTTCTGTGTACATGCAATTACGCTAATAATGCAAGTACAAACTAAGGAAACATGATTATGCAACTGAATTTATGCATGAATAACTGGAAAACTGAAAAGGAACTATTACCTCAAGTTGGATCGGAATGAAAGAGGTAAGGATACTTGACTTTCATGGTTGCTTCTGCTTCCCAAGTAGCTCCCTCTACGGATTGACTCCTCCACAAAACCTTGACTGAAGAGACTTCTTTGTTTCTCAACCTTCTAACCTGATGGTCAAGAATTTCGACTGGTACATCATCATAATAAAGACTATCTATCACCACCACACTCTCCAATGGTACTACAGAGGCTTCAAGAGTGAGATATGGAAAACCGGATGCGCTGATGCTAATTCTGCTGGCAACTCTAACTTATATGCCACCTTGCCAGACCTTTTCAACTCTAGGCATCTGTTGATACTTGTGACTTGATTTTATTCGGTCACATGCAAACTTCGAGCACGATGGAATCTTGGGCTTATGCAAACTTTGGGCACAATGCAATCTCGGGCATAATGCGATGATGCATTTCTTCGGGCACATGCAATATGCGTTTCTTTGGGCAGATGCATTTTCGGGCACATGCAATGATGCTTTCTTCGGCCACCTGCAGTATCGAGCACATGCAATGATGCATTTCTTTGGGCACATGCATTATTGGGCACATACAATGATGAATTTCTTTGGGCACACACAGTATCGAACACATGCAATGCATTTCTTCGGGCACATGCAATATCGAGCACATGCAATGATGCAATTCTTCAAGCATAAGTCAATCTCGGGCACATGCGATGATGATATTCTTCGAGCATAATGCGATCTTGGTCATAATGTAGTCAAGCAAGTCTAGATCTCAGACATAGTGCAACTTCATAGTTGAATGAGGAGGGTATGTAGTAGCTTGGACATCCGCCTTGTTGGAAAGGTCGAGTGTCATTTGTCGGGCTCAAAAGTGGTATGTTGACTGTTGAAATTTCCTTTGTATATGTACCTGTATTTTCTACATTCAAAGAAAAATAGTTAGTTTAAAGGGGTAGGTTGATCTGTATCCATGATTGGCACAGCGTGCTCCTTCTGTGTCTGATAGAATGTTCTTCGGAGTGTTGTCAAAAATTTTGAAATCCCCTCAAAATTTCTACCCCAAGGTATAACTTCTGTCATTGATCTGTTGTAGTTATAACTTGACTCTCGAACTCCAAAAATTTCTACACAGTCTTGATTTTCAGCTTCTGCCCCAGTTGTTGAGAAGAAATAATTTTGATGGAATTTTTGAGTTTACTCACAAATTCTGCCCCAGTATGGAGATGTCAAGGAGAAATTTTGATGGAATTTTTGAGAACCTCTCAAAATTTTTTGATGAAAGTTTTATGTATGATAAGACCGAACCCCATAAGAGCGCCTACGTATCCCCTCTTAAACAGGAATCAGGTCTAACATAGTTCTAAATTACAAAAAAAAAAAAGCATAAGCGAGATATTGAGAACATTCTTAATCAGCAATTGAATGGTAGATTTTGATCAACTTTATTTGCCCATATGTTATCATGGGTCTGACTGTGGAAAATATGAACTTAAATGGCGTAAGCCTTATTTGAGAAACTGGATCAAGTAGACATTGGTGCGTTCACATCTGAACTTCCTTTGTTGCAAAGTCCTCCAAGCATAGGGCCTTGGTATCAACCAGTTGTTGAATCTTGGCTTTCAGATCACGACACTCATCTATTGTATGTCCTTCCATTCATGAATGATAAGCACAAATCTTGGAGGGTTCAATCCACGATGCACGCATAGTCATCCTTATTTCATTGATAGGAGCTATGTGACCAGCAATCCTCAACTTTCATAAAGTTGGCTTGTAGGCTTAGTCAGAGGAGTATAAGTTTTGTCAAGTCTCTCCTCAACCTCGAAGAGACTTTTGCGGATATGCGGTCGAGTGACTTTGGAATTGTGGCCAGGATATGTTGGTTGTCGATATGGCAGAGGAGGCCTTCGGTACAGAGACATTTGATATGGAGGGATTGGAAGTGGTATGAGAGGCTCATGATGCCAGGGAATTTGGTGCAGAGGTGTTTCATATTGAGGAGCTTGCATAGTAGGATGATACGGGTGTGAAGTAAGATGTTGAGGTTTAGGAGCATATGCATGATGATGTGGAGGATATGGGTGGTTTGGAAATTATATGTTCTTTGGAATCATTTGAATGGAGCTTGGTTGACATAAAGAGGTAGATTAATCTGAAGAGGATTATTTTGGAGAGTGACTTGACTTGCGAAAGGTGACATATCCATGTTTGTCTCTAAAGTGGGATTGGCGGAGAGTAACAACTTTGCCCACCCGCACATGTCCAACAACTCTTCTTCTAAATTCTTTATTTTCTGCTCAAGGTTTGATACCAACTTGTCTGAAAGAAACTTTTTTTCAATAGTTTTGCACATAACCTTAGCATTAGTCACTTTCACTTTTCTTTTGCAATTCTCAGTCGAGAAGAGGAGGAAATGAACCCTTTGATCGCGTGTTGTAAACCATGGTCTACATATCAACCATTGGGAAAGGGTAAAAAAAAGTAAAACAAAGGCCAAGTTAGAACATTGCATAAATTGGGATATCAGACACATTATTTTAGGATAAACGCCCTAAATGCAAAGGAGCCTCGTTGAGCCAGAGGTAGGCCTAAGCTACACATAAGCGATGCACAATAATTAATTCAAGCCTTATTTGACAATTGGAGTTTAGATTAGAAGAAACAAAATAACTTTTGTTTATTATATAAAATTCGAACAATACATCATAACAAAACTTGAAATAAACTAAGGGAAAAGGGTTAACTTGGGGGAAATCATCCTAAATTCTGAAATCATGGAGGTATCGACTCCAAGAGCTTGGCGCCATTTGACCTCTTGTAATGGGAGGGACTTCTCGTCTCATGTTCAACAAGCTCCGTACCCATATGTTTTCCCTTTAATCCCAAGCCCATGAGATCCTTCTCCACTTGATATTAGGACTTCAAATTCTATCAAGATCCATATGCGATACTCATGTGTGCATAAAGCCTGTCGTGCGCCAATAGGAATGGTCAACACACTCCCATCGTCGAAGTATGTTGTGTACTTGTGGTTTATCTAGTCCAAACTCATAATTAAATGGCTCCATGTCAGATCGGAGTGGTATCATTTGAGTTTGTCCAAATTGGCGAAGTACTCGAAGAGGCACATATGGTTGGACACCCTTTAAGCCAATAAGCTTGATGAAATATCGGTCGTCCCCTCTTACTATGACATTAGGCGTGGACAACCAATGAAGCTTCCATTGCATTCGCTGGCTCTCAAGCTCAGTCAGGAATATCTGCTAGTCCACGAATCCTACAGGCGCGGCGAAACGGGCCAACCTTCTTGGATGATTATCAATCTTGGCCAAGATAGGTATCTACCGCGTCAGATCACTTGTAGAAGTGATCGATAGCCCATAGTTGAAGTAGAAGGTTGCATCCCTCGAAGAACATTCTACCATCAACACATACTGACAGACTCCTCATTATCTCCACCAGGATCATGGGCACTATGGTTTTCCTAGGCTCACCTCCTCTTTGAGCTAGGTCTCGAACCGCGTACCTTAGACATGTATCTATTCTTTCCCTCGATTTAGGAAAAACGAAAGATCCCAATAAGGCGATGGCAAAGGCATCAAGACGATACTTTTCCCATTCTTCAACGGAGCACTCAAATTCATGGTCATAAATGTAGTAGCCATCATCTGGACCGAATCGTGAGTATAAGAAGACTAAATTAGTCCACCCAAGGTTTAAAGAAGTCCAGGTTGGATTAGAATTCATCCCCATACTTTTTAGAAATTTCCTTGATGACGGCTTATAAGGTACCATCATTTGAAACTCATGGTATGAAAGGTCGATGAAACCGCTAATTTCTTCAATTGTTGGTGTCAAGTTGCAATCTGTAAACCTGAACACCATCCTTACAGGGTCCCAAAACTCTAGTAGCGCCCTAGTCAGGTGAGGTTTGGTGTGACAAACATAAGAAATGTGAGGCCACCCAACAATTGATGAATCTCCATTTCCCTATATCTCTTTATATCCATCCACCAGGTCTTAAGTCTCTGACTCACTTCTGTCACCATTTGAGGGTTTGGGGGTTCATACTCATCCATGATTCTGCAAATAAAACAATAAACAGCTTTCTAAACTCTATTTTGGCAAAATTGGCTTGATTTAATTATTATGATCACGTTGACACATAGGTATGCAATTTGTCTAAAGGGTGTTGGGGCCCTTTAGACGAGAGGGTGGCTACTAATTATGTAAATATACACCAAGGGTCAAACCAGCTAGGGCTTATGCAGCATGTATGACCAAACTAGGACTTCTAAGAGTTGGCTTGACACAGACTTGAAAGGGATTCTATGTGAGAGCTCGTGGTTTCGCGGTAGTAAAACTATCCGTTACGTCCACGCATATGCCGACTCTCTATAATGTGTATTTGAATAGAATTGGAGTAATTGTGAGAGGTTCAAAGGCACAACATCACGAGAACAAAAAAAAAGAGGGTCCCAGTTGGGGGAAGTATGAGCGGAATGTCAGTTATCAAAGCAATAAACACTTAGCATTTAAATTGGAAAGGGTTAACATATAGGCAGTTTATAAAACAATAAGTAAATAAATAAGCATAAATAAATAAAGAAAGTAAAAAAATACGCAAATAAGGAAAGGGGTTATGGGATTAAACAATGTAAGTAAACAAATAAGGGAAAAGGGGAAAGGGTGGAACATAGAAAGAACACAGATAAATAAGACAACAAAATGATAACTAAACATGATAAACATCTAGTAAATAATAAAATAACCAAAATAAAGTAAACACCACATAAATAAGCATGAAACACGTAATGGTAAGAACCTAATATCCTCAGTGGAGTCGTCATTTCGTCGCACCCCATTTTTCGCAAAAACGGGTTTTGTGCACGACCTAACAACTCTTTTGGGATTTTGAGTTTGGAGTTGCCACCTAAAGAATTAAGGCGTGTTAGGACACCTATCTAACCTAACTAAGTCTAGATAAGGTCAACAAGCCAGAGATTAGGGTAAGAGTTTAAATTACCTCGAGGGGAAGGTGTTAGGCATCCCTCGAGGTCCACAAATGTGGGTCCCGGCCGTATCTCATGCAATCTATGTGGGGGTTACAAGTAGCAATTAAGGTCACTTCGTTTATTAATTTATTTAAGCTTGCTAAGTGATAACAAATATAAAACAATTAAGACTATTTTATTATTTTTATTAGTTTAAGCATGCAAGGCTAGGTGATAGCAATAAATAAACAATCAAGTTTTATTTTTTTATTTAAACATACGAGACTATGTGTTAAACAAATCAAAAAAAATAGCTCATATTATTATTTTAATTAATATTTAAATATACGAGTCTAAGTGATAAAATATTAAACAATTGAGAAATAAATTTATTATTTGTTAATTAATTATTTAAGCATGCAAAACTAAATGATAACTAAATAAACATTAAATAAAAAATTCAAAAATAAGCGATGGGATAGAAAAGAGGCAAATAAATAAGCAAACAATTTTTTTTAATCTTCCCCAAATAAATATAATTAAACAAATAAATAAAGAGATAAAGGGAAGGGAGACTCTAAGAGAGACTTTTTGGATCAGCACTCAACTTTTTTTTATTTTCCGATAGGATGCCGTATAGGGAAAGACAAAATCGAAGTTTATCTTTCAAGCCTGAGTCGATGTCATCATCTCCGTAGGGCCAACTACCCCTACCCAAGCACTGCATGCATAACGTACCTCACAGGTGCCTAATCGTCCCAACTTAATGTCTAAGAGGCATTGGACTCTTAATAGGATGGGTTTAGACAAAATAGAATATAAGGCCCTCCTAGACACCAAGTCAAACAAACAAAGCAAACAAGACGGTCATTTTATCGATACAAGTGTCAGTTTGGCCTCTAAAAATCAATTAGACACGCTTACAAACAACATATAATCGTGAAAGGTCTTCATGCTAAGTGTGTGAGCATACAAAGTTGTAATAAAAAAAAATAATTATGAGGGGACACGAATATGACATATATACAGATTTCAAAATTCACTGATTTAAAGTGAGCAAAAATTAATGACATAAAAGTTTTTTTTTTAATTCCAAGTAGCAAAAAAGTTATCCAAGAGGCACAAATTTTAAAATGGTAGCAAATTTAGATATTAGGGCAGAAAATGTTATTTAGAATAATAGGATTTGTTTATTTAAGCAAGAAAATTATTTTAAGGACAACGAAATATTAAATACGGAAAATTATTTTAGAAAAAGAAGCAGTCACAAAATATTATGAGTATGGGAAATTATTTTAAACAATACTAACATGCAAAAATTAGTCAATTGAGAGCATTTTATAATAGCAAATTTATTTATTAATGGAGAAGTTATGTTCAAGAGATAGTAAACTTATTAGATATAATAAATCAATAGGAGTTGTTTTATTTTTTTAAAAAAATGTCAAAAATAGGCACAAAATTTTATTTTAGTTATTGATACGCTGAAAATTTACAAGCCTATTGACATGATCTCTAGGTGTTTAACATACTAAAATGACAAAGTAAAGAAGCAAATCAATTAGTTAAACATGATTTCTTAGTGATTTAATAATCAACACATTTAAATAAGACCTATAGGCATGATTTCTAGCTCCAAATGACATATGAATGCATAACACGCCAAATTGGATAAAATTAACTTCAAACATTAATTGGGAAAATTAACGAAATGATTGAGCGAATATGATTTGCTTTATTTTTTTATTTTGGTTATATCTAAAATTATTTTATCACAAAAACATTTAATGTACAAATTATGCACTTATAGACATGCTTTTAAACACAAACAAGTTTGCAATAAAAAATGGTTAACACATAATTCCCCTCCCTAGGGGATCCCACAAGTTGCTTCATATATAAGAGTTGCTTTAGAGTTATACACATATTGTAATACAAATAACAGATGAAAATATACACAACATTAAAATAAATAAAGCTTTGTCCGAAATTTCTTCTAAGCCACTCTTCATCATCTTGAACTTTAAGTCCAAAACCTGCTACAATAAGTAAGGTAACACATATACAATGGAAGAAAGATTGTGATGTAAAGTATTCATAGTAACAAATTAATCTCATATATACGTATATAAACAACACACATAAGAAATATAAAGGACAAAACATAGGCATAAACACATCAACACACATAGGGGAAAAGATAAGGAGTGCTTTTCTTTATTCTCAACACACAACAAATGATAATAAATACAAAACAAAATTTAAAGAATAATAGAAGGCTGACCGATAGTAAAATGTTAACTAAGAAAATACTTACCAATTAAGCAAGAAAATGGTAGCAACGAAAACAAGTTGATTCAACCTTTACTCGAACAAAAGCAAAGTAGCAAAGCAGCACTTCAAAGTTATCGAAACTTGTTTGTTTAAGAAAAGTAATAATATGAAGAGTAAGAGAATAAGAGAGTTTACAAGTATAGCTCTTGTGTTAAGAGAGAGTGAATGAATGATGAGAGAACTTGTTATGAAAAGATGTGAGTGGGAGAACGTGAGTTCTTCTCAAGATGTGAGTGTCCAAATAATGAAAGAAGGGAGTGCTATTTATATAACAAAGAGGGGAAGCACATGAGGAAAAAAATAAATTAGAATAAATTAGGAGTAAAATATTCTTCTACCTTAAATTATGAAGAGCCAAACAATATTCTTTTGTCATATATATAAAAGTAAAAAATCAGATTAGGAAGAGTAATATTATTTTCCTTAAGCCCAAAACTAGAATTGTTTTTAAAATTATTTTTTTTACCAAATATAAGACGAGTAATATATCAGCCTTTATTTATTTATATTTTTACCAAATATAAATAAATAAGAGAGTATTTTTCCTTAAATAGAGAACTGAATCAGTAAAATTATTCATTTATTTTTGTTCAACCCAAAATATGTTTACCAAAAATAAAATAGGTAAGAATCCAATCAACTTTACTATGACAACTGCAGACAATTAACAATAATAAATAAAACGGTAACACTAATTTTGTCTTATCAAGAGTAAAAATCTGCACATACATATCAACTTAGCATAAATTAATCAACAACATGCCAACTAAAAAAAATAAATTTACAACATAAAATATGCACACTTGATTAATCGAAACTTTCTCCTTGAAACGGACTAATCAAATCAACAGTCAGTGAAATATTAAATTTAGAACAATCGAAACATAAACAAGGGAACAATTTGAGCAAGATTTCAAAATTATCAAAGTTATATCAAACCAAATTCAGCAGCTCTAATGGCAATCTGATTCATATTATTAGAGAAACACACTATTACCAAGTTTAAGAAAAGTTTGTAGCATTCACCAACTTTCACGTAGAACACATGTAAATCATGGATTCCATATTCAAAACTGAGAAAAATAAAAATAGGCTAAAAGAAGACTTACCTGGACGGATCTTAGCAGATCCGTTTTGTAATATTTCAGAATTTTGAGTTCGCAGGTTCGGCTATTTTAGAGGCGGCCAACGGGTATTGGTCTCGTTGAAGTTGCTGGTCTGCCGAGTGCTACTGCTTGCCGGTCGCTTGTGGCTGGCTGGCAGCTGTTGTTCCTGCAAAACAGACATGGGGAAAACGGAGGGGACTGTGCCTGTCGGTCGCGGTGTTGCTGCTCGGAAATGGCTGATTTTCACCGGTGTCGCTGGCCTTGCGTAGTTGTTTCCTTCGCTGGTGGCGTTGCCACGTGGTGCTGGTGGAACTTGCTAGTCGTTCTCCTCGCCTGGCTGCTGCTTCTCCTCGCGAGAATCTGCTGGAGAAGAGAAAAAAGAGAGGAAAAGAGGACGAAGGAGAAGAGGAGAGAAAGAGGGGGGAGAATAGAACAGGGAGGTGGAGAGAGGGGTTTAGGCTGGGATAGAGAAGGGAGGAGAAGAGGCAATGAAGAAGAGAAGAGGAGGAGGACGGGAAGGGGAGAAAGACGGCGAGAGGGAGGAGGAACGAAGGGAGAGGGAGAAGAAGAGGGGGTCGTCAAAAAAATGTAGGGAGAGAAGGGGGCGGCTGGAGAGGGAGGTGAGGAAGAGAGAGTAACTTCTTTTTAGGATTAGCTCTTTTAGGGTATTAGAAAATGGGATAAATAGGAGATTTAATCACAACCGTAGGATTAATTTAGATAAGCGGCTAGGATTTATTTTAAAGATGGATGGATGAGATGAAGTCTTAATATTAGATGGGACAAGATATGGAATGACTAAAAATGCAATCAAATTGGCTAGAATTGAAATGAAAGAGGGGCTATGATTGAAATAAAATTTAATTGGAGTATCTAGAATTGAAAGAAATTATAATAGAATAGGCTAGAATTTAAATAATTTTAAGGAAAGTGTAGGAATTAATATTTAATTAAAATACTACATATATTAAAATATTTTAATATAATTGAAAATCATTTAAATTTTAAAACATTTGAAATTCATTAATAATCTTAAATTATTATAATAATATTTACGATAATTTTATAAAGTGAACGATACATAATATATGATTTTCAAGAAAAAATCGACTAAAATTTTAAACTTTAAATACGTATTTAATCAAATACTATTCCTAAAAATGATTAAAGGTCGATAACAATTGAGTGTCAACAGCTATCTCGCTACCTATTTAGTCAGTGAAGGGGTCACCGCGCCATCCCTAGATGAACCAGGTGTTTATCCTCTGACTCTGGTGGTCCTTCTCCTGCAACCTCGACCATGACCCCTTGCCACTGCTCAACCTCGAGGTGCAACTCTAATGGTTGGCTCAGGCACACTTTGTCTTGACATTGTTGGTATTGCTAAAAGCTTATTAAAGTTTCAATAAAGTAAATCTATAGAGTCTATTACATATTATTTCCAAAACCTTAAAGTTATCACATAAGGACATCTATTCTCAAAATACCAAGTCTAAGAGTATTAAAGACACCAAAACAAATAAATAAGATGGTCTATGTCTAAAATTTAAGGACATCATGACATGACTGAATGAAATCAATACGAGCTAGAAGGAATAGGTAACCCTCAAATCTGATGTGATGGAGGCTGACTAGATTTTAGGGCGAGTCGAAGTTGATGGTACACTTGATGCACTCCACAAAAGAAAACACAAGTAATAAGTCTATACATGGAACATATATATTGAGTAGGTATCATCAGTCAACTCAAAATAGAAACCAATATGTAGTAAGTAATAGTATAAAATCAACTATGACACTTAGCAGGTGACAAACATCACCAGAGTAAGTACATAATCAATCAATAATATCATGAGGACTCATGCCTCCACACCAAGATATTTCGAGAATAAAGTTCTTGAGATTGAGTACATTAAGTTGTTTAATATGCTTTCTTTAATATTACCGTGTCTGAACGTGACACCCGATCCAATAATATTGTTTTTTGCTCGTGATACCCGATCCAATATATTATGTCTGAACATGACACCAATCTAATAATGCCTTTAATTTATCATTTATTATCACCATTTTTCACTTCATTAACAATATTTCATCAAACCTTTTTTATTCAAGGCATCACTTTGATAGAGAAGGTTTAAGATTATCGGTCTCAAGATTTCAGACAAATCACAAACCACACGACCAAGCCACACAACCACACAATAAAGTACATAGAGAACTTCACAATATGACTCAATGCATATCAATCAATATTAAGAGTCTATCTATCAAATAGAATAAACCATAATCTACCTCCACCGAAGAATTGATGTCAGACAAGCTACTTCTCCAATGATACCCTTTCCTCAATACCTCTGAATGTTTTCAATCTATCAACTATGCATAAGTTTTAAGTTAGTGAGTCTATAGACACCCTGTTACTATATTTCTAGCCTAGACTCAAAAATTCACCCAATTTTGTATTTAATTTTTTAAAGATCAAGTCTAAGAGTAAATCTTAATTCCTCCAATTAGCACAACTTTAATAGAATTCAAATAACACATAGAATAATATGATAATTAAAGAAAATAATTATCACCAACTTTAGCCAATATAAACAACGGCGTACAACAAAATCAAAAAGGTCTAATTAATATGCTTCGTTCTTTAAGTCAACAATGCATTAATAATATTATATGATAAATGCCATACCTTAATCTTTATACCATCATTTAGTCAATGAACAATTAATGTTTGTCCTCTACTTTCCAACAGTTACAATTAAGACTGGCAAACGGGCAGGACCGGGTCAACAGGACCGGTTTTATCGGTAATCGGACCGGTACCGAATTTTTCTTACCGGATTTTCTTACCGGTACCGGATTTTACCGGACCGATTTTACCGGAAAAGTCTCCGTGTTCCGCCCGGTCCGTTAGTAACCGGTTTGGAACCGGGTTGGACCGGTTTGGAACCGAATCTTACCGGTTTTTCTGTTTTTTTTTTAAAAAAAAAAATTAATTATTTTAATTATTTATATTTTAAAACTTCAATTGAAAACTTTAAAGTTTATATATAAGTTTGAACTTTGAAATTAAATTTATACTTTAAAGTTTATATTGAATTTAAAGTTTCAAATTGAATTTAAAGTTTTATATTGAACTTAAGTTTGAAATTGAATTTAAAGTTTTTTAAACTTTATATTGAATTTAAAGTTTGAAATTAAATTTAAACTTTAAAGTTTATATTGATTTTAAAGTTTTAATATAAACTTTTATTAAATAATTAAAAATTAAATTTATAAAATGACATGAATTAAATAGAAGAGACTATATATAAAAGAAAAAATCAAGGCGAATAGCCGTATATTTATTCAAATAAATAATTATACATTACAAATATTAGAAAGAAAATAAGAGTACATAATTTAGGAGGAATTGAATAGTAAATTAGTAATTATTATACTAACAATTCCAATTTTTTTAAATTTCTTTTTGTAAATTTTGTATCATTTGAAAAGAAAGATCTTTTGAAATTGGCATTTGTCGTTCTTCTTCAATTGCTTCCATGCCATCATCACTAATAATTTATGAGAGATTTATAATTGAGAGTTTGACACTTTGAGAGATTGTATAAGATTGTATAAGTATTGAATTTGTGATTTAAAATGGAAAAAAATGGTATATTTATAGTGTAAATCGGTAACATTAAAAATATTTAAAAAAATAAATAAAAAAACCGGCTAAACCGGTCCTTACCGGACCGGACCGAACCGGAACCGGTTCTTACCGAACCGGTTCAACCGGATAAAAACCCGTGAACCGGTCCGTGAACCGGTCCTGTATACTAAAAGACCGGTTCATTACCGGTTCAACCGGTACCGGACGGACCGGTACGGGAACCGGATTGGAACCGGACCGGACCGGCCAAAAACCGGTCCGTTTACCAGCCTTAGTTACAATATACAGACCCACCATTAATTCCTATCTAACAAAATAACAATAGCATAACTTTCGCCTAAAAATCAATATGCATAAAACTAACTGTGGAATTGTTGAAGTTTACCTTATGCACGCCCATTTTCAATTTGATTTTTTGTTATATGCCATTTCTATTCTTCTACAAATTATTTTTTACCCTAATATAATGTATGACTAGTTATAAAAGTAATAAAAGTGGTCCACTAATAATTTTAATGTTATCTTCTTTAACCACCAACTAAATTAATTAATAAAACTACCCCCCTAATTCTATATTTGTAGTTACGAGTAGTCCAAAATACTCATTTAGACTCTATTAGAAGAGTCTTTTATGAAATAAAAGACTCTAGTACTCAAAACGATTGAATGAGTCGTTACACCGAGGGTTCTTCCGGGGGTACATGGACCTTGTGCATTCCAATGGGTTCTAGTATGATATTCAATCAATGTGTATAATAAGATAGACATGCATCACTATTCATGACATTGCACATCATTGTATCACACTTCATTGATTATGATTGTTGATTTTTATATTTTTGAGACTCTTAATTGTGGAAAACTGTGATGATAGACTGAATGTGATGAAGTGCGACTTGAGTTATTCTCTCTGTTCTTTTTCATGTGGAGTGGAAATTGTGGAGAACTTAATATATGAACTTATTCTTAATTATTGTTTATCTATAACTGTCACGCCCCGAGCTACCCGCGAGCGCGGACACTTTCTAGGACCATAAGTGATTCCAAGATAACTCTGCTGGCATGATCATGAGCATACCAAGAATATAAGTGTTGCAGAAGCTAAATCATACTTAAAATGAAAAGATGGAAATACCCATATGCTAAAATTGAGATATATGAAAAACTGATGAGTTTAATACAAAGAAATTATTAACGCAACACTAAGCTAAACTAACTATGTCTGAAAAAAGCCTCTAAACTGGACTAGAAATACTAAAACAAGCACCAACTAAGTCTACAAAAAACTGAAAATAAATGACTAAAAGGCTGAATGAACTCATGACTATTGTCCCCGGAAAATGAGGACTTATTACTGAATCTGATGAACTGGAGATCAGGAATCGATCTATGCGTGATCTAGATACTGAGAACCTCAACCTACATCACGAGAAGATGTAGAGCACGCATGCGTCAGTACTTGAAGATACTGAGCATGTAGGAGAGAGTAGAGCTTAAACAGAACATAACTGAACAAGCACAAAAACTACTATAATAATCTGCACATGATATATTGAATGTTGAGGTAATTAACTGCAAAGAGCAATTTATAACATGCTGGAACTGAATATTGAATATACTGATAAATGGTCAATTCAATAGAGTCTGATTGATTTGTAGGAGCTACTAATAACCAATAATAAAACCACATGATCTAAATGTGGAGTCCAATGTATATGCCCTATAGATAGGACCCAATGTATATGCCCTATAGATGGAACATATAACTAATTAATTTATCAAATTCTGTTGAAGTTCTAGAAATCCTAGTCTAATCACAAGAGTCTGACTGAAAAATAGGGACTCAATGAGTGAAAGGAACCCTTAGTGAAATCCCACATAGTTGGTGATGAAATCTCAGAGAAATATTTAGATTTCAGGACTGAAACTGAGGGAACCTTGTAGTTTTCTTGAACTAGGGTTCTTGACCTTTTTCTCCTTTCTTACTTCTAATTTTCTAAGTTTTGATTTAATGATTTGACTTAGGTAAGTTTTAGTTATGTTTATAGGCTTAAACTGACTAAAATCTAATAATTTAGGGTCAAAACGATGTATCTTAGGATTTAAACGAAGTGGAAAAAGACCAAAAGACCCATGACTTAAAAGTTGGCGGAGCACTAGACGGAGTTGATTGACAGATCGTAATTCTACTGACGCGCCGTACTGGTCGACCGTCGTTTGTGACTGAGAGTTGAAAGTCAGTTGGTGAATCGATAGAGTCAACTGATGAACCGTATGTCGATTGACAGACCGTACTAGTCAACCATTGTTTGTGATTGAGAGTTGAAAGTCAACTAGGAAATCAACGGAGTCGACTGATGGATCGTACTTATCGACTGTCGTTTGCGACTGAGAATTGGAAGTAAGTTGATGAATCGATGCATTCCACTAACAGACCGTGAGTTTACTGACAGTCGTACTAGCCAACCGTCATTTGTGACTTGGAACTGAGAGTCAGCTGGCTTATCGATAGATTCGACTAACGGATCGTAAGTTGACTGACAGTCTGTAGTTAGCTCCGTCGTTGGCACCCCTACTTCTGAAAATCTATATTTTTTTGTACTTTATTTTGGATACGGGGTGTTACAATAACCGTTGAAGTGTTTTTTCTGAGTTGAGTACTACTTGAGATTGTGATCTATTAGGTTAGACTGATTTCTATATAGGTTGTAATTTGTAGAGGTTTCGTTGGTTATGAAAGGAGTACTCGTATTCTATTTTACTTTAGCTTGTATTAACTGTTGTCTTGCTAAGTATCATGTTGTATGGTACTCACTCCTTATTTCTACACTTGAGCTCGGGTCATCGTGATACTCTTCATCTTCGTCTGAGGTTCTTTTGAGGATACTTGAAAGATAGCGACTTGTTATCTCAGCAGACCCTCTCGTTTCTTGCTACTATGGAAAGAAAAACATTTGAGACGACCCTCTAATTCGTTTATTATGTTCTTTTTCTACTTCGGAAACAAAAACTAAGGCTTGTATTTTATTTCAATTTAGTAGCATTATACTAGTGGTTTGTACATGTGACAATCAGGTTTTGGGTATTTTATGAGATTGGCTAAGTCATCTGTAGTTATGTCTTTGACGTCTTTATTTCCGTTTTGTTGTCATATGATTTGCATTTTAAGCTAATTTGTCTTGGTGTGATAAGACGAGTGTTATCACATTTATTTTTTTATCGTGGCAGTCCTCCTACCTAGGTGTTTGAGTATATGCCCGCACGACTCGATAGGTGCATCATAACAAAGAATCTATTTAGATATGAAAAGAAAAGTAATGAATGATGATAAAAGTCAGAGTAGAATATTAATAAATCACTAATAGGCTATGTGATTATACAAAATAGTAAATATAACATAAACATAATAGACAAGGAAAAAATATTAAATATTAGCGCATAAATATAAGGAATGAGACTCAAGTATACATATGAAAATCTAGATAAAAATAGTTAATAATCACAGCGCATCGTCACGGTACTTATACTAGTTTATATTAAAGGTAGGAGCAAAACGGATTTTTACAAAGTTTGTAACAACTTTTAGAAAATCCTAGTTTCCCGCCTCTCTTATATAAAATCATGTTTTAGCAGCGCCTCTCCTTCAATCATTCTCAACACAACTCAACCTTATGCGGCTAAGAAGAAGGATATTTATTCATAACAGTGAAGAGGATGATAAATCTTCTCCATGTATTCTTTAGAAATCAATAAGTCATTTAATCTCAGTTTTCTTTTCTTTATTTGGTGATATACTATTCACTTCTTAGTCCATGAATGAACTATCCCTGCAAATACTCCATTTCCTTTAAAAGGTTCACATTTTAAAGACACATTTTTATTTTAGTTATTGTATCTAATCAAATAGAAAGTTGATTTATACTGAGTCTTTTACACTTAACTTTCTCAAATTTAAATCTTTTTCCTATTACTTATCCTAAGTGATTAGTATAACATAGAAATTATCCATCACTAGTTTCATCTATTTTGTAGTGAATGCAAGAGTAAAATTCTATAAACTCTATAAAATTCATGATGTGTAGTTTTTGTAGGGGAGTTTTCTACAAAAAAGCGTGTGATGTTGTGGCAAATTGGTGATGCTCAGGGAGGAATGTAAGTTCCAAGATTTTATTTTAATGAAATTAATTAATTTCTAAACTATTCTTGTGAATATTCTAAGTCTTCCATTTTCAATATGACAAAATTGGAAGTGTAGATAGTACAAAACTATCCTAATGGCTCTATGCCAACATCAATCTTCAACATCAGAATGATGCAAAACATTACTTTTACTAGAAAGTTTTTGATAACTATTTGTCATCATCCTTCAAACTTGCAAAGCTACAATTCATAATAAATAAACTACCTAAGTGGCACTATTCCATCAAACTTAGAAAAATGCAAAAAACTTTAAATCTTGTCATTGACTTACAATGAGTTTATTGGAATCGTTTTAAAAGAGCTATTAAATTTATTAAGTGGAAAAATACGTATTGAGATTAATTTACTGATTTGTCAAAAATTAATTTATTTGATAGGATTCTTAGCACTTTAGGGGATCTCGATAAATTGATTAATCTTTCTCTGACACATAATAGTGTAGATGGACCTATTCCAAGTTCATTTGACAAACTATTGGCATTGGAATTCTTGAATCTTTGATGTGAAATTTCAAAGTCATTAGAAGTTCTTGTGTATCTCAAATACTTAGCTTCTATCATAGTTGCTTATTCTTCAATAGATTTTTGAACTCTTCAACTACCATAATTGTAATAGATGTGTGGCAAATTCTTATCATGTTACTGTTTGTTTGTTTTATAAGAATGACTTTAATAAGTTATGTAATTTTTGTTTCACTTCTATTTAATTGTTGAAATACAAAAAATAAAACTATTAGTATTTAATCAGGACCATAAGTAGTGTAAAAAATTCAATAGCTAACGAGAAAGGTTCTTTAAAGTCTTTTTTTTTAATCTTTTGTATTTAGATTTTATGGTATATTGCCTATATGATGCTCTACAATCTATCTATTTTACATCTTATGCTTATGGTAATATATACTATGCACAAATCCAATCTAGGATATGTAATATTCTAGTGGTAACTAAGCTCAGCTCAATGATGTAGCATATTTGGGGTGAGATGTTATAACCACTAAAGAACGTAATTATTAGTGAAGTAAATGTATATACAAATTTATTATTTCAATTTAACACTATCGTTATTCATTTCTCATAATAGGTATTTTTCATTAAAAAAAAATGAAAAATGTGTATGTTTTACCTAACATGACAAGATCGTTACTAACTTAAGAAAATCAAATTAGGATATTAGACTCGTTTATAATGATTATTCATTTTAACCTATTCTGCGATCATCATAAAACAAATCTGATATTCTATGACTTGATATTTTTTAAAGTTAGTGGCACTTTGGTCGTCATAGTGGAGAATACACATACAATTTTTTTTATAAAAAAAAAAGAATTTAAATGTCTAAAATGAGAAATGAATACTGATAAGTATAGTATTTGAATTAAATTAATAAATTCATACATACCTTAAATTCATTGAAAATTAAATTTTTGAGTGATTGTGCATCTCATCCCAAGTCGAATAAGCAATATGAAAAAAAATGAGTTCAAATCCATGAAAAGTTTTTGGTACAACTTAGATATTTATTCTCACTGAGAAATTTTATATCTAATGATCTGTTTCGGTGTTTTACTAAAATGTCTCATATCTAGGTATAAGAGTTCTAATCTTTTTATTTCTTTTACCATATAAATATGAGTTGAGAGCGATTATTTTATTTATTGTGACACCTCAAACCTTTCCAATAACATTAATTTGGACTTATCTATTTGTGTAGATAGGTCCGAACATGATGAATTTTAAAAGTATATAGATGTTTAGATCAATTCTTTAGTATGAAAATATATTATGTATGAATTAAGGTCATACGAGATTCTTAGCACAAAATTGAATTGAAAAAGTCCTTATTGATTGATTTTTCGGACAAGGGCCTAAAATACCCTTAAAGTATTGAAAATGGTACAAAATTACCCTTCATTCACCTATTGGCTCCAAAATGCCCTTTTCATCCACCTATTGGCTCCAAAATACCCTTGTCATCCACCTTTGTGTTCAAAATTGACCACTTTTTTAATTGTTTTAAAATTAAACTCTTTAAATATTTTTTAAAATACTTGGCGTTCAATTATTGATTATAATTATTATTTATTAATATAATTTATAAACCAACTCACTACCCACTCATTACTAACTAAACTTCACCCAATTAATAATTCAATTATAATATCAAAATCGTCATAAACACTACTAAAACACGATGAAATTATAGATTTCTGAAAATGACATTCAAAATTATTCGAGTCCGAATCGGAGCTCCAATTAAATTTAGGTTGAGCCGCTTATTTAGGAGGACACTTCCTTTCAAAATAGAATTAAAAATTTATGATTAAAGGTAAAGAAGTAATACATCCCGAATTGATTCATGCACTTTTTTAAATATAATTTTATAAATATTTATGATTTGTTTTAAAACTTTAATATATTATTTTGAAAAAAAGTTACCTATGAAGTAACATCACATAATTGAGACGTAAGAATAATTAAGAATAAACATAGTTAGACTTGTAAGTTTATTGGTGATTTTTATTTAGCCACTTGAATGTATGATAATTTACTTCTATAATTTTTAAAAACACTCACTTGCCAGTAGCTTGCATTAATAATGTGACGGGTTCATTAATATAGAGGAATTTAATTATTAATGGGGTGGGTAGTGGATTGATTTATAAATTATACTAATAAGTTAAATTATAACATATAGTTGAACGTCACGTATTTTAAAAAATACTTAAATAGTTTAAATATAAAATCGTTAAATAAGTGGTCAATTTTGAACCAAAAGGTGGATGACAAGGGTATTTTGGACCCAATAGGTGGGTGGGAAAGGTATTTTGGAGCCAATAGGTGGATAGAGGGTAATTTTGTACCATTTTCAATACTTTGAGGATATTTTAGGCCCTTTTCCGTTGATTTTTTATATGAGTTTTTACAAGGATCAACTTAAAAGAAGAGTTTCTCCTAAAATACAAAAGAGTTATGTTGCTCAAAACATATTAAATTAAAGGTTTTTGTGTAGGGTAGAGTAAAAATTCTTACATTGAGGTAAGTTCTTCTATTAACTTCTTTGTCTATTAATCCACTAACATCTTAAACCATTTAAAATATTGTTAATGGTCGAATTATGGGTTACAACCCAAGGTCCTTAAATTTTGGGGAAAAACCTATTGTATATGTATTATATCACCAATAATTTTTTAGTTTATAAGCTAATGATCTGAGCATAAAATTGTTGTTCTATAACATGATTGCGATGGTTGTAACTTTGTAAATATTTTATGTATAACAAAGATGAGATCTTTATCATTAAAATTGCTTTAAAGGTATAATTGAGGTAAAAGATTGACTTATTTTAAGTGTTTTTAAATCAAAATAGTTTTTAAGCAGTTTTGTGTTGTTTGTAACATTAAAAATTTACTTATAAGCGTTTGTTTTTAAGCTAAATGACTAATGTAAGTCATAAGTTTGAATTTCTAACTTATGGCTTATCATTTAGAGTCGTTTAGATCAAATTTTGACTAAAAAACTAAAAAATATATATCTAAACACACCAAAAGTACTGTAAAATCATTTTGACTTAAGACACTTAAATAAATCAATCCAAACCGACTCTAAAACTAAGGGGTAACTTGGTGGGGAATAAGTTATTCCATCACATATACCAGATAACTTATCTGATCACTTAAATATAAACGATAAGATAAATTATTCAAGGATTACATCATACCTCAAACAAATACAAGATAAAATAATCTTGTATTTCATCTCAAATTATTATACATTATATCTCACACTAATAAGTAACAAACAATGAATTATTGAGCTCGTATTAGCACGCTAGTAGCATCTAGTCTATACCTAAGACTATGTGAAACGCAATCAAAAAGGTGATCAGTAAACACTATTTTTATAATTTTACTGTTTTTTTTGGACTACATTTCAACTTACATAAAGGCGCACATTTTCTTCTTTTTTTTTGGTTTCTTACTCGGTGTTTGAAACTCAAATTGAAGTTTCGATTAAATTCAAATTGTGCACTGTAGAGCCCATACAGGAATGACGCTCCTAATAGAATATCCAAAACTCAAATCCAAAACCTTATAAAGCACTCCTACCAATGCGTTCAAAGGTGTGGGTGCTAAAGTAAAAAATATAAAAAAAAAATACTCCCTTCGTCCCATTTTATGTGGCAATATTTGACCGGCACGGAGTTTAAGAAATAATGAAGACTTTAAAATGTTTATCAAATTGTCTTTCAAAAAAGTAACTCACTTTTCTCTTTCCTCATAAATGTATTAGAAAATTAAATGGTACCAATAAGGGTAAAAGAGAAATTATGCCTTTAAATACTTACCATATAAGGAAATGTGACATTCTTTTTGGGACTGACAAAGAAGGAAATGGTGCCACATAAAATGAGACCGAGGAAGTACATGTTAAGTGTGAGATTCAAACTCGGATTTAGCAACACATAAGAGCCTTAAGCACCCACCCAAGAATCAATGGACTAGTCAAATTATTTAGTCATTGGATGCTGTAAATTAATTTTATACAAATACCTTTTAATATATATATATATAAACAAGGTTAATGAATGATTGAGCACCCGGACAACACCAGATAAATCCACCCCCTGCCATTGCAACACACCCATGTTGATAAATGAAATACATCTTCACCAACTCATAAAGTGGTCCATACATAAGACCCAGACCTATTATACAACTGACAAAACTGAGAAAAAGATTGGACTGATGTGATACCAAATAGAACAAAAGGAACATGGGCTGATGGGCCTGGCATTTAAGACTTAAATGGGCCCGGCCCATTAGTGTACCACTCACCGACAGCAACTTCTCACTGTTATCACTTTGTACCACTAAAGTTGTACAAAGTACAAAATATTAATGTTTCAATTGACCACAAAAAAGTTGGATCATTTGCACTTTGACTTCTACTTTGTATACTCATGATAATTAAATTATTATTTTTTGAAATATAAGTTAAAATTAGTTATTCGTTGTGCACTAATTTAATATTTATTCATAAATTCGACGTTAATCAAATGATATTAAATTATTTTATTAAGGAAACATAAGATTTAAACTGGTTATGTGTTATGTATGAATTCAATATTTATTAACAAGTTTATTTTTAATAGTGCTAATTAAATGATATTAAATTGTCTTGTTAAGTTTAAAGAAATATCTGATAAATATTAAATGATATTTGATTAAATAATTTAAATTTTTAATTTAAAATAAATATAATATATATTTGTTTGATAGTAAATTATCACTTTATTTTTACGCAAATCAAATGTGAAAAGGCACGTTGAGATGTTTGCGATTAAATTATTTATCTTTACTGACTATTGATGTTTTACTCAAAATAGTTATAAAATTTACACAAATATTATTGACACTCAAAATAATAAATTCATCACTAAAGAATATGAGGAAATTAAAAGTCATAGCTAAAGTGGGTATCATGCTTTGAAAAAAATTGTACACAAATAAAATTACAGAGTAAAAATTTATTTTTTTATTTTGAAAAATGTCTTAGTCAAAGTAGGCACGTTAACGAAAACGCATATGTTTTAACCTCCATGAATTTTTGCATTAGAATATCTAGCAAATTATGTCTTACGCTCTCAAAATAACATGTTATATTGGTATAAATTTGATTTCCAGGAGCAATAATAAACTATCAACTCATTTGAAGAATCAAGTTAAGAATCAATTCATTTGAAGGACAGATCGGATGATTACATTAAAATAGTTTTATTTTTAAAATATTTTTTAATTTTTATACCTAATAAAATTACTCAAATATTTTTTTAAAAAAGCAATTATTTTCACAGATAAAAAATTTGAAGAGATCATTTTCTTGTGCAATTTGTAAGGGACTACGAGAGACTATTTCCTCTTTCAATAGTTTGCATTTAGGGGCCTATTATGGGTGTCAAATGGACAGATTGACTTGAAATTGAAAATATTAAAATGAATTGAAATAGAAATTTGGTTGGGTAATGATGCACCCAAGTTATTTTGAGCTCAAATGAGCTAAAAATAGATTGGGTCATGACTCATCCAACGGCTTAATCTCAATAAATTTTATTATATTGTTATTTAACTTTTATAATCACAATTTAAATTTCAACTAAAAAAATTTTAAAAAAAAAGTTACAAATGGAAAGATAATTCCTAGAAGATATAAAACAATAGTAATTCATACCTTCAATATAAGAATATACATTATATCAATACAAATAAAGAGTTTTAAAACGGATTAAAATTAGAGATTAAATTAGGCTCAATTAAATATTCTTTTATAACGGGTTAAGACATGAATAAGTTGATATTGAACAAATTCAAATTAGAAAAAAATACCTAACTACAGATTCTTGTTATCCTATTTCCTACTATTCCAAAAAAAATTACAAAAATCTCTTTTTTCCTCACATTCTCTCCTTTTTCGGATACATCACTGAGAACCATCCCAACTACATAAGTTTTTTCTTCTTTTTTTTCACGGCTAAAATCACCCCATGGTATCAGCAATTACCTCCATCACTTTTTTTTCAGTTTTTTTTCTCTTTTCAATTTTCGATTTCAAGTTATTGAAGGTAGCTCTTCTTCATCTATTATGGATTATTTTTTAGCTTTTTCGTCTACAAAATTCTGATACACATGGATGAGCCTCTATTTTTTTGTATTGGAAATATCAAATTAGTCTAAGAAGGATGTATTTTCTTACTTCAAAATAAATTGTGAATAAGCTCGAATTGTTGGTAGCTTCAATATGGGTCTTGGGTCGAGATTCATAGGTGACACCATTGTAAAAAAAAAACTACGGGAGTTGATATAGAGCAAAATAGAAAGTGTAGAAGGATTTCATCCTCGTTTTTTTTTTCTTTCACCACTCAAATTATTGATTTTCTTCAATTTTTTGTTGTTCATCTTTTTCTTATACAGCTGGGGGGGGGGGGTGTTAGGACATGCTACTATCCTTCGCAATCCAAGGTTCTAATTTTTAATGTATCTAATTGGGTTTGATTCATATATTTATGTATAATATTTTCGTATCAACTGTACGATACATTACGCTTTTATCAGGTACAACGTATCGTATTCAAATATTAATCTTGATACATAATTCTGATTTATTGAAACACTTATTAGTATGCATCATGTTCATAGTTATATATTTGATAGATAATTCTTACAAACTTCATTATCTTTTACTACCAGATACATACACCAAACTTATTTAACTACAAGACCATATATATGTAGACATTATTAAATATTATTGTTGATACATAAGTATTAATATTTTACAATAATATCAATTTGTATCATATACACAACACAGTCATGTATATGACATATAACTTTGTTATGTATATAACATAGTTATGTTTCACATGTTGTTATGTTTTTTGTATCATTGTTTTTAACTAAATCAGTGTGTATTATATTCATAATTTTTTTTGTATATGACAAATAAATATGTCAAATTGTCGAATGTACTATGTATCAGATGTTGTATGTATTTGTTGTCCCCCGAGTAACACTTTAATATATAGTTACACCATTTGTTTAACGTAATGTATATCAGATTCAACAAATTTTAAACTTTATTTTATGTATCAGATGCATATCAACTAACCACAATGTTATGTAGCAATCATAAAAGAATCTTATTGAAAATAATACATGTACACTATTTTAATAAGTAACTTTTTCAATTAGAATAAGATACATAAATAATAATGTATCATGCACAAGTTATCGGCATGATACATAAATAGTATGTATTATGCACAATTTCAAGGACATGATACATAAATACATAAAAATGGATACATATAAATTCAACCGGTTGCTCTATCAATGTTGTGTTCTTTTATTTCTTCCATTTCGTTTACTTTGCAGAAGCAATGAGAGTTCAAATTTGACATTTAGTATACCAGTATATAGTCAATGTCGATGGAGGATGAAACGACATAGAGGCGACGGGGGCAGCACAAAAAGAGAGACTGAGAGCCCATAGAGAAGCTTATGAACTTTTTCAAATTTTGATGATGAGATTAACAAGACTAACGAAGATAGTCATGATATATTTTATCAAAAAATTTGACAATTTTGAATTATAATTTAAAGGACCTTCGATGAATTGAGAGAAGAATGTTGAATCTCAAACTTTTTGACATCTTCACTGAACTGGGAGAAGAATTTTGAATCTCAAAATTTTTAATAGGATCTTCGATGAAGTGGGAGAAAAACTTTGCATTTTGAAATTTTTGCAGTTGCCACATTTTGGGAGGCTGAAAATTCCAGTGATAACAATGTGATTATGTAATTTATAAAATTTTAATTTGATTACATTTTTTTATTAGCGTAACAAAAAATTGAATTTATGTATCGAATGAAATGTATCTGACTTGTTTTCTATGTATTCGGATGACAATAATTTTTAGGAAAATTTTTAAATTCTTTTTTAAAAAAAGTGTTGCTAGTCTATGTTTGAAAACAAGAATTACTGATTCTGATAAGACTTTGCAGAAACACGAAGTAACCAAAGTTTATAGAATCAGTACAAGAGATGAACAGAAGTTAATTATGAAAAACTTAAAATCTATAATTTACCAGAATCTGAAAAAATTTGAACAGAAAAAGATCAAGTCCACTGAACTCACAGTGTCCCCTTAAGAAAATTATTCCCCTCTAGTATCCGAGATTTGATTTGGAATATAACCTACCAGAGTAAAATGATCTCAATCACCAGAGTAAAGATACCAAAAACTCTGGTGTCAATGAACCAGTCAACAGCAGCAAAATACATGAAGTAATTGTTGTGCAGAAGAAGAAGAAATCAGAAAAATTCGTAACGAAAATTCTGAAGAGTGAATGGTATTTATAGGATAGATGAACAGGTTCTGAAAGTTGCAATCCTTTCAGAAACCACACGACCATTAATGAAAGTTTGCAACCTTTTAAAATGATACTGGCTGTTTCTGAAAGTTGCAACCTTTCAGAACAGTCATTTTCAAAAATGACAGGAAATTTAAATAAAACGGGTGGCACATGGATCCGAGTCGGATCGGGTTAGTCAACTAAAAAGTTGAAACGTTTTGATTAATTTAACCTAAAAAACTGAAAATGTTTCTGTTATCAACTAATTAATTGAAAAAATTTTGGTCATTTAATTAATTAATTAAATAAATAATTAATTAAATAATTAAAATAAACTTTGTCCAAAAAATAATCTCTCGATTGATCATTTGCCGAAGCCGAGACGAGCGAGCGATGACGACGACCGCACAAGGAGGGTCCTCTTTCCAACCCTTTTAACAATTAATAGGAGTGTTTCGATATTTAAGCACTCCTATTTTTCTTTCGCCCAACTATGAGGGACAAATGTCTTTTCTTTAAAGCATAAGAGGACTTTTCAAGTTCCTCTCTTTCCCTCTATTTCTCATCAATTCTTGCTACATACCCAACAATTCCCCACATTGATGAGGATTGGTTATAACATAGGAATGCACAAACAAGTGTGTACTTTACATGCAAGGATTAATTGTATCTGGATAAGTAGGTTTCCACTTGGACTTTCCATAATGAACATATGTAGGATATACTCGGTCAATTGGTGGATGTGATATATTTGAACCGTCGAGCTTTGATGTATACCTAGACAACCATATGTCACACAATTAATCCTTTACTATTTATGGTTCTTATGGTTGTGTTCATTTCAGCCATGAACACCTCCTGGTTTCATGAATGTATAGAGAATAAGATTTTGACATAAAATTCTCTTTGAAACGACTTCTACTTCACACTCACATAGGTGATTTCTAACCGTGTCATATCGTAGATACACTATTTGGTCAAATCTACCAAACTTAGCAAATTATTAAAATCTTTAAGATTTATTATCTCATTAACAGGCCTTAAAGTCTTAACATTGTTCCTGAACATTGTCTTCATCATGAGAATGGATTGATTTAATTGACAATGTCGAATTGTCAGCCACAACTTTGTTTTTCTCCTTGAATCTAGCTCTTGGAATCTCCAGTCTGCTAGATAGAGTTACTGTTATGTTGACTTGTCCTAAGCTATAAACCCATTCCTTAGATGATCTTTCAATTGTCTCTCTCACTAGTCCTTTCTTTAATGGATCTGACACATTATCGCTTGACTTTGCATAATCAATTATGATAATTTCACTAGAGAACAATTGTCTTATGGTGTTATGTCTCCGTCGTATATGACGAGACTTTCCGTTGTACATGACGCTCTCTGCCCTACCTATTGTTGCTTGACTATCGCAATGTATGCAAATAGGTTCAACAGGTTTGGGCTAGAATGAATATCCTCTAAGAAATTCCAAAGCCATTCAGCTTCTTTACCAGCCTTATCTAAAGCAATGAATTCAGATTCCATTGTGGAGCGAGCAATACATGCATGTCTGGACGACTTTCAAGAGACTGCTCCTCCACCAAGTATGAACACATAACCACTTGTGGATTTTACTTCATTTGACTCGGTGATCCAATTTGCATCACTATATCCTTCCATCACAACTGGATATTTATTATAATGTAAAGCATAGTGTTGTGTATATTTCATATATCCCAACACACGTTTCATTATCATCCAGTGAGTTTGATTTAGAGTACTAGTGAACCGACTCACTTTGCTAATAGCACATGTTATATCAGATCGCGTACAATTCATAATATACATCAAACTTCCCAATACTCTGACATATTTCAATTGAGAGTCGCTTGGACCTTCATTCTTTTAAAATGTACAACTTAAATCAATTGGAGTTTTGACAATATTGAAATTCAAGTACTTTAACTTATTCAATACTCTTTCAATATAATGAGATTGAGATAATGCTAGTCCCTGAGGAGTTTTGATAATCCTGACCCCTAAGATCAAATCAGCAACTCCTAAGTCCTTCATATCGAACTTGCTAGACAACATGCGCCTAGTAGCATTTATATCGTTATTGTCTTTACTCATTATTAACATGTCATCAACATACAAACATACAATGACTTCATGATTCATAATGTTTTCAATGTAAACACATTTATCACATTCATTAATCTTAAATCCATTTTCTAACTTAGTTTGGTCAAATTTAGCATGTCATTGTTTAGGTGCTTGCTTGAGTCCATAAAATGACTTCACAAGTCTGCACACTTTTTTTTCTTTATAGGAACTATAAACCCTTCAGGTTGTTCCATGTAAATTTCTTCCTCCAACTCTCAATTTAAGAAAGTTGTCTTTACATCCTTTTGGTGGATTTTAAGATCATGCACTGCTGACACTAGAGAGTATGTGTCAAAGTAGTCCAGACCTTCCTTTTGCCTGTACCCTTTGACTACCACTCTAACCTTATATTTGTCAATAGTCCTATCAGGTTTCATTTTCCTTTTAAAGATCCACTTTGATCCTAAAGGTTTATTTTCCTGAGGAAGATCAACCAATTCTCAAGTGTGATTACTTAAAAGTGATTCAATCTAACTATTGACTGCTTCTTTCCAATAAGTTGAGTCAGATGAAGACATGACTGCTTTAAATGTTTGAGGCTCATTTTCAAGCAATAGCGTCACAAAATCTGATAGAAAGAAGCAAGTTTTTGTTGGCGAGTACTACGCCTAAGATCCACACTAGTTAGTGTATTTTCCATTGATTCTTCTCGTGGTCATTTAGGTCTTTCACTTGTCGATTCACATTCAGTTTTATACTGATAAATATTTTCAAAAAATCTGTGTTATGTGACTCAACTATCGTATTAACATGAATCTCAAGATTATCAAATTTATGAACCAAAAACCGACAGGCCTTATTGTTCACAACATATCTAATAAATACACAGTCTATTGTTTGGATCAAATTTTAACCCTCTATAAAGGAACCTCTACCTTGGATAAACACCCGCACACTTTGAAATATTTCAACTTGGGTTTCCTTTCTTTCCACAACTCATATGAATTGATTGTGTTTTTTGATGAGTACCTTATTGAGTATCTTATTAGCCGTAAGGATGGCTTCCTCCCAAAGGTTTTGTGGTGAACCAGAATTGATCATCAATGCATTCATCATTTTCTTTAATGTAATGTTCTTCCGTTCTGCTAAACCATTTGACTGTGGTGTATAAGGTGCAGTACTTTGATGAATAATACAATATTCTAAATATATCTTTGTAAAAGGAGATTCATATTCTCCACCCATGTCACTCCGAGTAATTTTTATCTTTAGATTCAATTGGTTCTCCACTTTATTTTTGTATTGCTTAAATGCATCAATTGCTTCATCCTTACTATTAAAGAAATACACATAACAAAATTGAGTGCAGTCGTCAATAAAAGTTACAAAATATTTTTTTCACCACGAGATGGTGTCGACTTCATATCGCATATATTTGTGTGAATTAAGTTTAAATATTTTTGAAATTTCCTTCAACCAACTTATAAGGATGTTTAACAAACTTACTTTCCACACAAATTTCACATTTCGATGTATCGCATTTAAAATCAGACGATACTTCTAGATTAACCAATATTCACAAGGCTTTGTAATTTATATGTCCAAACGGGCATGCCATAAATCATTTAACTCCAATAAGTGAACAGAAGCAGAATTCTTATCAATATTGTCAACAACCATTACATTCAGTTTGAAAAGACCCTCATTGAGGTAGCCCTTTCTTATGAACATTTCATTCTTACTTATTACAACTTTATCATTAACTAGGACATACTTAAACATGTTCTTCACGAGTAGTGCAACACAAACTGAATTCTACCTAATAGTAAGGACATGCAAAACACTGTTCAAAGTCAACACCTTGCCGGATGTCATTTTCAACATTACTTTTTCAGTTCTTGCAATCCTTGTTGTTGTTGTGTTTCCCATGAACAAATCTTCATCATATTCAGCAGGAGTGTACGTTGCAAAGGCTTCTTTCGCAGAGCAAATATGTCTAGTGGCACCTGAGTCAAGAAACCACTCCTTGGGATTTCCAACTAAGTTACACTCCAAGATCATCGCACACAAGTCATCTGCATCTTCCATCTTTTCCACGATGTTTGCTTGACTTTTGCATTTGTCTTTGTATTTCTCCTTTCTTGGAGCACGACAATAAGAAGATCAATGACCAGCATTGCCACAGTTGTAACAGTTACCTTTGGATTTCTTCTTGGTCTGTTCTGACTTTTGCCCATTGAACTTCTTTCTCTTTTTGTCTTTGGTAGGATCTTCTTCAACAATATTAACTCCAATGATTGTTGAGCTCTTATGAGATTTCTTTTCGGCGTTTTTGTTATCTTCCTCAATCTTGAGCCGAATCACAAGATCTTCAAGCTTCATTTCTTTACGCTTGTACTTTAGATAATTCTTTAAATCGTTCCACGAAAGTGGTAACTTCTCGATCATTGCAGCCACTTGAAAAGCTTCATTTACTACCATATCTTCAGCAATTAGTTCATGGAGAATAAGTTGAAGTTCCTGCACTTGTGATCCAACAGTTTTACTATCTACCATTTTATAGTCTAAAAACTTTGCAACCACAAATTTTTTCAAGCATGCATCTTCTGTCTTATATTTCTTCTCAAGTGCATCCCACAATCTTTTGAAGTTTTTATTTCACTATAGACATTATATAAGTCATCTGCTAAAGCACTCAAAATGTAGCCTTTACATAGGAAGTCTGCCTGTTTCCATGCTTCAATAATCATGATTTTTTCTCTGCGTTGCGTATCATCCACAGGCACTGGAGTTTCTTCACTGGTAAATTTCTGCAGATCAAGAGTGGTAAGCCAGAATATTACCCGTTGTTGCCATCCTTTAAAATTCACACCAGTGAATTTATCTGATTTCTCTGCTTGTGGTACACCAGTTCGGGTTGGTACAGCAATAGCCATTGTAACACTGTTATTTGTCATTTCTGATAAACAAAAATCGATACAGTCGTAGTAAGCAATAACTTATAATTGCAGACTTCAAGGAGTATAAAATCACGAAGATTTTTGTCTCCACCACAAACATAGATTAATATATAATAAAAATTAATTTCCTTAAGATTATTGCTAGTCTGTGTTTGAAAATCAGAAAAAACTGATTCTGATAAACTTTGCAAAAACACAAAGTAACAAAAATTCACAGAATTAGTACAAGAGATGAACAAAAATTAATTAAGAAAAACTTAAAAAATCTGTAACGTACCAGAATCTGAAAAAAATTGAACAGAAAAAGATCAACTCCACTGAACTCATAGTGTCCCCTTGAGGAAATTATTTCCCTCTAGTATCCGAGATTTGATTTGGAACATAACCTCCTATGGTAAAATGATCTCAATCACCAGAGTATACATACCAAAAGCTCTTGTGTCAGCGAACTAGTCAACAACACTAAATTACACGAAATAATTTATTATGCAGAAGAAAAATAAGAAGAAATCAAAAAAAATCGTAACGAAATTTCTAAAGAGTGAATGGTATTTATAGGCAAGAGGACAGGTTCTGAAAGGTTACAATCCTTTCAGAAACTACACGATCATTAATGAAAGTTTGCAACCTTTCAAATGGTACTGACTATTCCTGAAAGGTGCAACCTCTCAGAACAATCATTTCAAAAAATGGCGGGAAATTTAAATAAAATCGGAAACATTTTAAATTAAACGGGTCGCGCGCGGATCCGAATTGGGTCGAGTTAGTCAATTAAAAAGTTGAAACGTTTCGATTAATTTCAACTAAATAACTGAAAATGTTTCTGTTATTAACTAATTAATTGAAAACCTTTTGGCAATTTAATTAATTAATTAAATAATAGCCGAAGCCGAAGCCGAGACGATGACAGCGCGAGGGGGTCCCTCTTTCCAACCCTTTTAACAATTAATAGGAGAGTTTCGATATTTAAACTCTCCTATTTTTCTTTCCTCCTTCAATAAGGGACAAATGTCTTTTCATTAAAGCATAAAAGGATTTTTTAAGTTCCCAACTCTTCAAGTTCTCAATTTTCAAGTTCCTCTCTTTCCTTCTATTTCTCATCAATTTTTGCTACATACCCAACAAAAAGTAGAGATAATTAAGTTGTAATTTGCTCCTTACAGTATGAGATTTCTAAAATTTATACTCCTAACGGTCTCGAGCTTAATCCATAAATTATAGACAAATTCAGTGAGTTATCTATATTTGAATTTATTTTTGACACCCTTAAATGGATATACATGAAAAACAAAATATTTCGATTGTTTTAATATATTACAGTATATAAATTTGGAATTATAAGCCTTTTACTTATTGCCTTAAGATTTTTTTTCAAACTTAAGAAATGTAAAGATATCTCATTTTTCATGAACAAATTATTAAAGCAATGATATAGAACGATGATATCACTCTTTAACATATTATATTTTTTTTTATATTCCTTGTGGATACTGGCAAAAAGAAATTTAAGTTTTACTTTATTAAAAGATTACGTTAATGTAAATATAGACAAGATTTTTTCCCCTTTTGACAAGTTGTTGAATCTTCTTGCCATAAATGAATTTTCTAGTGGTGTAGCAAAAGGGTTTGTGCTACTTTTGAAGTACCTGTCAAGATATATGCTATTAATTATGTGTTTAGATAAAATATTTTAATAATTTTAAGATTAATATTTAAGTGGGAGATTGTTAGGATATATATTATTAATCATGCATTTAGATATAGTACATCACAACAATTGAGATGGTTAAAAGTCTAGTGGGAAATTGTTGAGATATATACTATTAACCATATGTTAAGAAATAATATTTATTGTAAAATAGATATTTGCTCGATTTTAATAGATCATATATTCGTTTATGTTGTCTGTGTACTTATACAGTAGATAATTTAGTATGCATAGTTTTATCTTATATACAGAGAACTAAATCATTGATTATAAGTATAAAGATTTTTTGTTCACAATCTTAGATGAAAATTGGACATGTCATCGGTATGATTGTAGCATAAGATTATATATAATTTATCTTTGATTATGTGAATTGTATAGTTTCAACTTCTTGTGCAAGTGCATTGTGTATGTATTGAACGAGACGGAGTGGAGATAGTTATTTTAGACTGGCTGACAATAACATATTTCTAAATTATTGAATGTACTTATATTCTTAATCCTGATATAACTATTATGATAAGTATATATTAATTATCATTTTGATTTATTAAAAGGTGAGATTCTGATATGTGTCAATATGCCTGATAAATTTGATGACAATAATATATATTGATGAAATAATAAGTTAGTTCATAGAATTCATATCTCGTTATAGAGATTGATTGATATGTCTTTTCGAGAAACTTATAAGTTTTCATCATGTCAAACTTTGCTAGTGGATTTATGAATCTGACACATGAAATAAGTTAAGTAGTGCTCTAAAGGAAATTAATTATTCAAGTTAAATTCGTTAAGAATTTTATTTATTGATTAGTATATGTAATCTTAACATGAGAAATTAAATAAGTGTTTAATGGTGAATTTTCAAATATAAATAGAGGAGTACAATAATTATGAATTTCTAGTGGAATGATTTATAATTTATCATGGTAAAAATAACGCAAATTAATTATTTAAAATTATTTCATGGTAGGAAGCCCCAATAATTAATATTAGGGAAAATGGTCTGATATACCCTCAACTTTGTCATTTAGAGCTGATATACCCTTTGTTATGAAAATGGCTCATATATAACCCTACTTTGTAAACAAATAGCTCACTTTTTCCTCTAACGGAAATAAAAAAAAAAATAATTTTAATCTAATTTTTATTATTTTTTTCTAAAAAATATAGTCGCATATGAGTAAATTTAATCCTCGTCAAACATATTTTTTTTACTTTTTTTGTTTCAATGACTAATTATATTATTGTTTTGATAATCAAATTTATTTATGTTTCACTAATATTCTTGTAAAACTTATTGTAGATGATTCTTCGAATACGAAATTAAATTACAATACACATAAAAAAAATAGTTTAATTTTTATTCTTTAAACTAAGGAATGAAAGAAAAAAACAAAAGAAGAATAAGAAATCCAAATAATTATAATAAAAGAAGTCAAAAAATAATTTATGTATGAAAAAAATTAAAATATACCTTGAACTTTGATAGAAGAATCATACATACCCCTAAATAATTTTTTTAAAAAAATTAGAAGTAATAAATATAAATTTAAAACTAATTTTTTAACTTCCGTTAAATGAAGGGTATATGTGAGCCATTTTGTAACGACAGGGGTATATGTGAGCCGTTTGTATTACGGTAAGAGCATATATGAGCCACTTTTATAACGAGGGGTATATCAGCTCCAAATGACAAAGTTGAGGGGTATATCAGACCCTTTTCCCTTAATATTATGGTTCTTATAGTGTCCATATTAAACTAGAACTTAGAATTCTGTTTCTAAGGGGAGAAGAAGAATCAGGTGAGTTCGGTATTGTGTTTTGTTCTCCTTTTTGGATTTTAAAGATATCTTTATTATTAGGATTTTTTTTAACCTTAGAAAGATTGATTAGTTTTATATTTGATACTTGTCCACCCAAATATTGAGAGAGTTCAGATGTGAATTTAGGATCACTGTAGAACAGTGGCGTAGCCAGATTTTTCATGAAGGGTGTCCAAGAATCACATAGGTAAAAAAAAAATAATTTGACGATGGGTGCACTAAAATTTTGAAATCAAACTGTGTAACATTAACAATTAAATTTCTTTAATGAAAAAATATACTAAATTTTAGAAATCAAACCACGTAAGATTTTTCTTTAATTTTCATGTTTGTTTGATAGGAAGTGAACGAAAAAGAAAAAGAGAAAGAGAAAATTCAGTTTATGAAGAAATCACTTTTATACGTCAAGATTTCACCAACCTTTGGCGACTTAACAGCAAGATATGAAAAATAAAGAGTAAAATCAAACGAGTCTTTTTTAAAAAAAAATCTATATAGAGCCTTTTTCACTTTTAGTAGTGGTATAGAAAAAAAATAATTAGAATTTCTAATTAAATTTAAATTAAATAATTACTTTTACATTTTATTGAAAAATATGGTTTAAATGCTTTTTTTGTTATATTTTGAAGTTGTAGGTTTTTAATTTGAGATTATTTGCAGCAACTGGGATTCAAACCTATGTGCGCGCGCAATGGCCCAAGATACCGTTGGGCTAGGAGACTTTAATGTGCTTTAGGGTGTCCAAAATTTTTTATTTAACCATTTAAGGTGTAATTTTACTTATATATTAGATATAATTTTCCGATGAATAAGACCGCAAACTGTTGTCTAACTTGTAGATACTTAGATTCATTTGAAAATATCAAGTCACGCTTCAAAAGGTAATTTTTGAATAAAATTTATGTGTTCTAGCATATTATATTCTAGCATAAACGATTTGATTATGTATTATACATGTAAACATAAAAATTTAGTATGCTTGCGTTGTGCATATTGTTTTCCAAGGATTCCTTGTATATTGACTTTGTTACTGGTTAAAGAAAAATTTTAATAATCTAAATTAAAATATTTTTCTAAACTACTCTTTTATCTCTTACATACACTATATTGATTATTAGATCTATAAGTATTGAAAAAAATAAAAAAAAAATATTGTTATAAAAAAAATCATCAAATATATCAAGATAATAAAATCAAGTTAACAAAACGACAAATATTTAGAATCGAATAAAGTAGCATTTGTTTTTCTAATGTTTCATTCTAAAAATAAAGGGATGAACAAGTACCCCTCAACTTATGCCCGAAATTTCAGAAATACACTTATATTATACTAAAGTCCTATTACCTAGCTGAACTTATTTTATTAATAATTTTTATACCTTTTCGACATAGGTGACACAATCTTGTGGATCTAACGCTTGTTGATTTTTTTTTTCAAGTTAGTGCCACATAAACCGAAAAGAGGTAAAATATTACTTATAAAATAAGTTCAGTAATAATAGGATCTTAGTATAATATAAGTGTCTCTAAAATATCAGTTATTGATTGAGGGGTTAATTGTGCATTTTTCCAAAATAAATAAAGAAGTAAAGGTGAAGTAGGAAAAATATGAACAGGCGAATAGCCAAGAGATCATAATTTGTTTTTGTTTTCCATTTTGTTTTTTTGCTTTAGGCATCAAGTCTAAAACTTACATGCGGATGTGTTTTTTGGGTATGCATTTTCATAAAGATTGAAAACGCATACCCAATAAATGAAATTCTTGGATGCAAGTTTTGATTAATCAAGCCTCAAAACGAAAAAAAAAAATCAAACATTGAGCATGAACCACAAAGTTAAATAGTGATCTCATACAAAGTAATCTCGAGTAATTTGGAGTCGCTAATTCTTTAACAGTCAAATTATACAAATGCAAATTCTTATTAATCAAGCCTCCAAGCTAAAATCAAGCATCGAGTATGGACCAAAAAATAATAGTGATCCTACACAAAGCGATAAAAATCTTGAGTCATTTGGAGTCGCTAATATTCTTCGATAAGAACCTAATCGATCAAGGCTCAAAGTCAAAATCAAAACATCACTTATGAACAAAAAGAAGTAGTGTTCATACAAGAAACACATCAACTATGGAAAAAAAAAAGTGTTCCTACACAAAGCGAGCTAGCTCAAGAATCGAGTCATCATTAATTAAAAATGTTTTATTGTAATGATCTTTTTTTATCGTTATGGATAGATTATGGTGAAAGATTTGGATAAAAAAAAATTAGGCAGTGACTTGAAAAAACTTAAGCAAGGCTAGTCTTAAACGAAATCTGAGTGAGTTGAGGTCTAGGACAATTTGGGATGGGTTGAATGATATGTCTAAACTCGGATCATGTTTTCTAGTAACTAAGATGTTAAGAAATTCATAGAGCTTTTCGAAGTGATAAGTAGAACTCTCACAATCGAACTTAGCATGAAGGGGTCAAAATTTCGTGCGGAGAGTCTCAAAACCTCTTATATTTTTGTGACTCTGTTCTTAAAAAAATAAAGGGCATAATTTTCCCCCAAATTCTTCATTACTCCCTTTACTTGTTGATTCTAAGCCTCAGAAATTAAGATGTTATTTTAGGGGGAGAGGTTTGACTTAAATTAGTGGTGGAAAAAGCTTTGATTTAGATAGAATCGTCATGAAATTGGATTGGGACAAGGGATAAGTAATAATCTGGATTCAAATAGGTCATTGTTCATCGAATTTTTAGTATTCTATTATTGTTGTAAGACTAATAACAAGTCAAAATATTACAAAAGGGGAAAACTCAAGTTCTTTAAAACACTTAGACTTGTTTCGAGGTAGGTGATGATTGTATATTTTTTGAGTTATGCATGTTAACTTCGATATAGAATTACTTTTGCAATGCATGTGAGGAAAATAAAAAAGGTTAATCTGAAGTGACATCATGTTGATTATCTCATGCAATAAACGTGTTTATTTACTTGTGGCTTCAGATGTGGTTGTTCATTGTGATTGTGCATGTTGTTTGTGATTGATGGTTGGCTTGGATATCACGTTGGTACAGTATACTAATAGTTGGCTCAAATACCACACTTGATATGAAACAGTAACAATGGTAGGCTCGAGTATAGTGCGCTGATACACTAACAATTTGTGTGTGGATTTCATGAAAGAATCGGTTATATATGTGCTATTGTGATCATTGATATATGTGTTGGATAAATTATTTGTAGTTACTTATTTCGCATTCATGTTTGGAACTGATTGTATGATACTATCAGTACATGGTGATTTGGTACTGATACTGCACTTACTTTTTCTTTGTAAGTACGTGACATATTCTGATGACTGCTAAGAGACTTTAGTTATGATTTTAGCGCTATTCGAATATATTGTCCAAACTATCATGGATTTGTCTGGTGATTCTACTCCCTATCCAAACTTAGAACTTTTCTTTTGCATATACTTGAGTTTTGGGATTGCAATTCCGTACTCTTTATTTATTAGAATTTTGGTACTACCACTTTTAGACTCTAAGGGGTCAATTATATTTCTGCATATTGTTTTGATAATTAATTTAGTTTATGTGAACTATATCTGTATTGCTTTAAAACATGTTATGTTAAGCTGTTTGTAGATAGTTTTCTCATCGGGTGGTTTAGAGTGAGTGTCATTCACGATGGTTTGAATTGTAATATTTATATTACACTAAAAATGATTTTTATCAGCAATTAATTAACTGCAATAGTTTAATTACCGCTAAATATATTTTTATTAAGTAATAATTAACACTCTTAGTGTGTCCCTAAAATTTATAGCGCCATCGAAAATCACGACAATGAACTAAAATCGATAAAGACTTTAACACTATTTTTTAATGTGTGTATTTATAAATACCACTAAAATTTATTTTTTGTTGCAACATTACTTTCTAAGTGAGTTTTTTCAATTAACTTTCTTACTAATCAAACTCTAAAATAAATATCAATATCACAAACACGAATAGAAAGAATAGAATAGTGGTCCTATGGGAAGAGGAGCAACAGTCACAATCAATAAGATTCTAACACGGATATCGAACATCGATAAAAAAAAAAGTGGTCCTTAAGTAGAGGGTAGCAACAGTCACAATCTGTCTGTTACCTTGCTGTAGTAGTTGGGCAGAAAAAGTGTAGGCAATAGAGAGAGATCAGAAGGTAAGGTAATACTGTGTTAGTACTACTACAGACTTACAGTATAGTTTTTTTAGTAATATATTCGCTCCGTCTCATTTTATAATACTTTTCAAATTTTAATAAATTTATTTTTAATTGTAATCTAGCGTTTGACCATAGATTTCTAAATATTTTTGGCAAATATTATATGAGTGAAAATTTGGGTGAAATTTCACCATGTGTTTGGCCATAAAATTTGGAAAATATATTTTACATTTTTAGAAAAATATGATTTATACACACAAGTTTTAAAAACTATCAAAACTAACTAAAAGTTTGTATTAAAGTCCAATTGAATGTTCGTTACAACAATAACAAATAATGTGATACTTTATTGGAGTGAGTGCAACAAGAATTATTCCATACATCGTGAAGTAGACAAAGCACATGACTTTGTTACCTAGAGCCAATTTTTAATAATTTTCATCAACAATCATATCATTATTTAATATTCACTAAATATTTCATCACTATTTTGGTGTTCACGTAAAAAATTATGTAATACAACACAAACAACTACTAGAGAGGGTGTTTTTGTAAAAGATAAAAGATTAGGGTAAAACTTTAATTTTTAAAATATCTCAAATAATGAGATTTGGCTCAAATACTAGAAAAAACTAGTATTTCGAAATTTGGGATATTTGTCAAAAATATTTGTCAAATAATGGCAAATTGTATGGACAAACATTATTTGCCAAATTTTTCCGAAATATTATTTGGAAAATTTATGGCCAAACGGGTCCTTAAGTTTTTCATATATCTTCTAAACATTTTGAATTATTAATCAATGTAACTTATGGTACTTTTTATGTTATTTACAAATATAAAAGATTGAAGATTTCATACATAAACGTTCTATTAAACTTAAACTGTTTGACTCTAAAAATTAAATATGTCATATAAATTAAGATAAGAAATATATATATATATAATTATATATATATATATCTATATCTATATATATATATTACAAAAATAAAAAGTGGAGATCAAACACATGAATGCACACTATTACAAGTACCAAGAAAGAAGAAAAAAAGTGAATAATTACAAAGACAAAAGGAAAGTGAAACTCAGGTTATTGGCTTTTACTTCCAATCCTATCTTTTATTAGCTTTTGTTTTGTTTTCATTTACTAGTCTTAACTCTCAAATAGTATATATAGAGACCCCACTTTTATTCTTCTTTACTGCCAATATACTATTATGCTCACTCCTCTTTTTCCTTTTTATCTCAGCATTTGGATGTATCTCGATTAACTTTAAAGAATATTTATATTATCATATTCCATTAATAACATGTGATGAATAACTTTATTTAATAAATTTGGACATATGAAATTCGATGGAGTATTAGTCATTAGGGATTTTTGTAGTTTGAGTAGAAATCGATTTAAATAGAAAAATTAAATCAAATTTATAGTTGGTTTGGTTATATAGTCGTTAGCTTTTTTTATTTTGATTTGTTTTCTCCACTCTTAAAGGAAAACTTATGGTGGGTGATGTTGGTAGGTATCTGTTTGCTGAGTAATTTATTTTACTATTTCCCTATTTTGTTTTTTTGTTTTTTTCTAATTTTTGCTTTTGTGTATAATTAATAATCGAACAATAGAATCAAAGTCAATAGCAATCTAAGTGATAATTGTATATTACATTGGATTTGATTTGGTTTTAATTATTCAAAATTCAAATAAATCGGTTTGATTTAATTTTGACCAATAATACCTAAACCAATTCGTGGTTGCCTATACTTGTCAGCTCCCGCAAATAACATATAGTATTAGATAACTTTATCCATAAGGTCCATAAATAAAATTCATGAAATAGTAGTCTCCTCCCACCAATAACATGTGTCAGAGTTTACCAAAGAGAAAACACAAAAAAACCCTCCTAAATATGTCCGCTAAACTTACTTTAGTATTTTAACTTTACAGATAATTATTCTCCCTCTTAATTTCATTTCGAAGTGAATTGAAATTCACTTAAAAATTAATGTGACAAATAGAAAAAATAAAAAAATGAATGAAAACGTAAAAAAATCAAAATAAATAAATAAATCGGCCCTTTTTTTTTTTCCAACCAATAAGGTTTCATCTTCCTTACACCTACCATCCCACTAACTTTACCCACCAATAATCCCACCTTTTCGGTCTTTGAACCCCCCACTCGCACCCCTCTTTCTCCTATTTCGAACCTCGTTGCCACCCATACTTGCGTTTTCTTCTTCTTCGAGCTACACTCCCCGCCACTTTCTTTCTTGTTTTTCGAAACACCCTCACTTATTCCTTCATTTCAAATTATTTTGTTTATCATTCGAAGCGATGAATAAATAAAATAAAATAATCAACATATTAGGGAGTGTTTGGTATGAAGGAAAATGTTTTCCATTAAAAATGTTTTCTTGGAAAACAAGTAGATTTTGAACTCATTTTCTCATGTTTGGTTGGTGCGCAAAAATATTTTCTGAAAATGATTTTTAGTGTTTAATTTATGAATGAAAAGTTTTTTGAGGAACATCTTTTATTTTTACTAGAGTAGAAAATAATTTATAAAATTGAAAATTTTTTAAAAAACTTTTTTTTGGGGTAGTGGGGGGGGTGGTGGGGGTGTGGGGGATAGTGGGGGTGGGGCAGGGGGAGGGGGTAGAAGTGAAAAATAAAAATTTGAAATTGATAGTATTTTAAAAAGCAAAAAATAATTTTTGGGGGGTTGGGGTTGGGGGTTGAGGGGGCTGGTGGGGGGGGAGTGGGGAGTAGGTAAGTTTAAAAATAAAAATCTATAAGTTGAAACCTATTTTTGAAAAAGCAAAATTAATTTTTTGGAGAGGGTGGTTGGGGGGAGGGGATGTGGTTAGGGATCGGGTAAAAAAATAAAATTTTAAAATTGAAGTTTTTTCAAAAAAAAAAAACTTTGAATTGGAGGAGAGCTTTGGAAAATGTTTTCCTTAATTTTTTAAGGAAGTCATTTTCCTTAATTTTGAGGAAAATCAGTTTATTTGGAAAACATTTTCCAAAATTTTGCCTCAACCAAACATGAGAAAATTGGAAAACATTTTCCAGAAAACATTTTCCTTCATACCAAACACACTCTTAGTGTTGCTTCGAGATCTTATTGATGGAAGGGTTTGTTGATTATGATGAACTTGAAGCTTTTCTGATAAAAAATTTATATATATTTTTTTATCTCAAATTAGTTATTTAATTTGAATTATTTGTTTATTTTTTATAATGTATTTTAAAAATTGAATGTTTCTAGTCTTAAATATGTTAGAGTTTGATTTTATTTTTGAGATTTTATTTTTATGATCTTGAGTTAATTCTCAACTTTTTTTTATTTTTACCTTTCTGAAATTGTATAAATAAAAACAAACAAAAAATAATTTTTAAAACTCAAAATTTAAATAATTTTCAATGTGCACTGACGTGACAATGACGCAGCATTGATGTGAAGCGTGCGTAATATATTTATCACTATGAGACTGATATTATAGTACTAGGGTTAAAAAAATTACTTCAAAAATCGTGTAATTTAAATATTAAAGTAAATTATATTCTCAAATTTAGATTTTAAAATTTATTTTCTCAATACCAAAATTAAACATATGTAAAAGAATTACTTATATTTTTGACTCGATTAGAAGTTGAATTTGAGACTTTATAATAATAAATTCAATTTATTGATCATTAAGCTAGACCATTGGGTGCATCTCATCGGAGGTTTAACCAAACCAAACTATTATATAAAGTCATTCATCAAAATAATATGTTTTTTTAAAATTTTACAAAACTAGTATAAACGTATTCCACAGTAACGTTTTAGGATATACTTTATTTTTTTTAAAAGTTGATGGCGTCAGATTGATATACGTTACTCACAGTAACGTTTTACTCCTAAAACATTACTCACAGTAACGTTTTAGGAGTAAAAACGTTACTGAAATAACGTTTTAAAAGTAAAACGTTACTTATAGTGACGTATATCAACCTAATGCTGTTAGTTTTTAAAAAATAAAATATACCCTAAAACGTTACCATGAATACGTTTATACTAGTTTTGTAAAATTTTAAAAAAATGTATTACTTTGGTAAATTGTTTTATATAATAACTTAGTTTGGTTAAAAATTCCATCCCCTCACTCACATTTTCTTCTTATCTCTGTATTGTGGTCTAAGAATAGTAATTCATTTTGTCTCTTCATAAATGAAGATATTACTATTCGAGAAGTAGAATGATTTTTTAAAAAAAAAAAAATAATTTTTTTAATTTCCTTTTAAATGCTTTAACATATTCACTATATTGATTTACACTCACTTCATCTATTTTTATGTATCCATTATATTTAAAAGAAATATTCAATTTTACTCTTCCAATCAAAAAATTAAGAAAGTTTTTCCTTTATTAGTATTTTTTAATTCATTCTTATTATCAATTAAAATTATTTCTCAAAATATTTCATGTACTATATTTAAATAGTATAATAAACTTATCATTTTATTTATTATTTTTTAAAAGAAATATCAAATTAATATTAGACAAATAGAAATCAATCTGATTTATAGTTAAAGCTTTATTTTGACATTTGTATTTGAACGCCTTCTCATAAATTTGGATAGGAGTAGTATTTTCTTCTTTCTAAGTTATGTAAACACATTTAAATTGGACATAAAAGAATTCTAAAATGAAATTCTTTGAAATTAGAAATTTAAAATATAAATATTATTTATATATCTATAAAACTTTTAAAACTTATGACTTTAATATTTGTGCAATCATAAAAGCTTCTCACTAAATATAAAATAAACTATCTCCAATTTTTATAAGTATCTTAAGTATCCACACACTTCTCAAATTAATTAAAATATAACCATCATAAACTACTCAAAAAAGGATATATAAAAGAATTATAAAATGAAAAATTAGAAATTTAAAATATAAATATTATTTATATATCTATAAAACTTTTAAAAATTATGACTTTAATATTTGTGCAATCATAAAAGCTTCTCACTAAATATAAAACAAACTATCTCCAATTTTTACAAGTATCTTAAGTATCCATACACTTCTCTAATTAATTGAAACATAGCCATCATAAACTATTCAAAAAAGGAGGAATTATAAGTTATAATAGTTGATGATTTAAAATATTAAAAAATATAAGCGAAAAATCACGATAAAAATAAAATTTATTTAAATTTCAAAATTCAAAAAAATGTTACATATATAATATATTGAAATGAAAAAAAAAGTATCATTATTGCCTTCACTATATTTCCTGGAAAAAAATATTATTAATATTTTCTAAATTCTTTTTTTAAAAAAAATTCTTGATTAATTATTTTTAACTATCCTAACAACTTAAATAAAAAAAATACAGAAGGGAGTACTGATTATTTAAGTCCACTCCCCCATAAATTCCTTCACTCTTATTTTTTTTTTCTGGATTTATTACTCTTGACTATCTAGTTTATTTATATTATTATACATAAATAAATGCTCTGAATAAAGACTGACATGAAAAGAAATCAGAGATTAGATTAGCAGTATATATAACCTTAGCATTCAGACAATACTTTTTATGTGACCTATCATTCTATCATGTCTTAAGTGACAATTCATGTTCTAAATTTCCATGTCCAAGAAAAGCATTAAATAATTTTGTCATCATATTATATAATTAGTTATTCTCAAACTAGTTAGTTAGGATCAAATTAATTATTTTTGATAGTATTACATTTATTTTGTACATTATATAGAAAAAAAGATTTGAGGAACCTCAGGGGTATTTGTTATTGTCTCTATTTAACTTGACATAGTAAATATTAAGAATATACTAATTGATAAAGTAAATTTACCATTTATCCTCCTAATTAATAAAATTTTAAAAGGTTCTATCTTTTTCAAAACATTAACAATCTCTAAATAAATTGAGGGTAAATATATATTGTCTTTTCTTGATTAGTAAAAAATGACAAGTAAAAAGGAACAAATAAAAATTCAAAATTGAACAAGTAATAACGAGCAGATTAAATATTATTCATTGTTTTATCCCGAGATAATTAATTTTGATACAATTATTTCACCACAAAGATAACTAATTTTGATTCAATTATTTCATTGTAGAGATATTTTATTCTAGTATTAATTATTAATCTTGATATATTTATTTGAGGACTAGTAACCAAACAGTGATAATATAACACTATTTTTTTTTATCCTAAGGTGACAAGCATGCCAATCAATCCCTTAAAGGATTAGAGTTCGTATATATATATATATATATATATATATATATATATATATATATTATATATATATATATATATATATATTATATATATATATATCGACTAACGTTCATATTATTGTCTAAGACCAGATAAGAAAATCAAGTTGTCGTCACTAAATCCTTATATCATTGTCCAAAATCAAATAAAAAGATCAAGTTACCCTTAAACCCACCAATATGAAACTCTAATATCACCCCTCAAGACTAATAACAGATAGTATTAAATATTATTATTAGTATTTACTGTGTACTAATCCTAGTCCTATTAGGATTAGTACTCCTTAATCCTAGTCCTATTAGGATTAGTACTCCTTCCTATATCTCCTATATATATCTCCGATGTATTCCCTTATTAGGTTAATACTTCAATACAATCAATATTCCTTCATGGTATCAAGAGCCAGAAAACCTAGATCTTCTTTTCTCTAGGTTCTTTTTTTTCTCTCTTTAGGGCACCGATCGTTCCCTCTCTTCTCTTGGGCGGCGGCAGCCATGACAACCGAGGTGGATCCTCTCGATTCACGTCCTTCTGGCGTTAAACTCCTTCTCAGGCATCTTCATGCCCTGATTCCCGAAAAATTATCAGACATAAATTACCCTACATGGAAAATCACCGTTCTTACAGCCCTTGAGGCCAATTACCTTCTCAAATACGTCGATGGAAGCACAGAACCGCCGCCGGCAGTCATCACCGCGGCGGACAAATCAGAAAAAACCAATCCGGCCCATGCCGCCTGGAAAGCCGTGGATGGCCAGATCCGATCATGTTTGATTGCGGTCATCTCTCCCACAGTTCTGAAACACGTCCGATCCTACACAACTGCTTCAGCCCTGTGGACGGCCCTCGCAACACGCTATGCATCAATTTCCCACTCTCATATTTTTCAATTGCGTGATCGTCTCCACACAATTACCAAAGGCACGAAAACTATGGCGGAGTATTTAGACGAGGTCTCCACCATCATCACAGTCCTCGACACCGTGAACGAAATCATTCCCGAAAAAGATCTCTTCATGTGCGTCGTTCGGGGGCTCCCATCAGCTTACTCCTCCATTAAACAGGCGGTTCGCATCAATCCAACGCCTGTTGACCTGGCTACTCTCTCCTCGTGGCTAAAAAGTGAAGAAATCAACGTGGATCTGGAGAGCAAACTTCTTCTCCGAGAAGCCGTTGTTATGGAGCTGGCCACCGCCTCACCGCAAGCCAGAACTATCGCGGGGGGCGTGGTGGCGGCCGGCAGGGGAGCCGCGGCGGCTACGGCAGAAACAGCGGAGGCCGCGGGCGCGGCGGTCGGCACGGTAGTCGTCCGCCGTACGACGGTCAGCAGCACGGCAGCAACAACAGCCTGCACTCCTTCGGCAGCGGCGGGCAATCATCTTCCAGCGGCGGGCAGGGCACTTACGAGCGGGATCGTCCAACTTGTCAAATCTGTCAGAAAACAGGACACACCGTTGTTCGTTGCTGGTTTCGGTATGAGGAGAGCCGAAATAGTGATAACCGTGCCAATTATGCATCTCAAGCCGGCCCTTCCTCTGAATGGCTGTTGGATACTGGGGCCAACATGCACGTAAATTCTGATCTATCCGAGCTTAACGCTCCAAATCCATATCATGGCTCCAATGGTATTACTGTTGGCAACGGTGAGACCCTTAATATTTCTCACACTGGCACGGGTACCATTAAAACCCCCACCGCTATCTTTCACCTAGGTAATCTTACCCACGTCCCTTCTATTAAAACCAATCTCCTTTCAATTCACCAATTCATAAAAGACAATAATTGCTCACTCTTGTTCACCTCTAATGATTTTCAAATCCTAGACAATACTAACAAGAGGGTGATTTTTCAGGGCCCCTGTGAGCATGGTCTGTACGTTCTTCCTGTCACAAGTTCGTCTGCCCACCCAGTTTCAGAAAGCGTTCCTGTGGCTCCGGTGGCTCTTTCGGCTGATGACCACAGTCTGTTGTGGCACAGTCGTCTGGGTCACCCGTCTACTCAAATAATAAATTCTTTAATGTCTCAATTAGGTTTTTCTTCCATTCATGTAAACAATTGTGACTCCTGTTCAATTGCTAAATCTCATAAATTACCTTTTACATTATCTGAGAAGCGTACAACTGCACCTTTTCAACTTATTCATTCTGACCTATGGGGTCCTACTACTGTTCCTTCATTTGCTGGTTTTCGCTATTATATTTGTTTTGTGGATGATTTTACAAAATATACTTGGTTGTACCCACTAAAACACAAATCACAGGCATACACCACCTTTGTCACTTTTGAAAAAATGGTCAAAACACAATTCAATTCTCATGTTAAACTTTTTCGAAGTGACAATGGAAAGGAATATGTCAATAACATTTTTGGCCAGTTTCTGCAATCCCTGGGAATTATACATCAAACCTCCTGTCCATACACTCCCGAACAGAATGGGGTGGCTGAGCGTAAGCATCACCATCTCATTGAAACGGTGGTTACTCTTCTACATCAATCTCATCTCCCTGTCTCCTTTTGGGTAGAAGCTCTAGCCACCGCAAACTACCTCATTAACAGAATGCCCAGTCACACTCTCTCCAACAAATCACCCTATCAACTCCTTTACCAAGAACTTCCCAATTATACCAACCTCCGCGTCTTTGGGTGTCTTGCCTACCCTTGGCTACGCCCTCATATTACTCACAAATTACAACCCCGATCCCGTCCTTGTATTTTTTTGGGCTATCATCTTACCTCCAAGGGTTATCGTTGTCTTGACCCACAAACTCATAAAGTCTATATATCTCATCATGTCAAATTTGTCGAAAATGAGTTTCCCTACGAGTCTATTTCCTCCTCCACAAATACATCATTCATTGGCGTTCTTCCCCTTTTTCCAACATACTCACAGGGTCCCTCACCACCTTCCCCCACACCTCCACCCACTACCCAACCACCCCTCATCACCCCTTCGATCGTCACCCACAATACACCCGCAACCACCACCCACACTCACCACCAACCCGAACCACCCCATACCCACAACATCTCCAGCCCGATCTGTTTTGGGTCCTTCCCGGCCACCCCCGAATCACTACCGCCTGTGCCACCCCCCCCCCCAATACTCATCCCATGTTAACCCGTGGCAAAGCCGGTATCTTTAAACCCAAAACCTTTCAGGCTACCGTACTACCAAATACACCCCTTCCCGATAGTGAACCAACAACCTACTCTGTTGCCTGGCGTCATGCTATGGATGACGAGTTTAACACTTTGACTGATCAGAAAACTTGGGTTCTTGTACCTAAGACCCATGGGCGGCACCCAGTGGGCTGTAAATGGGTGTACAAAATTAAACACAATGCAGATGACAGTATTTCCAGGTACAAGGCTCGTTTGGTTGCTAAAGGCTACAATCAGGAGTATGGGCTTGATTACTCCGAGACATTCAGTCCTGTTATTCGGCAGGATACCATTCGCCTGGTACTGTCACTCGCCGTGCGCAACAATTGGCTCATCAATCAGTTGGATGTTTCCAATGCTTTTCTTCATAGCATGCTTGATGAAACTATCTACATGACGCAACCACCGGGCTATGTTGATCCCCCGCTTCCCTCAACATGTTTGCAAACTCCAGAAGTCTCTGTATGGGCTCAAGCAAGCCCCCCGTGCTTGGTACACACGTCTGAAAATGTTCCTCCAGGGACTCGGCTTCACGTGTTGCGTACACGACACGAGTCTATTTACTCGACATTCAGCACACGGTACAATCATTCTTCTTGTCTATGTAGATGATATCATTATTACAGGCTCTACTGCAGCTCTCATTCAGGATGTCACTCGAGCTATGCATACTACCTTCAAAATGAAGGACCTTGGCCCATTACATTATTTTCTGGGAATGGAGGTCTCTCGGACAGGCAGCGGCTTGTTTCTTCATCAGTCAAAATATGCTCGAGATCTGTTGCAGAAAGCTGGACTGGAAAAATGCACCAGTCAACCAACACCGATGGCAGTCTCTTCGTCTACAAATGGAGCCGACACCCCCTTTGCCGATATCACCCACTTCCGCAGCCTCATTGGGGCTCTACAGTATCTGGCCATTACCTGTCCTGACATCCAGTTTGCTGTCAACCGAGTTTCTCAGCGCATGCATCAACCAAGTGAACATGATTACCATTGTCTAAAACGCATTCTCAGGTAAATTTTTGGCACTCTTGGTCGTGGTTTACTCATTCGATCCTGGGACTTGGAGCTTCGAGATTTCTCAGATTCAGATTGGGCGAATGATAAATTGACAGAAAATCTACATCGGGGTTTCTCGTTTTTTTGGGGCCGAACCTGATCTCCTGGTGTACAAAAAAATAACCCAAGGTCTCTCGGTCCTCGACTGAAGCTGAATACCGCGCCCTTGCTCTTCTTGCTGCTGAGACCATGTGGGTCACATATATTCTTCGCGAACTCCGCGCCACTCACACTGTTCCTGCTCTCTATTGTGACAACAAATCAACCATCCGTGTGGCCAAGAATTCCGTCCTACACACCAGAATGAAGCATGTTGATACCGATTGTCTCTTTGTTCGCGATGAAGTTCAGGCCGGCACCATGACTGTGCAGTATGTACCCACTGAAGAACAACCGGCTGATATTCTCACCAAGCCTCTCCCGAGTCGACAGCACGATTACCTCAGTTCCAAGCTTCCGTTCGCTTCCGCTCAGCTCAGCTTGAGGGGGGATAATAACAGATAGTATTAAATAAATAGTATTAAATATTATTATTAGTATTTACTGTGTACTAATCCTAGTCCTATTAGGATTAGTACTTCTTAATCCTAGTCCTATTAGGATTAGTACTCCTTCCTATATCTCCTATATATATCTCCTATGTATTCCCTTATTAGGTTAATACTTCAATACAATCAATATTCCTTCAAAGACTGAGCATCTCAAGCACGGACAATATAAGATAATACCCATCAGAATGAAATGTCCAACAACATACATGGGGAGGTGCAATAATTTAGCCAACATAAAGAGTTAGTATGCACATGAGATCATCAACAACAACATATCGAGTGATAAGTAGGGTTGGTTAGATCGAATTTTTTTTTTTATAATTGACTAATAGAGAAAAAGGAAAAGAACCAATTGTGTCGATATATTTTTTAGACCAATTCAACTTGGATAAGCAAAATGTCAACCACGTGAATTAGAAGTTATAAAGCGGTGAAAGAGTTGCTTTCCGACAAGAAACCAATGTAAAAAAAGATTCCTTTCATAAAGGAAAAAGATTCTTGGTCTACTTTGTATATAAATAGAGCAAGGATCTTCCAATAAAACTTGCGCACTTAAACAAAAAGTTAAAAGCAGAATACAATCAAATAGAGGGAGTTCATATTTTAGTGAATTCTGATTACAAAGTGCAGCCAACACAAGGAAACAAGAATTGAAGAACTGATTCATAGGGTTATGTTTTATAGTTTTTAAGATAAGTTTGCTTGTATTGAGTTTTATCGAGTTGTATTTTTGTTTCTTTCTAAATTCAGTGAATTATAAACTGGAGTAGGAATAGATTCTTCAAGTTGGAGTGACTTAAAGACTTGGAAACATAAACCTTAGGGGGTTTGTGTTGGAGTTCAGGAATTAGAGTAGTTCTTAGGATTGCAAGAATTGTAATCCGAATTCTTAACTTGAAGTGGGTCAACGATCTAGTTGGTTGATGGCTCTAGAAATTAGAGTTTATAATTCCTTAGATTACATAAATTTGTAATCTTTTGTTGAAGGTCGGAGTTTAATGAAGTATAGTTAAATCCTACAGAAGTGTAAAGTCGTGGTTTTTTTTCCCTTTATGAGTCGGGTTTTTCCGCGATAAAATATTGTGACATTACTTTATTTGTTTTACGCAACATAACTGCTGTAATCTGCAAAGAAACATATAGAGTATACATGTTCCTTAGGCAAATCTGGCAGTCAGTATTCCAACAGTAGGGTCTGGAGAGGGTATAATATACCGCTAAAGGAAAAAAAGAAAACAACAAATTTATAACAATGTACTAAACAAATGTAGCAACAAATATTAATATTGGATCATAAAAGAAACAAATATTAATAAAAATTAGTATGTACATGAGATCAAACTGCACATATAGAAGACTAGCTAGAAAGAACTAAAATGGTTACAATGAGATCAAACTGCTAAACCGTCAATATAGAGAAGACTGTGCATGCAGTTGCCATAACTTCAGCACTCAGCAATAAAACATAAGCCTTTTAATGTTTTCAGTGAGTTTAGGTAAAGGAGTTGTCTTTGGTGGAGCAGCGCGAGATATGTTAGAACTTCTTGTTAGAGTAGACAAATCGGAACGTTCAAGATACAGTCTGCCTCTATATGCAGCTAAATGGGCGTAATAAACCGGTGGCACCAGTGAAATAGGCTTGGTGCATCTCACAAATGTGTAGCAAAGGTTGTATACCAATTTTTGTAGCTCATCAGAAGTGAACTGGTTTTCATCCCACAGAACATGGTAATGGATTGGCCTACTTGTTCCTTTTACACCCCAATGGCTGCATAGATAGAAGTCGAATTCACTTGGATGAGTGATCACTGTATCTACAACTGTACCTGGTAGGATGTTTTCGTTGAAGAGCGTGTTTTTAGTTGTTGATGGATCAAGTTCACATGGAAATAGCCTAGTATGGTGTCTTTTCTGAACTACCACAAAAGTAATGGGAGGTTTGTAACCTGGAAATCTCGAACATGCCAGCCGAATTGCTTGGAGCTCCTCTTTAAGTACTTTCAGGAATTGTGTTTCACTTACTCCGTCCCTGAAGAAGATTATTCTTTCAGGGAGTTTTAGCAGCTCCTCATAAAAATCATCAATAATCTCCCCGACCATCGCGCTGAGATCTTGAATGATCTCCTGCCTATGCGTTTGGGATCTCATCCTGGAGACATACTTGTTGGCTGCTGGCCAATTTACACTACCAACTACAGCAGCGACGGAGGGGCTAAAATCATCAAGAGGGTGCGGATGAGTCACATCCGCACCCATAAAAATGACTGGACCGTCATGTTTGAAGAGCCGTGGTATTTGAGAAGGCAATGAATTGTACAATGCAACTGTGCATCCCCCAACTTTGGCATTGATCTTGAGAGCCAAATTTGCTAAAAACTGTGAGCTAATTTTGCCAAGGTTTGGGTACAAACAGCATTGTGTTACAATCCCGATGCTTGTCTCAGCGATTCTTTTCAAGTCCGCGTATCCTTTGTGTTTTCTCTCCATCACACAAATAACAAGTTGGAGATTGTTAAATGAAGCTCTATGTAACTTGTTGAGTTTGCTTTCTAAGTTTTTAACATTGTTGAGCAAATGCAAGGGTTCAAACTGAGGATTAAGTACTGTATTCTTGTTCAGAAAGATGCCTAATTGCTCACACCTTTGACATAACTGGTTTATGAATTTTGGTACGTGGGACTTCTGATCAGAGGTTCCACCAAAACTCATCAGTGCCCATCTCTCAACTCGAGTACTTTCGAAGACATGGCTGTCCAGAAGATTCCACTGCCTATCATGCCGGGAAGGAATAAGATTTCTAACCTGACCACGATCACCTAGTTTAAGCTTAGGAGGCTGAAGAATTCTCCCATACAATTGAGTCATTTCTTTCGAGATTTGGAGTTTGAAGTCACTCGCATGATTGCCACTGTCAGGTAATGAAACAATCTTAATACGAAGGCACTAACAAAATGGAAGTGTAAGCAAAAGTAAAACAAAGGAGGTAGCATACTGCAAAGGCAGAAATTACCTTGTTGGTCCAACCAGTCCTGTCACGACTCTGTCTATAATTGCCTTTCTTTCCCTTGGTCTTTGACATCCCATTTTGAGTATTCTTGCAGTCTGATCATCCGAAAGCTTCCCAAGAAACTTCTGTCCTTCACAAATCATACAAAGTTCCATCGGAAGATAACAAGGTTTACTTCTGCTAATCTGCAAGCACGGCAAGTTCCTATATAGTATATCATAGTTGTAATGATCCTTGAAGTAGCTCACTATTCTAAGGATTTTTCCATCCCTATCCTGAAAGCAGAGGTTCTCCGTAACCTCCTCGGTTAAGCTATAAATACGATATCTCTGAACAGTCTCTCTGTGGCAAACGAAGACCCTGATGTTCTTCAGTGCTTTCTCAACCTCTTTTTTCTCTTCATTCGTCAAGCCTCTTGTTTTCCTGTGAGAAATGTCATGGAGGAAGTCCAGGCGTTTTTCCAAGTAGGTGATCACTCCGATACTCTCGTGGAAAGCAGTCACTGAGAAATCAACATTGAGAGCAAGTCCTTGTTGTGTTGGTCTAAGACTCTGAAAGAAACCCCTTAGCGCCACGGCTCCACCCCCAATATCTTTTTGTCCTCCCATACAACTCGAGTAAAATGATCTCCCAGCCGTTATACACTTCTCCGTTGGGCTCTCGCGCAACACAACATCTAATGCATGCAGATATTCCTGAGGAAGTGGACTCCCACCATCATCTCCTTCTTTATTCAAGTAGCTATTTAGTTCTTTCCCATCAAATTTAGATATAAGTTTGATGTTAACGCGGAAAAGCTTAATCTGCTGTCCTTCTTTGTGCAACTTAACTATGTCTCCAGACTTGTTGCTGCCACTACTAGGAATTGGCAGGCTAATGTAAAATTCAATCTTATTGTTTTGAAATTCAATAGGGCTATATATAGTCCTTCCACCATCATAAACTGGAAGAGCACCTGATAGCATAACAGAATGGTCCTCCACAAGTTTTTTCTTGATTAGCCTAGCAATATCCTTGGATGGATGAGGTGAAATTTCAACATCATAATGGAAAATTCTCTGTGAAGGATCAAACTGGACAAGGAAATGATTAGCAAGAAGTGATATTACTGGTCCTTCAACACCACCAGAATCTGGTCTTCTTGCCACCACAAGAGATTCTATGGTGGTTGCAGCAGCCTTGACCCTCCTTCCATATTTCTGTTTGGACACATCATTTTGCCTTTGGAGAACCTTTGAGGCTGTTTAGTAAGTGACATCAAAAGCAAAAAAACACATCAAGCACAATGTTAATGTAATGAAGTCTTTAACATCAACGGGTGCATGTTGGATCTTCAAAAGTAGTGTAATTCTAGAGGATCTAACATAGGTACGACAACATTTTCGAGAGTTCGAGCAACATAGTTCCACTAATACTCTAACTAAAGAATATCAACTAGTGGATTAAATGAAGACAACAAACAATGAACAAAACAAAACATGATGAAAAGTTGTACTCCACTAATAAAGAAGTAACAGTAGACTATTGTTCTCATGCTTTAGCATATATTATTGTAAAAAAGAAGCCTAATCTTTCTACTTTCTGCAGAAAAAAAAAACTGATTCTTTTTTCTGCATTTGACATAGAGAGACTACAGATACAATATCAAAAGCACAATGTTGATGTCATAAATTAAAGCTTCAATCTTGACAATTAACTTTGAACAAACAGAACATGACAAAAAGAAAAAGGTACTCAATACTTAAACTAATAAAAGAACTAACAGAAGGTTACTGTTATCATGCTTTTTACCATATACTAAAAAGAAGTCTTAATTAAACGCCAATCCTCAACTTTCTGCAGAAAAAAAAAAGCTAACCTTTTTTTTATTTATCATATACATAAACTGAATACCAAAAAGACTCTAATTAAACTCTCTACATAAAAATCCAATCTTTTTTCATAATAGTGTTAACAGAAGTAAAAGGGGTTCTCAATTCTTGATTACCTGAGATTTGTTGAATCTTGAAATCAGAAGGGGTGGCAAGAAAAGGATGATTCTGGTTAAATGAAGGTTTATGGAGATGGGTTCTTGATCTGAAGTTGTGATTTTGAGGAAAAGGTAGTTGAAGAGGAGGTAGTAGAGGAGGTAAAGGGAGAAGAGGAGGGTAAGTTTCATGATATTGATTATTATTAGTATTGTGATGAAAACCAAAAGCAATATAGTGATTATTGTTGTTGTTGTTGTTGTTATTTGGACATATTTTGGCAGTTGTTGATTTAGAGTTGCATTTGTTGGAGTTTTCAGTATGTTCCATAACTTGTTGTTTGAAATAGAAAAGAAAGGGTTTTTGTGCATGAGAGAGTGAAAGGAAAGAAAAGAATACTCAGAGATATATAAAGAATACTTTTAGTACTATCAGTAGAGCAGTTGTTATTGCTGGCTGCACAGACAGGGTGGAGGGGGGGAGAGGAGAGAGTGAGTAGGAGGACAAAGAGCTAAGGCTATCTCAACTTTATCATTTGGAGTTGATATGTTGTTTGTTATGAAAGTACTTCATATATATCTTTATCGTTATACAAACGACTTTTATATATTCTTATTGTTATGCAAATGACATATATGAATCACTTTAATAACGAGGGGTATATGAGACCCTTCCATAACGAGGGAAGATATGAGCCATTTTTATAGTGAGGGGTATATAATTTTTTCACGAGTTGAATTTCGGAAAGTACGCTTGGTCTTAATTGAAAAATAATGGAAAAAGATTTGAAATGTAATTAAACTTTGATCGAAATTGCTGTAACAATTCCAAACTTTGGGTAGGACCTATTACTCATTCTACTGCTTAATAGTGTATTTTAAAGATATACAGATATTTACGTGTACATCATAAATACTGCATCATTATAACTCTTGTTCAACTTGACACTGATATACATTGAAATACACTATTAAACAATAGAGGCGTAATGAATTCTGCTCAAAGTTTAAGATTGTTACAATAATTTAAATATACTTTTAGAGCTTTTCCCCGAAAATAATAAAAAAGTCTTTCTACTTTTCACATTATAAATTACTCACAAAAAGTAAAACACAACTCAAATTAGTATTTGTTTACATCTAAATACAACTTCAATCTTCATTATCAAAATAACAACTTTTTTTTTTTTCAATTCCATAAATGAAATATAATTAATGTCCAGTTAAATTTGATGTTTATGAATACCTTACAGTAGTCTCAAAGTTAAAATATGATATATTTTGATTTTTCGTGAACTCATATATTTCATAATGGCACAACTTTTACATATAGAATAGCTAGGAATAGGATTGAAAGAAAATTTAAATTTATATATAAGGAGGAAGGGGGAGAAAGGAATTTATGCAAAAGCTTTTAATTTTTCGTGAACTCATATATTTTATGCTCACTTTACCTTTTCAAATATAAACTAGCAACGAGTAAAATAAAAAATAAAATTAAAATTTAAACTTTATGTTGTATAAAACTTTGGTCTTAAATTAATAATAACATACAATTTTTATATCTTAACATTCTAAATTTTTAAAAATGAAATATAGTAATTATTGCAGAGATAGAGGGGAAGTTTGGATTTTAGTTTCATGTGTATTCCCAAGTCAAAAGATCAAAGAATTAAAGAGTATGATGCAGGTGAATTTTCATCCAAACAGGAAAGGAGGTGTGTGGGGGGACCTCTCTGTACTCCTATAGTAAATAATAATAATAATAATAATAATAGTACAAAAAGATTTCATATTTTAATTGTGAATTGTTATATTTATCTATTTAAATTATTGTTTTATTTTTATTAAACCACATTAATGTTGAGTTGGCTTATACGTATTTATAATCCACATGAAATAATAATTGATCAATATAATATCAATATATAGTTTAGTATAAATGAAATGATAACTTAGGTAGAGGTAAAAGAAATAATTGATCTTTAAAGTATTATAAAAGTTCGGAATTTAAATAAGTCATAAAAAGATAATTATATCAGTTACAATTGAGTATCAATATATGGTTTAATAATTACAAACACTACAAAAGCATTATAAGGAGAGCAAAATTTGAAAAATATTATTTTTATAAAATGTAAATTTTTCTTCCACTTTATAAAGTGTAAACAACAGTTCCGTTATATATATTAAAGTATACCTGTTATGGATTGACGGAAAACGTTTGAAATATTGGATAAAGTGAAATTTTTTCTTTCACGAAGCCTATTTTAGTTACTTCCTAAAATAATGACTTATTTTGGTCACTTTTATTTTTTTTGTGACTTATTAGGTTCCGAACTCCAAAATTCACTTACTTTATTTAATTTGTCTGTTCTATTTTCTTTTTAATTTTTTTAATTTTAATTTTTCACTTTATATATTTATGACCATAAGATTAAATGACATTTCAGATAAAAAAATCATATATTTTTAATTTCACATGATAAAATAAAAAATAACTTTTTTATGAAAATTAAAATTAAAATTAAATAAATAAATAAAATTGAATAAAACATGTATTTTTTGCTATTCACTTGAAAAGGAAAAAAGTACAAAAATTTCACTACTATAGAAGGGCATATATCTACTAGGATTCTTGGAATTATGCAATCTTTATGTATAGTTTTTGTTACAGTATTATGTAATGAAATCAATATCCTTTTGGTATTCCTTTTGACTCCCAGTTCACTAATGTAATTTATTAATACTTCTTGTCTTATTTTATATGTAAACTTGATATGATGTTAGCAATTAAAGGCAGATTTTAAAAAAAAAATATGATTTATAATAACCTTTAGATATTACATTAGCGGATTATTTCACCAAACTCTAAGAAATATTTTAAAAGAAAATGTTTATTTAAGAGAATTTAAACCAAAAAAAATTAAAGGAAAAAAAAGTGACTTTGCAATAGGAAAAACTGTTTCTTAGAAGATGGAAAAAATTCTAGTGAAACACACCTTATCAAAGCACAAATATTGTTGTAATATTGATAAAAGTATTTATGAAATAAATTAGTCAAACACGAGCTACAATTGAAATGTAATTTATTTAGTTTTTTGAAAAATGATTTTGGCAAAAAATATTCGAAAAAATAAGTAAATAGATTTAAAATATTTAGCTAAAATAGGCTATTAGTCAATTATGAAAAGGCGGGAGAGGGGTGACACTACTAGAAATGAAGGTTTTTTCGGTAGTAAATTAGTGAAAAATTTATGTTATATGATATAATTTTTTCATTCATTTCTCATCAAACTAGTTCACTGAGAAACTATAAGTGTAGAAATAATTATTGAATATTTTCAGTAGAAAAAAATGTTTTTTTTAATAATAGAGTGTAGAAGAGGTAATAATTTCAATTTACAATCCATTTGCCAAAAAAAATCAAAGATAATTTTGACAAAAAAATATTTTCAAAATAATATATTTTAAAATATAACATGATTAAGTGAGAAAAAGTTAAGTCCATAATTTCAATCAAAAGTCCATTTATTTTTTGGTACTTATATATAATCAACATATAACAATGATTCATCACTTGATAAGATTCCCAATTAGCACTTGTTGATAAAAAAAAAACATTGTGTTTATCGAAATAATTGTCGTCCTCTTTCCATTGATTAATATGATAATGAGATATGTTTAGTGCTAAATACATCATGGAGATTAAGAATATAATTGCAGGCCTTGAAAATGATTTAATTAGAAACAAGTAATTAATCACCATATAAAACAATTTTAGCCTCCGATTTTGCCATAACTTTGTTCATCAAATGCTTCATGATTTACACCACTAATATTTTGATAAGATAAAGATTAAACAAGAGGATAACTTTTTGATTAAGTTCTTTTAGTGGTTCTTTCCTAGACTTTTCATTCGATATTGGATAGATTAGAATGTTCTTAAATTTTTTTATTATATTATATTATTAAATTTGTTGTCACGTGATAAAATATTATTTTACATAATAATTATTTTTAAAATAATTGTACCATTATCTTGTTTTAGTCTCATTTTGCCTTTACTTATTATTTTATAAACGAAAAAGGACCTAAAATATCTCTTAACTATGCAAATTCGTATAAAATAAGTACAGTTGAGGAATAATTTTACACTAATTCACATAGTTGAGAAATATTTTAGGCCCTTTTCGATTTAATAAACCTATTTTGTCCTTCACTCAACCTTTTCTTAAATAACTCTATTTTGTACCTTGTTTTTATGTTATATTGTTACAAGTTTATTCTTCAAATTACTGTTATGTAATACTGTAAAACAATAGAAAAATAACAAAGTATATTTAAGTAAATACTATATTTATCAAAATAATACCATAATAATTGTTCAAATAAATTGTTATGATAAAGCAATTTCTATATATATAAAAAAGCTTGTTTGGTGGATATTATGCCCTAAAGATAGGTTAAAAAAAGCCCTAAACATAGAAATAGAATATCTTCAAAATCCTTTTTCTAAATTCAATTAATTAAAATACTCTATATGAGTTAGGCTCCTTTATAGTCATAGGGCTTTAACATGAAAAGAGTAAATATAAAAGTGAGAAGTGGAAACTTCTATACCCTTTGGTTAAATTAGATGACTCTTAAGAGCTCTTTTAAAGTTCTACTTAAAAGTTTCATCCTAAAAAATGCAAAAAACAAGTAGGCAATGACAGAACATAACTTTATTGACTTTACATAGTTATTAGAGTATAATTAAGTAATTAAAATTCCATATCTCAAGAATACTTTTTCAGGTCCTATCCCTATTCCAATACCCTCAAAAGTTTTTCTCCAAGATTATAAGTTAAAACTAATAGTAGTACTAGAGTTAAAAAGATTGGAAAATGACTAAAGTGATCCTTTTATCTTTGAGGGTAAATCCAAAATATCTGTGTTGTCTAATAATAGTTATGGAAAATGGCCTAAAATATCTTTAAAGTACTAAAAATGGTATAAAATTACTCTTCATCCATTTATTGGCTCCGAAATACCCTTCCCACCCATCTATTGACTCCAAAATACCCTTGTCATCCACTTTTGGGTTCAAAATCGACCACTTATTTAACGATTTTAAATTTAAACTATTTATATATTTTATTTAAATATGTAGTACTCAACTATTAGTTATAATTTAACTTATTGGTATCATTTATGAATCAATCCAATGCTCACTCATTACTAATTAAACCACACCAAATTAATAAATCCGTCACATTACTAATTCAACAACAGGAAAGCTACTGCAATGAGTGTTTATAAAAATTTGAGGTGAAAATATCTATAGAAGTAAATTATCATACGTTCAAGTGTCTAAATAAAAATTACCGATAAATTTTAAAGTCTGACTATGTTCATCTTAATTATTCTTTCATCTCAATTATGTGATGTTACTTCATTGATAATTTTTTTTAAAAATAATATGTTAAAGGTTTAAAAACAAATCATAAATATTTATAAAATTATATTAAAAAAATGCATGATTAATCCGGGATGTACTACTTCTTTACCTTTAATCATAATTTTCGAATTCAAAGTTGAAAGATAATTCTATTGAAAGTGTCCTCCTAAATAAGCGGCTCAACTTTAATTTAATTGGGGTTTCTATTCGAACTTGAATAATTTTGAATGTCATTTTCAGGAATCTATAATTTTGTCGTATTTTAATAGCGTTCATGACGATTTTGATATTATAATTGGTTTATTAATTGGGTGGGTTTTAGTTAGTAATGACTGGATAGTGAACTGATTTAAAAATTATATATAATAAATTAAATTATGACCAATAGTTGACCGTCAATTATATTATAAAATATTTAAATAATTTAATTTTAAAACCGTTAAATAAGTGGTCAATTTTGAGCTCAAAGGTGGATGAGAAGAACAATTTCAAGTTAATAGGTGGATGGAGGATAATTTTGTACCATTTCCAATACTTTGATGGTATTTTAGGCCCCTTTCTGAAAAAGTTATTTATTATTGACTTGACACATCTTTTAATAAATATAGTGTCTTGAAAAATGTAATAAGAAAATAATTATAATTAATGACAAGAGTAATGTATAGTAGACAGATGTACTCACTGATATATGTACTTCCTCCATTTCTAATACTTGTCTACTTTTTAATTGACATACTTATTAAGAAAATAATTAGTGACATAGTGAGTTTACCATTTTACTCATATTAATTATGAAATGAATGAAAATTTCTATATTTTTCAAAGTAATTAGTCATTTAATTGAGGATATAATAGGTAAAAAAAATTGTCCTTACTTGATTTGTCAAAATGGACAAGTAATTAGGAAAAAAAATAAAAAGAAAAGTGAACAAATAGTTAAAAACGGAGTAAGTATGAAACTGTTTTGATTCTAGCTCATGAATACAAAGTTACATTTATTAGGGAGCATTTTACAAGTCAATATGAAACTTTTCCGCATGAGTTAAAATTTAGTCGGGCTAAACGCAGTTGCAGGATGAATAACAAAAAAAAAAAATTTTGATAGCTTAAATTTGTTAAAAATTTCTCTTTACATTCTAATTTATATGATATAATTTAACAGGACATGTTGCTTAAGAAATATGAGAATACTTTGTGAAGTTTAATATCCCTTAAATTTTAATATATAAAAGTATACTCTTTGCGGACTTCTTATCAAATATGTGGGGACGTAACATGAGTAAAATATCGACGGTATTATTATATATTTGTTAAATAAGAAAACGTGTCAATATTTTTGGGGGAAAAAGATAAATATATCCCCGAACTTTCATAAATGGTATGTGTATACCCCTCGAGATACTTTTAGGACACCAGTACCCTTATCGTCCAAATTTTGAAACATATATATCCTTTACACTAACGGAGATACACGTGTCTCAATCTTAATGACAGATCCGATATTTGTTAAACTTCTACTTAAAATTGAAAAATTCACCCGAAATTAAAGTAAAACCCACCCAAATACATATATCCACAACCCAAAAATTTTAACCCAAATCTCCCAAATTAATTCAGTTAATATCAAATTAAGTAATTTATACATTTTTTAGTAGCATCTTTCCCCCAATCTTCATCCCCAAATCATCCTCAACAAACAATACTAAATCCTCCAATGTGTCATCAACTTCATGAGAGGAAGACTCATCCAACCATCTTCATCCCCAAATCATCTTCTATTTAATCTTCAGCTTCCTCACATGTTTCTTGACCCATTTAACCTTTTCTTTGACTAAATCAATTATTTACCCATTACCATCATCATACCTTTGTATTAGATTTGATCAAATCTCATCGAAAGCTGTTGCAAGACATTTTTTTAAGTACACAACAAAGAATATAGATAGCAACATAAAATATGATTAAATATTAATTCTTTTTCGCAAATTGAAGAAGAAAGACGTAAACAACTTCAATTTCAATTACCAAATGCACTTGAATACATTACAACAAAAGTCTTATTTTTCAATCTCTATTGCTTGTGGGGCTTTAGCTTTGGCTAATGGAGTCATCCTTGTCTTTAATTTTTTCTTCTCAACTTAATTACCACCTTTCTTCTTCTTGTCCTCACCATCCACCTTCATCTTGTTCTTTTTTGCTTGTAGATTCTTCGCTAGTTTTTCTTCCTCTTCTTTTTTCCTCTAAAGATTGAACTCATGCTTTTTTTTCCGGCGACCCAAATCGTTTTTCTTCGACATTTCGACGACGGTGGCTGCTCTCTGCTATTTGAGGTTGGACTGTCGTCCAAAATTAAAAAAATTATTGATTTGCGGGTTTTTGGGTGGGTATTATGTATTTGGGTGGGTTTTAAAATTAATATGGGTGGTCTTTTAATTTTGGATAAGAAATTTAATAAATATTAGATGGACGGTTAAGATTGAGACACGTGTATCTCCGTTAGTGTAAAGGACATATATGTTTTAAAATTTGGACGGTAAGGGTATTGGTGTTCTAAAAGTATAACCCGGGGTACACGCAAACCATTTACAAAAGTTCGGGGATATATTCGTCCTGTTTCACATATTTTTTAAGTTGACTAAAAGAAAATAATATCACATAAATTGAGATAGTAAAAGTAAAAAAAATTATTTTTTTTAAATCTCCATGAAAGAATCTCTCTCAAAATCAAATTCTTTCACAGGCAGTTTCTTTTTATCAGTCCAAAATTGATGGACAAAATTCTTTGATATCTTTATTGATGGTAGATGATAAGAATCATAAAATTAATTGAGATATACCTAAAATAAAACTTGTCGTATATGATAATATTAGCAATAAGTTAAATTATTTACTATAATAAATTGTTTAATATAAACATTGATTAGAAATAAAAATTAAATGTGTACTCAAATTTGAATCAACATCACAAGTATAAAAATCATAAAACAAGAAAAGTTTGATTCTCCATTATGTTCATTATGTTCCTAAGATATCTTTGCTTATGCATTGCATTTTCCACACTTTCCCACTTTTAGCCTCCCTTTTGCCCCAACTTTTTTCAACATGTTTTGATGGTGGTGTGATGAGTAAGGGGCCAATTCATGCACTTGAGAAAAGTGGATTTCTTTTTGTTTCTTGTTTTTATTGTTTTGTAATTTTTTAATGTTTATTAAACCTTTTAATTTTTTCAAGAATGAACATGGGTTGGAATTTGGTGATGGGACAATATCATTAATTAAAACTCTTTCTATTTTTATTAATTATTGGACCACATTCTATCAATTTTAATACTCTCTTTGGAATATAATAGACAACAGAAGAAAGAATAGTGGTCAAATCCTAAAACATACAACTTTGACTTGTGACATATGGCTTAGTCAATGTCTTTATCATATTTTTATTATAGTAATAAATATAATATTCCTAATACAAAAAGAGATCTTTTGTCATGAAGAAAAGATTTTGAAATCTATTTTTTTCCCCACAATTGCTCTAGTATTATCATGCTAAAGCTTATTGACTTTTGATTTCCTTTTTCTTATATAATTATTTTTTTTTTTGGGTATTGAAATTAATCAAACAAGGATCTTATGATCAATCATAAGTAACATGACTTAAATTTAGTAAATTTGGGTATATAAGTATTTTTTTAAAATCACAATAATTTCAGACCCCAAAATATATTATTATATTTATTTTAAAAAATTCTACCAATATGTCGACATCAACAACAACATTTTAGTGTAATAGAAAAATTATTTACAGATTTTACTGATTTTTTTAAATAGACTTTTAATTTTTTAAATAATATTATTATTTAGCAATATGTCAACCTCATATGTGAATAATTCTTTGTATATTATGAATTACATTTTGATGGAATGATCTAAACATTTCTTTTCATTTGTTTCCTTACATAGAAAGGGTAATACTTTTGTACTAGGATAATCTTACTCTAATTAATTATCATAGAACATTTTCACATTTGGACAAAAAATAACAAATTGGAAATTTCTCCATCAACACTAGCCAAAAGAAAAAATAAGTAGGTACCTTTCCTTGTCGAATTGCCTATTTTTTCCCCTTGTAATATCTTTTTCATGTCAAATGAATTATTAGCCTAATTTATGTCATATCCTCATCAACAAATAGCCATGTGGCAGAGGAATAAATATATATTTTTTTAAAAGTATTTAGAAATTTCAAATTCACACCTTAAAGTAAATATAAAATATCTTATAAAAACATATTTTTCTACAAAAAAGGAAATACATGAGTTTTGAATAGCAGTTATTTAAAAAAAAAGATAGTTTGATGTATGAAGCAAACTTATGTACACACAAAACCGAAAAGAGTCACACCTCATGAAGCATAACGTAGACAACTTAAGTTGATGCAAGTATTCATGGTTATTTTCTATGTGTTGAATTGATGACTTACGAATGATACAAAGATAATTTTAGCATAATACATAAATATGTTTTAAAATTTGATCATATTTTATATTTATGTCCTATAATTTTTCGTGTAAAAAATAGATACTTCAATTTATATGAAACAAATAGACTTGTATGCCCTACAGGATATTCTACATGACAATTTATTCTACATGACATCCTATGTGTAACTATTCTATAGATGCAGGGGCAGAGCTATGGTAGACAGTAGACACCTTCTATATATGCTAAATCTTACTTTATATGAAAATTATTGAAATACACGTTTTATATATCTATTATTTTCAATATTTCTTTCTATTTATAAAAATCTCTAAAATTTCTTATTTCTTTAATGTTTCCGAGCCAGTATTTAGTGTGTTTGAGCTGCACATTATGTATCCGGTTTATTTTGTAATATATCTGAGCTACATATTATGTATTCGAGCTAGTTTTTAATGTATTTGAGCTACATATTATATATCCGATTAATGTTATAATGTATTCAGATACTCTTTAATGTATACGAGCTATATATTATATATTTGGTTTGTGTTACTTTTTAAAGAATTAATGTAGTTACAAACTAAAGAGAGATAAATTGTAATTTCATATTAAAAATTATGTGATTCCTAAAATTTATCCTACTTTATATTTGTACATGTAGTATTTTAAATACCCTTCGAAACAATGGAGACCCATAACATAACAGTAAATCTATGCTCAAAATTTACCGGACGCTAGTTTAACTTAATTCATTTGTTTAATTTTTAATTATATTTGAGTTTGAGTATCTACTTGTACATATTAAAATTAGAGAATATATAAATACTTCTGCCGTCTAAATTTATATGGCTCATTTTTTTTTAGTTAGTCCGAAAAAGAATGATAAATTTCTATGTTTAGTAAAAGTCTAAACTTATCTTTGCACTAAGTCAAACTAACTCATACAAATCGAAAAAAAAAATATTAAATAAGCTAATTTAAAAATATATTTATATATTACTATGTACTTAAAAACTTTGAGATTATATTTTAAAGAAAATAAGAGAAAAAACACAAATATTGGGAATAGTGGCTGAAACCTAAGGTTTAGGCATAGAAAATCACTCTGTTCCAGGTATTGTGCCTGCCAAATGTATAACATGAGAGAGATTCCATTTGTTCCTTGTTAAACCCTATGCACTCTCCCAATGTCCATAAGTTATGTCCCCTCAGTTGATGTAGATATAAGATGTGTCCCCTCAGTAAATTGTAGTTAGGATTAGATATGAAGTTTAAGAAATATTAAAATTAATTATAAAAATTTTTAGTCAGCTAGTATGTTTTTTTTAATAAAAAAAGTATTATATAAGTTTAGACAAATGAAATACATATCACTTTGTCTTTATTTTATATTTATATTATCATGGGAAAATTTAAAAGCTCAGTATGATTTTATGTAAATTTTTAATATGTTAAATTTAAAAATATTTGTCAAGCTTCTCTTTTAAAGAGTTAAATTAGATTAATTTTATATTATAAAATTAAATCTTAGATAATCAAAAATTATATGAGATGTACTATCATCAAGTATAAGTTTTTTTTTTCATATTAATATAGTAAAAAACAAATTAAAATATCAATAAAAATTTATGTAGTTTGATTTTCGAAATCTAAACGTGACAAAAAATTTGGTACAAAGTGAGAGAGTAGCTTTTATCTAGATCAGCTATTAGCCTAGTTTTATTTGTCTTGGTGAAGGATGAATTGACATGACATATTTAAGGGAATGCCATAATGTATTTATTTGCATATGGTATAGTATATTGTCGAGACACATGACAAAGTTAACAATTGACTATAGGTTTGGAGTATGATCTAGAGATTAAATGTTGAGTATTGACAAACAAAATACTTAGAGTTGTAAGGTCACGGCCGCAAAATGTGATATAGATGTAGAAGTGAGGATTGATACACAAGTCATCTCCAAGAAAGGGGCATCAAGTAAACATTTTGATTCAAATTGAGAAAATGAGGATATCAACGATAATTTCACACATCATATTGAAGTGGGTGATTTGTTTCTGGTATCCTATATGATAAGAATAAGTCACTAAAGGTAATTTCATATAGTGGTTGTTACAATATGTTGTATGAGACTGAACGTTGTATATGTCTAAAAGATTATAATAGTTAAAAATGAAAATTCTATGGATGTATTAAATACTAGAAGACGAGGTTAAAAATAAGAATATGCAAAGTAAAGTGGGAGTGACCTCTACGGAGGTCAAGATGAAAAAATGATGTTGAGATCGTTTGAACATGTAAAAAGGAGTGCAAATCTCCTAGTGAGAAGGTGTGAAAGGTTAATAGTAATAGACCTAAAGGGAGATAACGATAGATCAATAAAACTTTTAAGAGAGATATCAGACAAAAAATGACTCAACTCAGTAAAGAAATGATCTTAAATAGGGAATATGAAGTTTGAGAATTAGAAAAACGGTTAGCAGGTTGTCAGGTAATTTCTTTCTCGTATGGTTGGAGAGAATTATATTAGAACACTTGTTTTACCCCTCTTCTCCTTATCAATATTATGATTATTATTGTTCCCATGACCTTACTATTGTGTTATTATTTGATCATCTTTTCAATTTTTGCTTTTGGTGTTTTTATTTTCTTTAATAATTTCTTCATGTATAAATTTATTTTTACTTTTTGTAGTCTTATAATTTTAAAAAATACTTTTTTAGTTGATGATTTATCAAATACGTTCTCTCTATTCCACACAGATAGGGGTAAATATTATGTACACTCCACTCTTTACAGATGTCACGACCCAAACGAGCCGCGAGTGGCACCCACATTTATCCTCCTATGTGAGCGAACCAACCAATCTAAACCCCAATCATTTACCAATATTCCAACCATAACGAACAAAAATATAATGCGGAAGACTTAAAACTCATTAATATAACCAATACATAACTTCTAAAATTTAATACTTATTATTCCCAAAATCTGGAAGTCATCACCACAAGAACATCTATCCTCAAATTACTAAATCTAAGAGTATTTAGGAAACTAAAATAAGTAAAAGGAATGGTCCATGTCCGAACTTCAAGACATCAAGACGTGAAGGAGAGAATCCAGTCAGAGCTAGGAACAATAGCTCACCCTGAAATTTGATATGCTGAAGACTGGCTAGAGGTGCGGACGAGTCGAAGTCGATGGCATGTTTGCTGCACTCCACAAATAACAAAGAGAAAATACAAGTAGGGGTCAGTACAAGGAACACGTACTGAGTAGGTATCATCGGCCAACTCAAAATAGAAAGCAATATATATCAAATAATAATATAAAATCAACTACATACTCAACAGGTGACAACAACAAGTACCATAACCATTGGCCACAACCCAAGCACATCTATGAGGACTCAAGCCTCCACACCATACTCATTTGGGAAATAGGTTCTTTAAATTTGAGTATAATAACATAATTCAAGATTCATTCTCTTTATCATCCTGGTGTCGGAACGTGACACTCCGATCCCCTACTACTACATGTCGGTACGTGACACTCTGATCCCCTAATACTACGTGTCAGTTCGTGACACCCGATCCCCTAATTCTACGTGTCGGTTCGTGACACCCGATCCCCTAATTCTATGTGTCGATTCGTGACACCCGATCCCCTAATTCTACGTGTCGGTTCGTGACACCCGATCCCCTAATTCTATTATTTTTTAGTTCATCAACCTTCCTTTATATCAAGGTGTCATCATTAATAGAGTGGATTTAAGGTTTTTAAGATTCCACAGTATCATCATTATAATCCATCACCATTTACATAATCACAACATGCAACAACACAATTAAGCATATAGAAGACTTTACAATACCACCCAATACATATCAATCGCTATTTAGAGTTTACTATAAGATAGCATAAACCATAACCTACCTCCACCGAAGAATCGTGATCAAGCAATCTACTTCCCCAATGCCCTTGCTGTCTCTTCGTTCTTCTCTCTCTCGCTCGTTCTCTCTTCTTTTCTTTTTAATTTCCTTCTTTCAGATTCTCTTTGTTTTACCCTAATTACCATATTATTCATTATGATAATAATACCCCATTATTTATTTCCATATTATCTTCTTTAATCCCAAATAAATAAATTATTAACATTAACCCACTAATTTTATAATCATAATCATGAATGGTCCAAAACGCCCCTTAAAAACTTTTAGCAGAAATCCGACCCAGTCAAGGTTACGCCACTCGTGACGGCCCGTCGTGCCTGCGACGGTCCGTCCTGCAGGGTCGTCACAGAGTTCAGAGACTCAATTTTAGTAAAAGGTCTGTGACGGTCCGTCGTATCTACGACGGTCCGTGCTGCAGTTCCGTCGCAAAGTTCAGAGAGTTGATCCCTGTACCCAGATTTTTCAGAGTTGAAGTGTTTTGGAACGAGACACCAGTTAGTTATTATCAGAACTAAAATCTACTGCTCGAATCGACTATAAGGTCGTTACAATAGATACCAATTTACCCATCGTTCGTCCTCGAACGATCAAAGGAAGAAAAACAAGGGCGAGAAAGAGTACCTGAGTCTGTAAAGAGATGTGGATATTTTTCTTGCATATCAGCCTCCTTCTCCCAAGTGGACTCTTCAACTGGCCGATTCTTCCATTGAACTTTGATGGATGCAATCTCCCTTGATCTCAACTTGCGGATTTCTCTATCTAGAATAGCAACAGGCTCCTCCTCATATGACAAATTCTCATCAAGAAGAACTGAATCCCAACGAATAATGTAATTTCCATCTCCATGATATCTTTTCAGCATAGACACATGAAATACCGGGTGCACTCCTGAGAGTCCTGGAGGCAAGGCTAATTCATAAGCTACCTCCCCCACGCGCTTCAGAAATTCAAATGGACCAATATACCTCGGGCTAAGCTTACCTCGCTTACCAAACCGCATCACCCCTTTCATGGGTGAAACCTTCAGCAAGACTTGTTCACCCTCCATGAACTCCAAGTCTCTAACCTTTCGATCTGCATATTCCTTCTGCCTACTTTGCGCCGCTAAAAGCTTTTCTTGAATGAATTTCACTTTCTCTAATGATTCCCTCAGAAGATCAGTACCCCAGGGCCTCACCTCAAATGCATCAAACCAACCAATGGGAGACCTACATCTCCTCCCATATAGAACCTCGAATGGGGCCACATCAATACTTGAGTGATAGCTATTATTGTAAGAAAACTCTGCTAAGGGTAAGAAGTTATCCCAATGACCACCAAATTCTATCACACATGCACGAAGCATATCCTCCAACACCTGAATCGTTCGCTCAGACTGTCCATCTGTCTGAGGGTGGAATGCAGTACTAAGATCCAACCTAGTACCGAATTCAGCATGCAATGTTCTCCAAAACTTAGAAGTAAATTGCGTACCTCTATCTGATATGATGGAAAGTGGAACTCCATGCAATCGAACGATTTCTGAGATATAGAGTTTGGCTAACTTCTCTGCATTATAAGTCACCTTGACCGGAATGAAGTGAGCAGACTTAGTTAATCTGTCGACAATTACCCAAATAGAATCAAACTTACCAATGTCTTTGGAAGACCAACCACGAAATCCATTGCAATTCTTTCCCACTTCCATTCAGGAATGGGCATTCTCTGAAGTGTTCCTCCGGGCCTCTGGTGTTCATACTTTACTTGTTGACAATTCAGGCATTGGGCAACAAAATTAGCAATGTCATGCTTCATCCTCTCCACCAGAAATGTTGCTTTAGATCACGGTACATCTTGGTTGCACCAGGATGTATAGAATATCCTGAACTATGAGCCTCTGTAAGAATAGTGTGGATCAAATCATCAACACGGGGCACACATACCCTTCCATTAATTCTTAAAACGCCTTCCTCATCAATTATTGCTTTTTTAGCCTCTCCTCGCAACACCATATCCCGAATTCGGCTCAGCTTCTCATCATCAATCTGTTTTCCCTTAATCTTGTCAAGAAAAGAAGATCTTGCCTCCACACAGGCCAAAAATCCTCCTTTCTCTAATATTTCCAGCCTCATAAAGTCGTTAGCCAAAGTTTGGACCTCTCTAGCCAATGGGCGTCTAGAAACTTGTAAGTGGGCTAAACTACCCATGCTCCCTGTTTTTCTACTTAAAGCATCTGACACCACATTAGCTTTTCCTGGGTGATACAATATAGTAACATCATAGTCCTTCAGTAGTTCCATCCATCTCCTCTGTCTTAAATTCAAATCTTTCTGAGTAAAGACATACTGTAAACTACGATGATCTGTATAGACTTCACACTTAACCCCATATAGGTAATGTCTCCATTGCTTTAATGCAAAACCGACTGCGGCCAACTCCAAGTCGTGGGTCGGATAGTTACGTTCATGCACTTTTAATTGCCTTGAAGCATAAGCAATCACATTTCTCTCTGCATTAGCACTGCACCCAACCCAGAATAAGATGCATCACAATAAACAATGAAATTCTTGCCTTCCACTGGTAAGGTAAGAATTGGTGCAGTAGTCAACAAGGTCTTGAGGTTCTGGAAGCTTTCTTCACATTCGTCCGACCATACAAATGGAACATTCTGCTTAGTCAAATTTGTTAGTTGGGAGGCAACAGAAGAAAATCCCTTGACAAATCGACGGTAGTAGCTAGCTAAACCAACAAAGCTCCTTACCTCTGTAACATTGGTAGGTCTTACCCAACTCTTCACTGCTCCGATCTTAGAAGGATCCACCATCACCCCATCCTTAGAAACCACGTGCCCCAAGAAGGACACTGAATCTAGCCAAAACTCACACTTGGAGAATTTGGCATAAAGCCTTTTCTCCCTCAACACTTCCAACACAATTCTCAAGTGCTCCTCATGTTCTTTCCTGCTCTTTGAGTATATCAGTATATCATCAATTAACACAATTACAAAGAGATCTAGATATGGCTTAAAAATCCCGTTCCTCATGAAAGCAGCAGGGGCATTCGTTAGTCCAAAAGACATTACTAAGAATTCATAATGCCCATACCTAGTTCGAAAAGCAGTCTTTGGCACATCTGCTGCCCGTATTTTCAATTGATGATAACCAGACCTCAAATTGATTTTTGAGAAGGTACAAGCACCTTGTAACTGATCAAACAAATCATCAATGCGAGGAAGAGGATGCTTGTTCTTAACAGTTACCTTATTTAGTTGCCTGTAGTCTATGCACATCCGAAAACTTCCATCCTTCTTCTTCACAAATTAAACAGGAGCACCCCAAGGGGATGCACTTGGCCTAATAAAACCTTTACCTAACAACTCCTGAAGTTGGGCCTTTAACTCCCTTAACTCTGGTGGAGCCATTCTATAAGGGGGTATGGAAATGGGGCGAGTACCCAGCTCCAGATCAATACAAAAATCAATATCTCTATCTGGTGGCATTCTAGGAAGGTCTGCAGGAAACACATCCAGAAACTCACGGACTATCGAAACAGACTCAATCGAAGGTACTTGGGAAGTTTCATCCCTGAGATGGGCCAAGAAAGCTAAACAACCCTTACTCACCATTCTCTTAGCACGAAGAAATGAGATGATACGAACTGGGGTGGAAGTATAGTTACCCTCCCACACTAGCGGATCTGTCCCAGGCTTGGCCAATGTCATAGTTTTAGCATTACAATCTAAGATTGCAAAATTTGGAGAAAGCCAAGTCATACCCAGAATTACATCGAAATCAACCATCTCTAGAATAATCAAGTCTACATGAGTATTGTTCCCCACAAAAGTCACAAGACAAGACCTATACACCTTCTCCACTATCACAGACTCACCCACAGGAGTAGAGACACGAATGGGCATGTCAAGCAAATCACAATGTAAATCAAGACCAATAGAAAATGAGGAAGATACATATGAAAATGTGGATCCAGGATCAAATAATACAGAAGCCATGCAATCACAAACCAAAAGATTACCTGTGATAACAACATCAGATGTCTCCGCTTCAGACCTCCCGGGGAAAGCATAACAATGGGCCCTATCACCAGTCTGCCCGTTGCCCCTACCATGTTGCGCTGCAGTAGCTCCAGTTTGCCTGCCACCTCGGTTGATTTGGTGACCACCATTACCTTGGCCACCACGTCCTCCAGAATAGCGGCCTCTTCCATGACCACCTCTACCTCTGACTATTGGGGGTCTGTAACTCTGTTTTGGACAATATCTCCTAATATGTCCAGTCTCCCCACATCCATAACACTCTCTGGGGTCAATCATAGGTCTCTGTGAGAACGACGAAGTCTGGGGATAACCTCCAAACTCAGAGGAATGTTGGCTGGTCTGCGATGGACCCCCAACTACAACCTGCAGTGAAGACTGAATAGGTCGGGCTGTGTAACCTCCCGAAATCTGCCACCTGGAGTTAGAACCACTAAACTCACCTCCCTTACGAAACTTCTTAGATGTAAAGTCCATGGTGAAATCGTCTGGCTTCATCCCCTCCACCTCTATCACAAAATCAACCACTTCTTGAAAGGATTTTGCTGCAGCAGCTACCTGTAAGGCTGGAATCTGCAAGTCTGACCTCAATCCCTTCACAAAACGGCGAATCCGCTCTTGTGGACTGAAGCAAAGTTGGGTGGCATACCTGGATAGTGCACGAAACTTAGCCTCATAAGCAGTAACAAACATCCTGCCTTGCTCTAAGCTTAGGAACTCATCTCTCCTCCTATCCCTCAAAGTCCGGGGTATATACTTCTCCATAAATAAACTAGAGAATGATGCCCAAGTCATAGGTGGTGCCTGTGCTGGTTGACACTCAACATATGACCGCCACCACATTTTGGCGTTCCCCTGAAACTGATAGGTCACAAACTCAACGTCAAATCGTTCTACTATGCCCATCTTATGTAGCAACTCATGACAATCAACTAGAATATCATAAGCATCCTCAAATTCAGCACCCTTGAAGACTGGAGGTTTCAACTTCAAGAATTTAGTGAAAAGTTCATGCTGATCACTCGTCATTATAGGCCCTGTAGTCAATCGAGGAAACGTGCCTATTTCCAATGAGGCATCCATGCGGGGAGCCACAACAGCTGCATGTTGTACTCACGGAACATGAGGTGTTGGTGCAGAAAACACTGGAGGTGCCTGGCCCTGATCAGATAACCCGCTAAGATAAGCAAGAACCTGGTTAATCATCTCTGGGGTAGGTTGGGGTGGTAATTCCTCATCTTGCACTTGCTCATTTTCCCCTTCCTCACCCTCTCTTACTACCTCATCAGTCGGTGGAGGAGTCACTGCCCTAGTACTAGTTGGACCAGGTGTTTGTCCTCTACATCTAGAGGACGCCCTCCCGCGACCTCTACCACGACCTCTTGCCACTGCTCCTCTTTGAGCTACAATCCCAGTGGCTGGCTCAGACGCACCCTGTCTTGCCGGTGTTGGTGTTGGCACAGTTGTTGCTCTAGCTCTAACCATCTGCGAAATAGAGTGAGGATGTCAGATACCAATTTGTATCACCTAGATACCAATTGGATCCAAGTAATAGCACGAAAGAAAGAAAGAATGGAATTTTCCTAAAGTCCTATAGCCTCTCAAAGAAAAGTAAAAACGTCCCCCGACCATTCCTTAAGACTCTACTAGACTCGTTCTTGTGTGATGAGACAAACGAACCTATTGCTCTGATACCAAGTTTGTCACGACCCAAAACGAATCGCGAGTGGCACCCACATTTATCCTCCTATGTGAGCGAACCAACAATTCTAAACCCCAATCATTTACCAATATTCCAACCATAACGAACAAAAATATAATGCGGAAGACTTAAAACTCATTAATATAACCAATACATAACTTCTAAAATTTAATACTTATTATTCCCAAAATCTGGAAGTCATCACCACAAGAACATCTATCCTCAAATTACTAAATCTAAGAGTATTTAGGAAACTAAAATAAGTAAAAGGAATGGTCCATGTCCAAACTTCAAGACATCAAGACGTGAAGGAGAGAATCCAGTCTGAGCTAGGAACAATAGCTCACCCTGAAATCTGATATGCTGAAGACTGGCTAGAGTTGCGGACGAGTCGAAGTCGATGGCACGTTTGCTGCACTCCACAAATAACAAAGAGAAAATACAAGTAGGGGTCAGTACAAGGAACACGTACTGAGTAGGTATCATCGGCCAACTCAAAATAGAAAGCAATATATATCAAATAATAATATAAAATCAACTACATACTCAACAGGTGACAACAACAAGTACCGTAACCATTGGCCACAACCCAAGCACATCTATGAGGACTCAAGCCTCCACACCATACTCATTTGGGAAATAGGTTCTTTAAATTTGAGTATAATAACATAATTCAAGATTCATTCTCTTTATCATCCTGGTGTCGAAACGTGACACTCCGATCCCCTACTACTACGTGTCGGTACGTGACACTCCGATCCCCTAATACTATGTGTCGGTTCGTGACACCCGATCCCCTAATTCTACGTGTCGGTTCGTGACACCCGATCCCCTAATTCTACGTGTCGGTTCGTGACACCCGATCCCCTAATTCTATTATTTTCCAGTTCATCAACCTTCCTTTATATCAAGGTATCATCATTAATAGAGTGGATTTAAGGTTTTTAAGATTCCACAGTATCATCATTATAATCCATCACCATTTACATAATCACAACATGCAACAACACAATTAAGTATATAGAAGACTTTACAATATCACCCAACACATATCAATCGCTATTTAGAGTTTACTATAAGATAGCATAAACCATAACCTACCTCCACCGAAGAATCGTGATCAAGCAATCTACTTCCCCAATGCCCTTGCTGTCTCTTCGTTCTTCTCTCTCTCGCTCGTTCTCTCTTCTTTTCTTTTTAATTTTCGTTCTTTCAGATTCTCTTTGTTTTACCCTAATTACCATATAATTCATTATGATAAAAATACCCCATTATTTATTTCCATATTATCTTCTTTAATCCCCAACTAAATAAATTATTAACATTAACCCACTAATTTTATAATTATAATCATGAATGGTACAAAACGCCCCTTAAAAACTTTTAGCAGAAATCCGACCCATTCAAGGTTACGCCACTCGTGACGACCCGTCGTGCCTGCGACGGTCTGTCCTGCAGGGTCGTCACAGAGTTCAGAGACTCAATTTTAGTAAAAGGTCTGTGACGGTCCGTCGTATCTACGACGGTCCGTGCTGCAGTTCCGTCGCAAAGTTCAGAGAGTTGATCCCCGTACCCAGATTTTTCAGAGTTGAAGTGTTTTGAAACGAGACCCTCGACGGTCCGTCGTGCCCATGACGGTCCGTCGCGGAATCCGTCGCCCCAGTCAGTTATTATCAGAACTAAACTCTACTGCTCGAATTGACTAAACAGGTCGTTACAACAGATTACAACTAATAGGAACACGCCAATTTTGTTTTTGTTATTATAGCTCAAGATTAGAGGTGGCAAAATCAAAGCCCAAGCCGATCCAATTTATTTAAGTTTGGATTGGTTATTGATCCGTCCATTTGTTAGCTCAATCTATCTCAACCCAACCCTTCCAACCCATTAAAATTTTGTTGATATGTAATCCAAATTGATTTTTGAGGAAATCTTGTAAAAAAATAATATTTTTAAAAATATTTATATGTTATATATAGTTATGATAAATTTTTTTATTAGACACTAAAAACTTAAAAAATATCAGATAAAACTATTAAAGTATCTCGAGTCTTTAATTTAATAAAATTTAAAGATCGATGGTAAAGCCACACATCGTACTCGTTACAATCCAACCTATCAGACCGTGTGAACTCCTACTTTACCACCTAGATAGGATAACTCTCGACCTCCAAACTAGTTATAACACGAGGAAAAATAAACTAATCATAATCTAACACCCTAAATGTTTGTGAAATTACCATAAATTGATTTGAACCTCCAAATTATTTCATAAGGAAACATACTAACACCCCTAAGGAACTAGTCTAAATAGGTAAAAAAAACTTTCTAAGAATACAAATAAGACACAACTCTCACCATATGGAAAGATGATAGAAGTTTTCGGAGATCATCATTGTCTTCACATATGAAATATCATTGAATTTCTGCAACCAGACTATGCCACGTGATATAGCAAGAGTAGTATCAGTACAAACAACATGTGCTGATAGACATCATCGATCGATCCGAACCTACCACATAATATAAAATAGACTTTAGAAGGGGACCTGCAATATGAAAGTTACCCCCACCCCAAGCTTTTATCCACATACTCTTAATCTCCCGAGTATAACATCATAACTAATACACCTTGATTTCATGCCCCCCTGTTACAACATCATAATGTCAAATCATAGCCTAACTCTTCTACCACATTAATATTCATGAATTGCCCTATCAAAAACATGTTATTCTCTCTCAATCTATTATGCTAATTTCTTGACCCTTTTGGAGTAGTACATGAAAATGATGCCTTATACCGACTCATCCATACCAAACTAAACCTAACACCATTTATAAAATCAATTTCATCCAGATAAATACGAACATAATTTAGAAACAACTAAGATTGAGTTTTCATAAACTCAACCAATAGTCAAAATAATTTTGAGAACTAAAAAATTGTGTTTCCAATCTCAACCCAATAGTTAAAACAATTATGTGGAAATAAACCTGTAAGAACTCTTAGTTTTCAATAAATAAATAACATAAAATTATAATCACAAGTATAACTTAGCCCAAACTCCCTGTCCTCACCCTGAGTTGGTATGCACCATAATCATGAACAACATCAACATAACAAGCCAAACCTGATTCATCACACCTTTCACAATTTCACGACCAAAAGAAAGCCATCGCCGGTGTCGTCACCATTTTTGCAGGCAAATCACATATACTTTCTCCCTCAAGTAGCAATCTGGAGCCTCTACATGGTGAATGAAAGTTCCTAAACCATTAAGGCAACAACAGTAAACATCTCAACAATAACCAAAGGCAAATTGGACAAAATCCTGGCAATTTCTTCATAATCCCAAAACCAATAGCACCATTCTTCGTCTCCTCCACCTTTCTTTCACCATTTCCTATAGACACTTCTTCCACTTAAAACTGACCTTGGATTTATTAGATGATTCTGTGACACCATGGACATTAGACATTAAACATAATTTGTGCATAAAGGGTTCTTTTTCTTGGAATTTGTGCATGTTAGAGCTAAAGCCTTTAAACTCTTCATCAGTACCCTGTTTATGACTTTGTTTCTGTAAACACCAAGAATTCGAGAACTGTGGATAAATAGATGAACCTTCTCGTTACACCTCCATACATGGACTGAATCAAACCTCTCCCCTCGACAAATTTTTACCCCCAAAAACTCCATCATCAATGGAGACTCTCAAGATTTCATCAAGAATCTCACTTGTGTAACTTTCTCTCTCACCTGTATTCATCTCCGTCGCACAACATCACTAGTTTTATTTCCTCCTTCAAAGCAACAACAACCTTAGCCACCGCACAACCATATTTGATCACCGCAAAATCAAATCTGGCTAAACTTTTCGTAAGAGTTAAGTACTTCTTTTTCTTGTAAACTTCTCTAAGAGCTGACTCTTATTTCTGTGAGATGACAGTCAAAACCTGTGCGATTGACAACCTTACCACTTTGATTTTGGATAGCTTGTTAGGAGCACCACCGGTGACCTTTGCGACACGGAGAAGGGCAAGCTACACCTTCAGATCCTTCAACTGAGCCAAAAGGTCTATCTTTGACTTATTCCTCAACTCATGAATCTTTATTATCGCCATGGCTGCTGCTCCTTTGAGTTTACTGCTCAGATGCGGATGGAGATTGGAAACAAAATAAGTTTGATTGAAGAAATAAATTATTTATTAATTGTTTTTTTAAAAAAAAATTTCTTTTATAATTTTAACATTTTTTTTAGCTTAAAATTTTTTTTCACTCGCCTTAAGATGCGTGAAGTCACACATTTTTGTCAACTCAGCCATCTCAAAGACACATAAGCTTGGTCAATGGCAAGAGGGATTTGTTAATTGTGTTTTATTGAGTTTAAGGGTTCAAATGACAAAAGTGTAAGTAGAAGGGTTCAGTATACACATTGACACAAGCATAAGGGTCTACCAAACCATTTCGCCTATCAAATGTGGTACCTGAGTCAATCGTTAGTATATACCATGTGTGGTATCCGAGCAAACAATCAAATACATGCAATCATGCACAATCACAAACTCCACATACAATAACACGTGAAACCATAAGTCATATAACCAGTTCATTGCATGAGATTATCAACATGTTGTCATTACATATGCTTCCCTATGAATTCTCCATCATGCATACACAAGCGATATATCAGACAATAAACATGCAAATGTGTATCTATTGGACCACACAACCATCCTAATCAAGAATTTCAAGTCTAAGCAAAAACAAGAGAACCACCCCTAATCATTATCTCATCTCCCGCCTTAACAACGGAAAGAAAACAATCTGCAACCATCCAAACTCAGTGCCCAAAAACCTATGCATGCAATATCTAAACATCTACAATATATAATACAATAGAAACGAGTCTAGCTACTCAGATTAAGGAAACTTATAGCCTACCTAGGCGCCAAACAATTGGTGAAGAAGTATGATCGTGTACCTTGACTTCTTATGTGAAACTTTAGTTTGTTCTTAATTTAAATAATAGTATAATACAACAACCAATCACAAATGACCTAAATGTTCCAAATCATATCCAAATCTGAAACTCTAGGCTGATAACACTCAACTAGGCGGCCACAATCAAGTATAAACCCAACTAAGAGTTGAAATCGATTCTACAGGGTGTGATACAATAGAGAATTCAATTACAAAGTGAAAGAAATGTTCTACTTGATTGTATGATTTGACATTTTTTAAACAATTAAAGTAAATGACAGGGGTTTGACAACTAGTGTCAATTGAAGGGGGGGGGGACGGGATTAATGTGAGCAAATAACAACTATGAAATATGAGAGTGATAAAGTAGAGAAGGAATCCTTGGGAACGTGATCAATTAAATGTCAATTTTGTTGTACGAGTGATTATTATTTACTAAAACCCATTGAATCTTAGTGGGTAGACTAGGCTTTAGGTGTAACAACTATTTATCAATCAACTATTATGAATTAAGCGAGTTCTCTCGAACCTCGACAAGTCCAACAAATACAAACAACCCAAAACCTCAATTTATCTACTATCTCGAGCTAGATTAGTAGGATTTAATTTAGACCCACTTTCTCAAGTTGAATCCATAAAAATCCAATCACTAGATTCGTCAATTGATAACTTTAGTTCTAAAACCTCTTTCTCAAACAAGCCAAGAATGTTAAACTAGAATTGCATTTGCAACTATAATTCCTCAATTAAAATTCACCTATCAATTAAACCACTACAAATCAACAATTAAATTAATAAATACTAACACCCATAAGCTAACTGAAACAATTAATCACATAAGCAAACCCCCAAGAATGAGAGTTTCAGCCAAACATTATAAAAAGCAAGAAAATACTACCAACTATGTTCTCTATCAGTTTGTTAACAATCTACATGTCTTCAAATGCTCCAAAATAAGCTAAAAATGATAAAACCCCAAACTTCTACTAAAAAACTCCAAGAATAGTGTTAAGGGGATCAAAAAACTAATGTAGGAACTCTTAAAAACTTAGAAATTATCGCTGAAAACTCCGGAACTCTATTTCATCTTTTAAAAATCGCACTTATATGTTCCCAGATTTTTTACTTCAGAGCCATTCAACGGAATTGGTGGAGCTTCGTCGACCAGGTCGGTGATGCGCCAAATGTCCCTTTCCATCACCTTCTTGACTTAATTTTCATCATTCCTCTTCTGTGACTTCAGGCCTATTTTCCATCGTCGAGTTGGCTTTTTCCATGACTGGCCTGATGTAACTTTTGGTGAGCTTATGAACCACTCTGCGTGACAATCATCACCCTTTCTTGTCTTCAACTTTTTCCCCCTTTTTGCCAGTAATGTCCATGTCTTGCTCTTTTGCGTTTGTTGTTGTAAATTAGCATTTAAACATTAGTATAGAGCATAAAATAAGCATTGAAAACCTTAAAACTCTAGATATTAAGCCCTAAATGAGTCAAAATTTCTGACTCATCAACCAACCTTAAGAATTTTCAACCCAAACTGGGATTTCAACTCTAAATTCATTTAAACTACCAATTTCTTGGTTACATTAGAGAAACGTGGCAAATAAATTAAGAGAAAACATTCTTAAGGTTAACTGAAGGTCTTACACCCTAAGGTTACACTTGAGCCTACACCCTAGGCGTAACTGACACTTGAGAACTATTTCTAATCCCCAAGCAAACCCTTGTCCTCTCTACCTGACTTACATGACACTAATTAATATGTGGAAGCTTAAAATAGGTGAACACTTAAAAATTCAAAATAAGTGTTCAAACATTATCTTTTTAAAATACTTAACATGAGTTATAAAATAACAAAACATCATGAGAAATCAACGGAAAATATCTAATACCATCTGTATATGAAGAGTCTAACAACTTATGATAGGTGTGGGGACAAGACCCACGACACCTCCTAAACTACTAAACTGAAAGGAAATGTAGTCTCCCAAAAGCAGAGAGGCCTCACCACAATCTGACTGAATAGATAACAATCTGAAAAAAGCGCCTGTTGATGATCTTGTGTATCTGTATCTGCATAATGAAACGATTAGGTCGAATGACATCAGTACATTGAATGTACCGGTAAGTAATAAGGTTAGAGTAAACAACTTACTTGCTTGAAAACAACATAACTAGATCAATACATGAGAATGGAATGAAAACCATTTAAACTTTACAACATGATATACAATGAAAAACAACATGAAAATAATATAGTTTACATTTGTGGGGATTTCTCGAACTGACAACCATTACCATGAGCCTAGCAATGATACAACGTCTCACCGCACGTTGCAAGGACCCATCTTATACCTAGCCGGGGGTATAAGATGATATCGTGACTATGAATCCAACTATATGCCTTCTCAGAGGCGGTAAAGAGTTGTATGAAAAATCAATGCTGTCCTATTCTACGCTAACTACGTAGTTTTATAGGACTTCCTAGTTATAAAAGACTCTAAGCCAATACAGTACTCGGTACTACACCCAAAATAATTGATATAACTTTATGCTCAATATTACCCATTTCATAGAAGGGACTTGCTACTTTATATATATATATATATAGAATTGAGAAACTCTTAAGTTTTTGTGTAAACTAGAACCTTTGAACTTCCTTTCTTAACTTTACTTTAATTTGGAAAAGGAACGAGACGTGATTTAATATATTTTATTAGGATATGAAGCATCTCTCAATGATTAGGAAAAACTATAAGGATAAATATCAAGAAGAGAGCGAAGATATTATTTGAAGGAACACACATAAAAAATCTGAGATATGGGAGTACCTATTCTCTCTGCGATGTGGAGAAGGAATTCAAAATTTTGTTCGTCAAATTTTTTAGGCAAGGGACTCCATATCCTCTCCGCGACCTAAAGAGGGATCCTTCGTCATCCCACTCCAAAATCCAGAATTTCCTATGATCTTTAAGGTCCTAATTCATATAGGACAGAATGTTTTCTTCCAAATTTCCTTTTTGATTCAATAGATCAATACAATTCCATGAAATCTCACTCAAAATATAGCAAGATACAACACTCTTTTGCAAGAACTCAAAACCACCCTTTATTAAGCACAAACCTAAAACTCAAGAATTCATCAAGAACTTTTACATAAACAATTTCATCAATGAATTTAATGGAACGACAACATGATTGGCGCGAGGAAGAACAATTCCATCACTATGAGAAACCTCACATACCTGAAAGAACAATGTGCTTGATGAGACTTGAAGAAAAGCTTGGAAGATGAACCCTAGCCTTAGCATCTTCTTGAAGGTTTTGAGCATATATATTTAGGAGTGAATGAGAGGGTTTGATTTATGAAAACTGATTTTTCTACTTGTTTAGGGTAATTTAGATTACTTCCTAAGGATTTTTAGGACTAAAATGCCCTTGAAAACAATAAATAAAATGACCTGGAAGTCAAAAACATTTTTCAGCAGGCAGTGAGGTCCATATTGGCTCCGTAACGCAGAGCTATCGCTGATCTACTGCCAAGCTCGCGCATATCTAGTAAGTCAGTCCTATGTTTTTGCTCAAAGCTCTGATTGAGACAAACTTGATGGCGTTGGAAAAAGGACTCGAACACCTTCAATTTGATATCTTATGGGTCACTTAACTCTTAATGTGCTAAAAGATATGGTTATTTGAAGTTGACAGAATACTCACAATTTAAGTCTAACTTGAAAACTTCTCAAATTAGCTCTTTCCAATTTAGTTCATTCTAGAATTAGCTCTTTGTAAGACCGACGTGTTACACTAAGATCCTCATAAATCCAATTTTTCCTACCTTAGAATTAATTCAAATCATCCCCCAGGGCCACAATTATATTTTCTAAGGACTAAGGAATCAAATGCATGATTGTTAGATTGATTGAAATATTTAACTTGAAGAAGGAAATCAATGGAAAATAGAAGAAATCGCCCATCCCTTGCTCTAACCTGGCCTTGAACAAGTTTTGGGAGTAAAACAATGTTTTAGCGCTGAAAATTACATTTAAATATGTGTAGCCGGCTGTAGTGGCTTCAATCTTTTCAGCACATACAATCTCTGGTAAGACGGTCATACCGTTTTACTTCAAACTCCAATAATGTAAATTTGGTGTCGTTAGAAAGAAAACTCATAAATGTTTAATAACGTAGTTCATGGCACAATAAAGACAATATAGATATGACTATTTGAATTCGACCTTAAGTTAAACACTTAACGCCCGAAACTAAAAATCGATAAGGCACTTTTAACTTAACTTTGTGATAGGGGCATCATATATATGACATTACTTCATAGCTAATTCACTCACATACCGAGGAATCTATACTAACCTATGACAAATGAAATCATATACCTTTACCGCATATATTTTTAGTAACGATGAATTAGATCACTATAGTACTAGTATAGTGAGAATGAACTGGAAGCTTGTATTATGAGTCTCTATGAAAAAGGTACCATCAAAATTTAAAGGTAAGTTGTATATAGTAATATTTAGAGCACTTTGTCGTATAAGATAAAGTATTGGCCTGTTGAAACAGAATAAACATAGTGTATCTAGAAGATCTCCATTGATGGAGCTTAAGGAAGAAGAAAAGATGAAGTAAGGAAGAAGAGAAAGCCCTTCTAATCTGATTTGATAGAATGATGAAAACCAGTGTGTTGATTACAATGAACTAGTAGTTATATATACAATGTGATAAAAAAAACTAATTCTAACAGATTAACAACTAACTAATCTATAACTAACTAATTGATCTGTAACTAACTAACTGAAAGATCCTAACTAACTAGTTGCTGACATGTATGACATGTATAAATATCAACACACACACCCCCTCAAGTTGGAGGTGTGACGAGCAGATCCAACTTGCTTAAGATTGCTGTATGTTTCACTCCAGTGAGTGCTTTGGTAAGAATATCAGCAAGTTGTTCCCCAGTTCCAATATGATGTAATGAAATTAACCCTTCTTGAAGCTTAGCTCGTACAAAATGGCAGTCAACTTCAATATGCTTGTTCTTTCATGGAATACAGGATTCTTGGCAATTTGTAATGCTGACTGGCTATCACAGAAAACAGGAAAAGGACCACACATGGCACAGTTAGTTCTTCAAACAATGACTTAACCATACCAACTCCCCTACTACTTTTCTAATGGACCTATATTCAGCTTCAGCTGAAGAAAGGGAAATAGTTTCTTGTTTTTTGACTTCCAGCTTATAGGACTTGATCTCAATAATACAATGTAGGCAGTAACAGATTTTCTTGAATCAGGACAGGATGCCCAGTCTGAATCACAAAAAGCTTGGACCTGGTAATCATTAGTAGAGGAATGAGTAAACCCAAGGTTGGATCCTTTTTAAGCTATCTAAGCAAATGATATGCAGCCTGCAAATGAGGCTCTCTAGGTTCCTGCATAAAATGACTCAGGTGTTGTACTCCATATGCAATGTCTAATCTTATATTGGTGAGAAAATTTAATTATCCAATTAACTTTCTGTATGACTTAGGATCTTCCAGAAGTTTCCCTTCATTGGCTTTGAGCTTGATTGTAGAGTCAAGAGGAGAAGCAAGACTAGAGTATTCTGTGCAGTGATACTCTTTGAGAAGATCAAGCACAAACTTCCTCTGTGATATAAGCATTCCAGCTTCTGTATATAGTATCTCCAAGCCCAAAAAATAGTGTAGCTTTCCCAAATCCTTGATTTTGAATTGGTTATGAAGATAATCCTTTAATTGATCAATCTCTTCAACATCATTTCCAGTAAGTAGAATATCATCTACATATACAGCTATAAACACAGTGGAAGGACCTTGTTTTCTATAGAACAAAGAATAATCATTTAAGGAGTTACTGTATCCTCTGGACTTCAAAGCATCAGACAAATGGCATACCATTGTCTGCTGGCCTGTTTTAAACCATATAGTGACTTTTTAAGTTTACAAACCATGACTTTAGTGGTAACATCCAATCCCTGTGGAATATCCATGTATACTTCTTCATGTAACTCTCCATGAAGTAAAGCATTATTAACATCCAACTGATATATATATTTTAGTGCTTCTTTATAACAGTGGCTATCAAAGCTCTCACAGTTGTCATTTTGATGACTGGAGAAAAATTTCTGTATAATCTATCACATAGTGCTGAGTGTAGCCTTTTACAACTAGCTTTGCCTTGTACCTCTCTATACTCCCATCAACTTTATGTTTTACCTTATAAACCCATCTACATCCAATGGCCTTTTTACCAGCAGGAAGTGGCATAAGTTCCCATGTGTTATTATCATGCAAGCAGTCAACTCTTGTGTCATTGCATCTTGCCAAGCACGATTCATTGCAGCCTCATTAAATGATGATGGTTCACAATCATGTGACACACTCAATATAAGTGACTGACTATCAGGATACAAGGATGTAGAAGCTATATGATGGTGGTGTGAAAAAGAGGCATGTAAAGAGGTAATGTAGTCTTTAAGATAAACTAGAGGCTTATGAGATCTAGTAGATTTTCTGATAGGAGGACCATATTCTGAGGATGTAAGGTTTGGTGAAGGAGAAGAAGTTAAAATGGCTTCACATTGTTCAGGTTCTGAAGAAGTGAGACCAACATTATCATTGTCAAGAAAAGCATTATCAAATGTAGAACTTGAAGAAGGATTGTTAATAGAAAAATTAGTGATATTGGAAAAAGGAAATATTGATTCATGAAACACAACATCTCTAGAAATATGTATTTTCTTGCTGCTCAAACTTAACACCTTATAGCCTTTAACACAAAAAGGATATCCTAAGAATACATGAGGTGTAGCTCTTGGTTCAAATTTTGTCCTATGATGTTTGGGTGTAGTAAAAACAAAGACAGCCAAAACTTTTCATGTGAGAATATTGAGATTCTTGATTATACAACATACTAAAAGGACATTTGTTGTGAAGGTAGGCAGAAGGAAGTCTATTGATTATATATGTGGTTGTAAGTATACATTCCCCCCAATACTTGGTAGGTAATTTGGAATGGAAAAGAAGAGCTCTGGCTGTTTCTAGTAGATACTTATGTTTTCTCTCTACCACACCATTTTGTTGTGGTGTATAAGGACAAGATTTTTGATGCAGTATTCCTTTGGATTGAAAGTAAAGAATAGATTCTTGATTTACAAACCCAAGACCATTATATGATCTTATTATTTGAACATTTGTTTTAAACTGATTTTCTACCATGTTGACAAAAGATTTTATAATATGTAAAGCATTACTCTTGCAACTCAACAAATGTGTCCATGTAGTTCTACTAAAATCATCAACAAAGGTAATGAAATATTTAAAATTGTCATGAGTAGGTACATGGTAAGGACCCCATAAGTCAACATGCAGAAGCTCAAATATTTTTGATGTAGTATGAGTTTTAGGTGGAAAAGAAAGTCTAGTTTGTTTGGCCATAGGACAAATATTGCAAGTAAATGGCTGCTTGGATGAAAAAACTACAGGAATGGATGTAATCCCTTACATTTTTACAAAAGGTACATGCCCAAGTCTATAGTGCCACAACAAGTCATTACAAGATTCATGATGTAAAAGAGGTATAGAATTAGAAAGTACATTATTTGTATTACTAGGAATAGTGTTCATTACAGCTGATTTAGCATTCTGAGAATTGAATAAAGGATTGCAAGAATGAGCGATGGTACTGCAAGAATGAGAGAAACATTGACATTGAAAGCCTATCTTATTGTTGTGAGAAAAACAAGGCATTGAAGATGAGACATGTGAAATGAATGGACTGTCTTTTTTCTTTTTTAAACAATCTGAGCAAAGGAAATACAATCCATCTTGTTCTCTACCAATCTCCAGAGGCCTCTTCATTGAAGGGCCCTGTAAGATACAAGATGAATTAGAGAATGATGCAGTACAATTGAGATGTAGAGACAAGGAACTAATAGAAATCAAATTGTATTTAAAAGAAGGGATGAAAAGAACTCTAAACAATGTGATCATGTCATTAATTCTAACATCTCCAACTTTAGTCACCTTAACTTTGTATCCATTTGGTAATTTAACTAAGAGAGGATATGGCAGGTTAGTAATATGTGAAAGGTGGTTGATGTTAAAGGTCATGTAATGTGTAGCTCCTGAATCCAGTATCCATAAATCAGTTCTTGATTTGAGACAACCACACGACATTTATCAAAATCAATAGATGAGTTACAAGCTATTATACCTGCAAAGTTTGCAGCTCCACAAGTTACCTGCTCCTCAGAATCAACATCTCCAGATTGTCCCAATTGAAGGTGCTGCAACAAAATAATAAGCTGACCACATTGTTCATTGGTAAGATTAGCATTGCAAGCTGTATGAGCATCAGTTTCTCCCATAGTTGGATCTGCAAAAACATTAGCTGCCACTCCTTTACCTTTGGCATACCTATTACTTGCATTGTAATTGGCTGGTACCCTTTGATTCTGAACATTGTTGTATGTTTGCTGATTGAAACCTTGTCCATTAGAAGAATTATTTTGATTGGGATAACCATGTAACTTGTAACATTTATCAATGATATGCCGTGATCTCTTGCAATGTTCACAAAAAGGTCTAGGCCTATTATTTGCAGGATAATTGCTTGGTGAATAATTTGTTCTGAATACTCTTCCTCCTGACGAATTGGTGAACTAGTATTGGCAGAATTTAGCCTTCCACCTGATGGATTTGATGAACCAACACGTATAGAGGAATTCATTGAACTTCATTCAGCAAACATTTGACTATGTGGCTTTAAACTCCCTTTGTTTTTCTTCTTGTACAAGTAGTGCAAAAGCTTGAGCCACGGATGGTAGTGGATTCATCAGCAGAATACTACCTCTAATAACAGTATAAACATCATTAATACCCATTAGAAATTGAATTAACCTTCGATCTTGTTCAGCCTTATGCATAGTCTCTTTACCCCCACAGCTACAAGTACAACTGCACTGGTTCTTGATACTCAGATTACTCAATTCTTCCCAGAGTTTCTTCATCCTAGTGTAGTACACAGTAACATCAAAAACTCCCTGACTCAGATCATTGATATCCTTTTGGATTTGAAACAATTTAGCACCATTCGTTTGATCATATCGATCTTCTAACTCTTTCCATAATTCTACTGCATCTGAAACGTACTCTACACTGTCTCAATATCTTTGCTAAGGGAATTAAGAATCCAAGATATGACCATGTTATCACATCTCTCCCACTGGCGATATTGAGGAGATGTTGAAGAAGGGCGTTTAAGCTCTCCATTAATAAATCCTAATTTGTTTTTCAAAGATAATGATCTCATTACGCCTCGTCGCCATGATCGATAAACAACTCCTTCAAAAACTACTGGAACTAGGATCAAACTTGGATTATCAGATGGATGTATGTAGAGAGGGTTACTAACATCGATTATGTTCCCTCCTGTTCCTAATGTGGAAGCTTGACTTGTAATTTCAACCATGATGAATTCGATTCACAGAGAACAATAACAGAACACTGAATAAATCGATAAGAAGATGAGTTCGATTCTAGAAACGAGTTATAAGCTGGAACTTGATTGACGAGAAGAACAGTGATCTACACCTGCTCTGATACCATGTTGAAACAGAAGAAACAGAGTGTATCTAGAAGATCTCAATTGATGGAGCTTAAGGAAGAAGAAAAGATGAAGTAAGGAAGAAGAGAAAGCCCTTCTAATCTGATTTGATAGAATGATGAAAACCAGTGTGTTGATTAACAATGAACTAGTAGTTATATATATAATGTGATAAAAAAAACTATTTCTAACAGATTAACAACTAACTAATCTGTAACTAACTAATTGATCTGTAACTAACTAATTGAAAGATCCTAGCTAACTAGTTGCTGACATGTATGACATGTATAAATATCAACATGGTCAATCAAGAATTTTCATGTTCAGTAGATGTAAGTTGTGAACATGATGATACTTAGATGAATGTGTGAGCATATTTGTAGAGATAAAATTAGGAATGAGGATATTTGAGATAAGTTAGGAGTGAGCTATGTCGTGTGAAAGATGATAAAAACAAGTTGAGATGGTTTTGACATGTAAATAGGATATACTTAGATGCCTCAGACTAGTGAGGAGGGACAAGAGATTGGATATACTGATTACTAAAATAGGTAGAGATAGACAGAAGAAATATTTGGAAGAGATGTGATTAGATAAGAAATTGTGCATGATCTTAGATAGGATATATGGTCGTTTATTAAGATAGAATATTAGAAAGTTTATGTAGTTAAGCGTTGTCTTGCTTTCTAATGGAATTAGGGTTAGTTGTAGTTTGGAACACCGTGTGGAATATAGTATTAGCTTAATTCTTGTAATTTCTTGCTTTTGATATATATATAATATATATATATATATATATATATATATATATATAATATATATAATATATATATATATATAGATATATATATATTACTATTTTTGTTTATCATATTTGGATTATCACATTATTCTACTGTTGTTAATGTTACATTTCATTTTATTAATGATATGTATTGTTTTCTTACTAGTAGCCATGTTTTAATTCATTGCTAATTTTCCTTCTAATTACTACTTTGAGTTGTTGTTCTTGAGCTAAATGTTCGAAATGATCTCTCTACCTTCGGGAGAGTAGGAATAAAATATGCATAATAGCCTTTCCAATTCCCATTTAAAAAATGTCATTACATATGTTATTAGTTGTTGTAGTTTTCATTTATCGAGATCAAACCAAATGAATTAAATTAATATTTTCAAATTTAGTTTATATTGTTTTGATATGATAAACTTGCAGCTTATAATAGTAAATTTTCATATAATTATACTTCTTTTCAATTTGTTTGTTATGTTTTTACTTGACTTAGATTTTCAAAAAGTAAAAAAGTCTTTTGAATCTTATGGTTTTAAATTAAAAATATATCAAATATACAACATATTATTAAATCTTATGATCTTAAACATGCCATGTAAAAAATTTAAAATAAAGAGTTGCTTAAAAATGAAATAAACATTTTTTTTAAACAAACTAAAATGGGGATGATAGGCCATCAATGAATCTACCTTTCCACGTTAAAGAGACATGTCATGTGAAAAGTTGAAAAAATCACAAACTACAAATGCAATTATTACAGCAAAAATCGAGGAGCGAAGTGTCAACCATTTTAATATATGTTTTTTCAATTAAACTCTATTGTGATTCATGATATCTCATCTATGGATATGATATACTATTAACATATCTATCGCTCTACTAATTTTCAAAAGATCTCATCTTATGGTATGAGAGAAATCAAGTGTTAAAGTTTGGCAAAATTTTGTTTTGTATAATAGAGGAGTTAATACCTCAGATGGTCACTCAACTTTGCACTATTCTCTCAGAAAGTCACTCAACTTTCAATTTTTCCTCAAAAGTCACTCAACTATGCACTCTTCTCTCAGAAAGTCACTCAACTTTCAATTTTCCCTCAAAAGTCACTCAACTATCCACTCTTTCCTCAGAAAGTCACTCAACTATCCACTCTTTCCTCAGAAAGTCACTCAACTATCCACTCTTTCCTCAGAAAGTCACTCAATCTATTAAATTATTTTTAATTAAAATTTATTGATATTAATTATTTATATAACAAACCAAAATTTTAAAAAATAAATTAAATCATTTAGTGATCCACCCACCTAACCCGGCCCATTAAAAAATATGATATGACCCATTTTATTTTATCTTTAATCCTAAATTAATCCTTCTCTTTAACCTTGAATTAGGATTAGATTAATTTAGGATTAAAGATAAAATAAAATGGGTCATATCATATTTTTTAATGAGTCGGGTTAGGTGGGTGGATCACTAAATGATTTAATTTATTTTTTAAAATTTTTGGTTTGTTATATAAATAATTAATATCAATAAATTAATCCCTCTCTTTAACCTTGAATTAGGATTAGATTAATTTAGGATTAAAGATAAAATAAAATGGGTCATATCTATTTTTTAATGGGTCGGGTTAGGTGGGTGGATCACTAAACGATTTATTTTTTAAAATTTGGTTTGTTATATAAATAATTAATATCAATAAATTTTAATTAAAAATAATTTAATAGATTGAGTGACTTTCTGAGGAAAGAGTGGATAGTTGAGTGACTTTCTGAGGAAAGAGTGGATAGTTGAGTGACTTTTGAGGGAAAATTGAAAGTTGAGTGACTTTCTGAGAGAAGAGTGCATAGTTGAGTGACTTTTGAGGGAAAATTGAAAGTTGAGTGACTTTCTGAGAGAATAGTGCAAAGTTGAGTGACCATCTGAGGTATTAATTCTATAATAGAGTAGAGAATTTTATATTTATGTATATAATTGTATAAACAACAATAATAATATTTTATAATATTATATGATGGTGTATAATAATTTTATCAAATATTTTTAAAAAGACATATGAAAGTTTTGTATATTACTACTGTATATCAAATGTATATTATTGTATACCAAATTGTGTTTTGGGCTAAATATTTATAATGTAAATTAGGTAGCTATACTTGTATGAATTATTTCCTAATTATTTGAAGGGAGTGATATATTATAAGGACCAAAATTAAAATTTATCAATAATTAAAAGGTTAAAACATTCCTAGACATCGAAGCGTGATAATTTAATTCTATTGTTGTTAGTTATTATGTCATTGTTGTTATTATATTTTTAATCTACTGTTGTTAGTTATTATGTCATTGTTGTTATTATATTTTTAATGCAACTCAAGTTAATCTGGAACATTATTATTGCTTCTATTACGAATAATGTTATTTTATATGATTATTTATTATTATTTCCATGTTCTTGGCAATGATGCTATAAACATGTTCACTAAAGTTTTGTGTCATGATGATTGTTTTGATGTAATCTCTAGTAAAATTGATGTGTTTCACATTAAATCATCTTCTTCTAGGTGCTGACATTTATATTGGTAATAATATATAAAAGACAAATGAACATCATTGAGGAAAATAGACAATAATAACAACAAAAACAACAAGAAGTGAATTGATGTAATAAGCATATGAATATTAATATAGAAATTAAAGAGAGGAAGTTTTGAAAATATAGTTGAATTTGACGTAAATTATTAATTTTATTTCTGAATTATTGATAATCTTAAAAATATTCTTCTATTTGATTAACTAAATTTAGATCTACCCTTGATTTGTCACAAAATATGACAAGCAGTCTTAAACTCTTGTATGTCATGTAACTTTTAGTAAAAAATCAAGAGAAATGTTGAAAATACCCTTATACTTGATGAGAATTTAGGGGTGTGTTTCACTCATGTTATAAGATCGAAGGTGTATTTAAGTTCAATTAGATAAGTAAAGATGTGTTATTAAAGCTGTCAATGATTTGAGACTGAATTTAATAATTTATACTTAGTTTAGGAGTGTTTCTAATATTTCTCTTTAAATAAAATAAAAAATAAAATGGATAGGTATGCGTGTACATAATTATATGTAATTTCGTTTTAAGAAGATTACAAAGTTACTTGTATTTATTATTAGATGCTTTCTGAAAATTGTACAATGTTTTCTTTATTGTCAAAGTAATTGAAAATAATTGCCAATTTTTATGTACGAAAAAATATTATTTTGGACAATAGTTGAATTTGTTTAAATAAGATTAAAGAGACAAGTAAATTATAGTCAATCAAAGTCCTTTCGTTAATGTAGAAGAAGAAAAAATAAGAATAAGAATGATCGAGAAAATATAACTAAACGTAAAATTTTGTACAGCATTTGTTGCACAATGTACAATAACACTGAGTTGTGGTCGTCCTCTTCTTCATGCTTCGATCGATATATATATATATATAATATATATATATATATATATATGCATATACACACACCACATACTAGATAGTTTAAATACGTGATACGGGCCCAATATAATTTCATATATTTTGTTGAAAAAATTACATAAATTCAAAACTTGAAATATTATAATCCTCTCTCGGATATATTCTTATTCTCTCTCGGATACATCCATTCCCTCTCGGATACATAGATATCCTTTCTTGGATACATCCCTCCCATGAAGTAATATAAATATCATTAGTAATTTATCATACAATCAATGAATGTATTCGAGAGCAACCAAAAATTTGAGATTTTTGTAATTGAAGAAAATTCTAGGATATGATGTAATTAGCCTCTAAATATATGAGATTTCTATGTTTTTACTATTTTTTTTACCGTAAACAACTTTAATATATTACTTAATAATCTTTTTCAAATGTTCATACGACATGATGTGTCGTTACAATCCAAATTGAGAAAGTTGAATTCCAAAAAAATCTATGCAGCAATGAAATAGAGAATTGCATTAGATTATGAGTGAACATTTTGCACTCGAGGAATATATAAAATGTTGATATCTTTGAAAAAGTTCATCGATCTTCATACATTTTGGCAAGTGGTATCTATATTCTACAATATTATCATTTTCTTTTTGTAATATTTGTACCATAAGCTTTGCATATGATAAAATACTAATCACTGATCAACCAATTCGTAAAGATTGATTCTAAGCCTTTCAAATCTCTACTGCTTCAACGTATGTATACTGCGTTTGTAGTTTGCTTTGTTGGTGAATTTTGTGATACATTTTATTATTGTCTTCGATAATAAAGATACTACTAGTTATTTTGGTATTAATATTGAAGTATTTATTAAAACTTGATTTCTAACTTCCACAATAATAAAACAATCATGAAATCAATGTATTTCTAGATACAATAAACAGTTATCATAATGTTATATTCTAAATATTAAAAATATTTATTAATATATTGATTTCTAAGTCCACAAAAATAAAAACAATCATGAAAATAATTTTATTTCTGTATATGATAGCAATTGACATAATGTTATATTCTAAATTACATTAATAATTTTTTTATACTACACTCTAAATATCATATCGTAAAAGAAAACTTTAAATCTTACCCCCCACAAAATAATCAATATACTTGTGTTTTTTTCAAATTATTATTTATTTTTTAATTTTTTTCTTCCTTGATATTTCTCAAGCCCTTTTCTGTTGACATTTATATTTTTTATTTTTTTCTGAATCTTTTAACTACTCATTTTTCTTTAGTTTGTATTTTAGTATTCCTTAGAATTTGAATATTATTTTTTTTTATTGTCAAATTTTCCCTGTCAAATAGTTTATCATATTTTGATATTAAGAAAACATTCTATATAAATTTTTCCTGTTAATTAGTCAAACATTATTCATTCTTTTATTCACATAGTTTTATATATCTTCTAATTAATTAAAAAATATTGATACATCATTTTAAAGATTATTTTAATAATCAAGATACGAATTTAGTGATCATATTATGTAAGATATATTAAAAATATGTTTACGCAATAATTCTTTTAAGTATTTTTAGAACAAAAATATTAACTATTCAAACACATTTTATTTAAAATTAGTTCAAAATTTTCTTTCAAAAACATGTCAAAACAAGCTTAGCATTTATTATTGTTTGTAAAAAGTTAATTAATAGAAACTGTTCATTTTAACACAATTATAAAAGTATTTTTATGGGCCAATTTCAAAAGTAAAGACATGTATGGATTCTTTTGCATTTTCATTTTGGTCATTAATTATACAATTATTATTTTACCCTCGAATAATATAAAAATTACTAAAATGTCATTGTTTAATAGATATTTTTGGTTTAATGAAAAATTTCACACAAAAAAAAAGAAAAAAAAACTATAGAAAATGTGGGTACAAATTAAATGTCACATATCAGGATACACATGTCATTTAAGAAAAGATATTTGGTTGTATTGTTATTATAAATCTATTATCTTTTTGATGCCATAACATCATTTTTTAACTACTCATTTTTCTTTAGTTTGTATATTAATATTCATTAGAATTTGAATATTAATTTCTTTTATTGTCAAATTTTCCCTGTCAAATAGTTTTTTATATTTTGATATTAAGAAAATATTCTATATAAATTTTTCCTGTTAAATAGTCAAACATTGTTCATTCTTTTAGTCACATAGTTTTATATATCTTCAAATTAATTAAAAAATATTGATACATCATTTTAAAGATTATTTTAATAATCATGATACGAGTTTACTGATCATATTCTGTAACAAATATTAAAAATATGTTTACGCAATATTTATTTAAAGTATTTTTAGGGGAAAAATATTAACTATTCAAACACATTTTATTTGAAATTAGTTCAAAAAAAATTCTTTCCAAAACATGTCAAAACAAACTTAGCATTTATTATTGTTCATAAAAAGTTAATTAATAGAAACTCTTCATCTTAATACAATTATAAAAATATTTTTATGGGCTAATTTTAAAAGTTAAGATATGTATGGGTGTTATAGATTTTCATTTTGGTCATTTATTATGCAATTATTATTTCACCCTTAAATAATATAAAAATTACTAAAATGACATTGTTTAATAGATAATTTGGTTTAATGAAAATTTTCACACAAAAAAAAAGAAAAAAAAACTATAGAAAATGTGGGTACAAATTAATGTCACATATCAGGATACACATGTCATGTAAAAAAGATATTTGGTTATATTGTTATTAATAAATCTATTATCTTTTTGATGCCGTAACATAATTTTGTAACTACTCATTTTTCTTTAGTTTGTATATTAATATTCATTAGAATTTGAATATTAATTTCTTTTATTGTCAAATTTTCCCTGTCAAATAGTTTTTTTTATTTTGATATTAAGAATATTCTATATAAATTTTCCTGTTAAATAGTCAAACTTGTTCATTCTTTTAGTCACATAGTTTTATATATCTTCAAATTAATTAAAAATTGATACATCATTTTAAAGATTATTTTAATAATCATGATACGAGTTTAATGATCATATTCTGTAACAAATATTAAAATAAATATGTTTACGCAATATTTATTTAAAGTATCTTTAGGAAAAAAATATAAACAATTCAAACATATTTTATTTAAAATTAGTTTCAATTTTCTTTTCAAAACATGTCAAAACAACTTAGCATTTTTATTGTTCGTAAAAAGTTAATCAATAGAAACTCTTCATCTTAACACAATTGTAAAAAAATTTTATGGGCCAATTTTAAAAGTAAAGACATGTATGAATTCTTATAGATTTTCATTTTGGTCATTTATTATGCAATATTATTTTAACCTTAATGATATAAAATTACTAAAATGACATTGTTTAATAGATATTTGGTTTAATAAAAAATTAAGACTAAAAAAGGAAAGAAAAAAATCTCTTACCTTTTTGATGTCATAACATAAAAACAAACATTGTAAAATATTTATGAAATGACAAAATTGCCCTTGGTCCTCCTCAACTTGACTCTTCTATATAAACTAGATATTAGGTGCCTACGCTAGCGCAGACCCAACGAATGTTAGTTGTTATTTTTTTTCAGTTTATGTAACACAAATGAAATTTGAAAAAGTGAACTAAATTTTTTACATGTATTTTCTTAAAAAAATATTTCCAATTATGAATTTATGTACCTTTTGTGTCATTTTCGAATAATGTATGTTACTATATCTGTTTTAAATTTATGTGATACGTGATATTAGAAAAGTCAAAGAAATTTCTTATATGATTCTCACATATTTTTAGTTGTTATTTTACAGTGATTCATGTACTTTTTAGTTCTTCTTTATTTTCAACGTATATGCAACTTTTTTTTTATTTCGACAAAAAATAAGGGAGTCAATCAAATTTTATTATATTTTTTTATCTATATATTTCTTAAATATCTTAAATTGTTACATTGCGTTTTTTTTTGTTTTTTTAATGTAATTTTCAAATATGTAACAAATTAGAAGTTTAAATGAAGAAATTAAAGTTTTCGAATCATTATATTTCTATATTAAAATGTTCAAATCTTTAAAGCTCCTCATATATGCACAAATTAATAGAAAGAAGAAACCAACAATTTCTTAAAAAGAAATATATGAAAGCTCATTTTATAATAACACATGTACATTTCATTTTAATATATGAATTCCTCCTTTTCGATTTATATGAACTTATTGTTTTATTTTATTTCAAAAAGAAATTAACTTCCGAATTTTAATTTTTTATATAGCATATTTAAAATCAGAAAATTAAAAATATTTCAATACACAAAATTTAAATATACATATAAATTCTTGTTTAATTGATTCCACCTAATATATACTTGATATATAATTATTAAGAGCTAAGTGTATCATTATTTATTTACTTTCATATAATATACAAATATCACAATAACTCATAAAAAAATAAAGAAAACACAAAAGTGAGGTAATACTAATAATAATAACTAAATATGTTTCTAGAACTATTTAATTTTGTTGTTAACATTCGTGGTAGATTTTTTCTTGCATGAATTACATTTTTATCTTTGATCATCAATCACTTTATATATATAAAGATGTTTCTAGAACTATTTATTCTTGTTAAATTTTTGTTATAATGAAATTACATTTTTAGTCGTCTTTAATACAAATGTATAATCCTATTCATTTATATTTGTAAAGTTACTTTTCAACATCTTTTTTTTAAATTTCAATCAAATATATATTATTAATTGATCATACTTATTTATTAGAGCCAAAATAAAATAAAAATAATAAATTCATGATAAATTTCTATATAAAAAAGTAGGCATTTTTATAATCACAATGAATACAAAAATATTAAGAATTAATTAAGTAATAGTAAAATAGTGTAATAATAAAATAGATATCATAATAACTCATAAAGAAAAGAAAGTGAAGTAATAACAAATACGTTAATGGTAATACAATAACTTAAGATGTTTCTAGAATTATTTAATTTTTTCATTATCATTCTTGATAGATTTTTGTTAGCGTGAAATTACATTTTTGCCTTGATCATTATTCACTTCATATATAGAAATATGTTTCTAGAATTATTAATTATCTTTCTTAATATATTTTTGTTAGTGTGAAATTACATTTTCACCCATGGTCGTCCTCCCACTTCAATCTTCTATATAATAGAAACTAGATAATGAAAGGCCCGTTTACGGGTCCAATACTACAATCTTATAATAGAAATTTGATTAGGTTTTTAAAAGAAAAATTATGATATATTAAAATAAACATGATAGAAAATAACAATAAAACATAATATTTATTAAAAATAATGATATGCCTGATCAAAATTATAAGGAATCGTCTCATTCTTTATAAAGTAATGAAAGGATTAAAAAAACTTATGACTTTTGTCTTAATATTTATTTAAATTAGGAGAACAATTTTGTATAGTAAAGAAAGAATTTTTTTCAAAGTATAATAAACATGATGGATTAATATTTATTATATCAAAGAGAGAGGATTTAAAATGTACGACCTGTTTAGTCGTTTTGAGCAAGATTTTATTTCTGGAAAACTGGCTGAGACGACGGACCCACGACGGACCGTCATGGGCACGACGGACCGTCGCAGGGTCTCGTTTTCAAAACACTTAGAAATTCTGAAATTTGGGTACTGAAATCGACTCTCTGAACTTCGTGACGGAATGGCAGGACGGACCGTCACAGGCGGACGGACCGTCACAGGCGTGACGGACCGTCACAGATTCTTTAGTGGAAATCTAGTCTTTGAACTTTGCGACGACCTGCAGGACGGACCGTCGCAGGCACGACGGGCCGTCCAGGCTGCGTAATCCAGTCTGGGTCGGATTTCTTAAATATTTAAGGGACGTTTTGGACTATTCCGACTTTAATTATAAAGTTAATGGGTTAATGTTAATAAATCTAATTACTTGGGGGTTAGAAGAGGTAACCTTGAGTTAATTAGTGGGTCATTATTGTCATCTTTCATACTTAATTATATGCTAATTAGGGTAAAAGAAAGAGGGTTTGAATAAAGGAAATAGAAAGAACAAAGAGAGAGAGAGGATTGAACGAGAGAAGAGAAACGAAGGGGAAAACACAAGGCTTTGGGAAAATTCTTGCTTGATCACTAGTCTTCTGTGGAGGTAGGTTACGGTTATTCTATACTATTCATAGTAAACTCTTAATAGCGAATGATATGTATTGATAGTATTGTAAACCCTGCTATGTGCTTAATTGTATGCTTGCATGAATGTGATTATATGATTGTGATAAAATAAGCATGATGAAGCTATTGAATCCCAAATCTTGATAAAAAACCTAATCTATTGTTAATGATGATGCCTTAGTATAAGAAAAGGCTTGATGAAACTAAAGTAATGAGAATGATGATTGCCTTGTATAAGAGAAGGCTTGAGGAATTGATAGAATGAGATTAGGGGATCGGAGTGTCACGTTCCGACACATAGAATTAAGGGATCGGGTGTCACGAACGACACGTAGATTTAGGGGATCGGGTGTCACGTTCCGACACATACATTAAGGGATCGGGTCAGGAACCGACCGTAGATTTAGGGGATCGGGTGTCACGAACCGACACGTAGATTAGGGGATCGGGTGTCACAACCGACACGTAGATTTAGGGGATCGGGTGTCACGAACCGACACGTAGATTTAGGGGATCGGTGTCACGAACCGACACGTAGAATTAGGGGATCGGATGTCCACGTTCCGACAGATAGTAGTAGGGGATCGGAGTGTCACGTACCGACCATGAGGAAAAAAGAAAGAGGGAGCGGAGTGTCACTACCGACAAAGAGGATAAAGATAATGAATCTTGAAAGATGTTAATATACTCAATCTAATGAACCTAATTCCCAAATGAGTATGGTATTGAGGCTGAGTCCTCATGTGTGAACTTGACGGTAATTGTTAATGATATAGTACTTGTTGTTGCTACATGTTGAGTATCATAGTTGATTTATGATATTACTTGATATATACTGTTCTCTATTTTGAGTGGCCGATGATATCTACTCAGTAACCCGTGTTTTGTACTGACCCCTACTTTTATGTTTCTCTTCCTTGTTATTTGTGGAGTGCAGCAAACGTGTCGTCGTCTTCAACTCAACCGCAATTCTAGCCAGTCTTGTCACACCGGATCTTCAGGGTGAGCTAATGCTTCTAGCTTGGACTGGATCTTCTTCCTCATGTCTTGATGCCTTGAAGTTTCCGGCATGGACTAGTTTTTACTTGTTTTAGCTTTTAGAATACTCTTAGTGTAGTCATTTGATTATAGATGTTCTTGTGGTGATGACTTCTAGATTTGGGGAATAATAGATGTTGAATATTAATAGTTATTGAATTGGTTTTTATTAATGAGTTTAAGTCTTCCGCATTACTTTCTGTTAATATACATTGAAATGTTAAGGTTTAGATGGGTTGGTTCGCTCACATAGGAGGGTAAGTGTGGGTGCCAGTCGCGGCTCGGTTTTGGGTCGTGACATAAAAATATCAGCAACAGTTGATATAATATATTCTGCAGTAATTTAACATGAGGTTTAATTAATAATTTATATAATTTGCTTAAAAAGATTTTAACTATAATAAAAAATAGATAAATAAATAATATATGTTTTTCAATAAATTATATAATGACATATGTTACGTGAAGTTTTGAGATTATACATAAAAAGAGAAATCAAGTAAATTAGATATTTCAAAATTATCTCTACAATCCAAAAAAAAAAAAGTAATGCCATGAAATTGAAAAGTCTGAAGAGAATCAAAGGAAATAACATAACATCAACATGCTTCTGAAATTGTTGAAAATTTTGTTTTGGAAGAGCTATCTCACTGGTTGCATTCCTTTTGAATTAAGCAATATGAGAAAAGTAATTGTGGTTGATTATTGAATTTAACATGTTAAATGATTCATTAGGGTGTTTGAAAAGTGTGGATAAGTTGAATTTTGCTTAAAGTTGAGTCATTATAGAGAGAATTAATCGAAACTGCATTATTGATTTTCCTAATAAGAGTTTTATAGCAGAGTGTATAATATTTAGGACGCAAATAAAATAATAAAGGACGAAAAATTTATTGGTATAAGACATGAGATGGGAGAGAATCGGCGAGTGAATGAAATGAAGAATGAGTTAACGTCTATTTATTTTTGTCATAGACTTAGTTCTAGAAAAATCTTATAATTTATAGTTTTTAGAAAAGTCATGTAACTTGTGGAGGAAATTTACCACTTGAAAAAAAAATTTCAATGAAGTTTAATAATACAATTTATAGTTTTTAAAATGAAATATATATGAAATAATAATATCACGGTAGATTGTCCTCAACTTTTTAAATCAAACACATATTTAGATTAATATGTTTGAAATCAAGTAAAAGTACAAAATTTGATTATATATTTTGATGAATGACTACACTTTTATAATCTAGTAAACATTTTTAGTTTACTTTAGATACAAATATATCATCCTATTCATTTTATTTGTAAAGTTACTTTTAACATCTATTAAAATATTTATTTTAAAATTGAAATTAATTTTATTTAATCTTTAATTTAAATCTAATATATATTATTAATTGTATCATACTTGTTTCTTTTCAGGAACATTAATTAGAGTCAAAATAAAGGTGAAAATAATTAACTATATTTTCAAGTAATGAATTTTTATGTTAAAGTAGACCTTTTTAGTAAGCATAATCAATATAAAATATTAGGAATTAATTAAAATAATAATTAGATAGAGTAATGAATAGATATCGCAATAACTCATAAAAATTGTGAAGTGATAACAAAATGTGTTGATACAAATAATATTAATTAAAGAAAATAGAAATCATGATAAATAATACCGGACGGAGGGAGTATAATTTATAGTTTTTAGAAAAGTCATGTAACTTGTGAAAGAAATTTACCACTTGAAAAAATATATTTTAATGAAGTTTAAAAATACAATTTGTAGTTTTTAAAATGAAATATATATGAAATGATCATATTACCCTAGATCGTCCTCAACTTTTGAAATCAAACTTACATCAGTTCATATATTTAGATTAATATGTTTGAAATCAAGTAAAAATATAAACTTGATTATATATTTTAATGAAGAACCACTTTTATAATTTAGTAAACATTTTTAGTTTACTTTAACTACAAATATATCATCTTATTCATTTTATTTGTAAAGTTGTATTTTAACATTTTTAGCATATATATTTTTAAAAATATTGAAATTAATTTTATTTATTCTTCAATTTTCAATCTAATATATATTGTTAATTTTATCATACTTTTTCTTTTCGGGTATATTAATTAGAGTCGAAATAAAGGTGAAAATAATTAACAATATTTTTAAGTAATGATTTTTTAAGTTAAAGTAGGCATTTTAGTAAGCACATTGAATACAAAAATATTAGGAATTAGTTAAAGTAATAATTAAATAGAGTAATGAATAGATATCACAATAACTCGTAAAAAAATGTGAAGTGATAACAAAATGAGTAGATAGAAATAACATCAACCAAATATGTTTCTAGAACTATTTAGTTTTTTGTTATTATTCTTGGTAGAATTTTGTTAGTATGAAATTACATTTTTACCCTCGATCATCATTCACTTCATATACAAAGTGACATTTCTAGAATTATTTGTTTTTTTTGATATCTTTCTGTCACGACCCAAAACGAGCCACGAGTGGCACCCACACTTATCCTACTATGTGAGCGAACCAACAAATCTAAAACCCAACATTTACTAATATTTCAACCATAATGAACAAAATATAATGCGGAAGACTCAAAATCTTATTAGTATAACCAATAAATAAGCTTCTAAAAGTTTATCAACTATTATCCCCAAAATCTGGAAGTCATCACACCAAGAACATCTATCCTCAAATTCTAAATCTAATAGTATCTAAGAAGCTAAAATAAGTAAAAGAGATGGTCCATGTCCGAACTTCAAGACATCAAGACGTGAAGGAGAGAATCCAGTCCAAGCTAGGAATAATAGCTCACCCTGAAATCTGATATACTGAAGACAAGGCTAGAGTTGCGGACGAGCCGAAGTTGATGGCACGTTTGCTGCACTCCACAAATAGCAAAGAGAAAAATACAAGTAGGGGTCAGTACAAGGAACACGTACTGAGTAGGTATCACCGGCCAACTCAAAATAGAAAGCAATATATATCGAATAATAATATAAAATCAACTACAATACTTAACAGGTGACAACAACAAGTACAAGAACCATTGGCAACAACACCAAGCACATCTATAAGGACTCAAGCCTCCACACCATACTCATTTGGGAAATAGGTTCTTTGAATTTGAGTATATTAACATAATTCAAGATTACTTCTCTTTATTATTATCGTGTCGGAACGTGACACTCCGATCCCCTAATACTACCGTGTCGGAACGTGACACTCCGATCCCCTAATACTACGTGTCGGTAAGTGACACTCCGATCCCCTAATACTACGTGTCGATACGTGACACCCGATCCCCTAATACTACGTGTCGGTACGTGACACCCGATCCCCTAATACTACGTGTCGGTACGTGACACCCGATCCCCTAATACTACGTGTCGGAACGTGACACCCGATCCATTTATCTCATTATTTTAGTTCATCAAGCCTTCTTTATGTCAAGGCGTCATCTTAATAGAGAGGATTTAAGGTTTAAGATTCAACAGTCTCATCATTCTAATCCATCACAATTACATAATCACAACATGCAACCACACAATTAAGCATATAGAGGACTTTACAATACCACCCAATACATATCAATCGCTATTTAGAGTTTACTATGAAATAGCATAAACCATAACCTACCTCCACCGAAGAATCGTGATCAAGCAAGCTACTTCTCAATGCCTTTGCTTTCCTCTTCGCTTCTCTCTTTTCTCGCTCGTTCTCCCTCTCTCTGTTCTTTTTATTTTTCCTTCTCCAGATTCTTTTTCTTTTACCCTAATTATCATATAATTCACTATGATAAAAGTAACCCATTATTTATTTTACAGTTATCTCCTTTAGCCCTCAAGTAAATACATTATTAAACTTACCCCACTAATTTCATAATTATAGTCATGAATAGTCCAAAACACCCCTTAATACTTTTACCAGAAATCCGACCCAGTCGGGGTTACGCAGCTTGTGACGGCCCGTCGTACCTGCGACGGTCCGTCCTGCAGGTCCGTCACAAAGTTCAGAGAGTTAAATTCAGTAAAGAGGTTTGTGACGGTCCGTCGTATCTACGACGGTCTGTGCTGCAGTTCCGTCGTGAAGTTCAGAGAGTTGATCCCCGTACTCATATTTCATTGTTTAAGTGTTTTGGAACGGAGATCCTCGACGGACCGTTGTGCCTATGACAGTTCTCCCTACCTGTCGTCGAGGGCAATGAGGAGAGCAGCAGAAGAATTATACAAGTGTGGGACGACGGAGTCCGTCACGGTCCATCACGACCATGACGATCCATCGCGTGATCCGTCGATCTAGTCAATTTTTATCACAAATGATTCTACTGCTCGAAATGACTAAACAGGTCGTTACAATAGATACCAATTTACCCATCGTTCATCCTCGAACGATCACAAGAAGAAAAACAAGGGCGAAAAAGAATACCTGAATCTGTAAAAAGGTGTGGGTATCTTTCTTGCATGTCAGCCTCCTTTTCACAAGTGGACTCTTCAACTGGCCGATTCTTCCACTGAACCTTGATGGATACAATCTCCCTTGATCTCAACTTGCGGACTTCTCTATCTAAATTGGCAACAGGCTCCTCCTCATAAGACAAATTCTCATCAAGAAGAACTGAATCCCAACGAATAATGTAGTTTCCATCCCCATGGTATCTTTTCAGCATAGACACATGAAACACCGGGTGCACTCCAGAGAGTCCTGGAGGTAATGCCAATTCATAAGCCACCTCCCCCACGCGCTTCAGAACTTCAAATGGACCAATATACCTCAGACTAAGCTTACCTCGCTTACCAAATCGCATCAAGCTTACCTCGCTTACCAAACCGCATCACCCCTTTCATGGGTGAAACCTTCAGCAAGACTTGTTCACCCTCCATAAAATCCAAGTCCCTAACCTTTCGATCTGCATATTCTTTCTGCCTGTTCTGAGCTGTTATAAGCTTCTCTTGAATAAATTTTACTTTATCTAACGATTCCCTCAAGAGATCGGTACCTGATGGTCTTACCTCAAATGCCTCAAACCAACCAATGGGAGACCTACATCTCCTCCCATACAGTGCCTCGAATGGGGCCATATCAATACTTGAGTGATAGCTATTATTGTATGAAAACTCTGCTAAGGGTAAGAAGTTATCCCAATGACCACTAAATTCTATCACACATGCACGAAGCATATCCTCCAAAACCTGAATCGTTCGATCAGACTGACCATCGGTCTGAGGGTGAAATGCAGTACTAAGGCCCAACCTAGTACCTAATTCAGCATGCAATGTTCTCCAAAACTTAGAAGTAAATTGCGTACCTCTATCTGATATGATGGAAAGTGGAACTCCATGCAATCGGACAATTTCTGAGATATAGAGTCTGGCTAACTTCTCTGCATTGTAAGGCACCTTGACCGGAATGAAGTGGGCAGACTTAGTTAATCTGTCAACAATTACCCAAATAGAATCAAACTTACCCAATGTCTTTGGAAGACCAACCACAAAATCCATTGCAATTCTTTCCCATTTCCATTCAGGAATGGGCATTTTCTGAAGTGTTCCTCCGGGCCTCTGGTGTTCATACTTTACCTGCTGACAATTCGGGCATTGGGCAACAAAATCAACAATGTCACGCTTCATCCTACTCCACCAAAAATGTTGCTTTAGGTCACGATACATCTTGGTTGCACTAGGATGTATAGAATACCTTGAACTATAAGCCTCTGTAAGAATAGTGTAAATCAAATTATCAACACGGGGCACACATACCCTTCCCTTAATTCTCAATACGCCTTTCTCATCAATTTTTGCCTCTTTGGCCTCTCCTCGTAATACCATCTCTCGAATTCGATTCAGCTTCTCATCCGCAAACTGTTTTCCCTTAATCTTGTCAAGAGAAGAAGATCTTGCCTCCACACAGGACAAAAATCCTCCTTTCTCTAGTACTTCCAGCCTCATGAGGTCATTAGCCAAAGTCTGAATCTCTCTAGCCAATGGGCGTCTAGAAATCTGTAGGTGGGCTAAACTTCCCATACTCCTTGTTTTTCTACTTAAAGCATCTGCCACAACATTAGCTTTTCCTGGGTGATACAAGATAGTAATATCATAGTCCTTCAGTAGTTCCATCCACCTCCTCTGTCTCAAATTCAAATCTTTCTGAGTAAAGACATATTGTAAACTACGATGATCTGTATAGACTTCACACTTAACCCCATATAGATAATGTCTCTATTGCTTTAATAAGAACACGACTGCAGCCAACTCCAAATCATAGGTCGGATAGTTACGTTCATGCACTTATAATTGCCTCGAAGCATAAGCAATTACACTCCTCTCTTGCATTAGCACTGCACCCAACCCAGAATAAGATGCATCACAATAAACAATGAAAATCTTACCTTCCACTGGCAAGGTAAGAATTGGTGCAGTAGTCAACAAGGTCTTGAGGTTTTGGAAGCTTTCTTCACATTCGTCCGACCATACAAATGGAACATTCTGCTTAGTCAAATTTGTCAATTGGGAAGCAACAGAAGAAAATCCCTTGACAAATCGACGGTAGTAGCTATCTAAACCAACAAAGCTCCTTACCTCTGTAACATTAGTAGGTCTTACCCAACTCTTCACTACTTCAATATTAGAAAGATCCACCATTACTCCATCCTTAGAAACTACGTGCCCCAAGAAGGACACTGAATCTAGCCAAAATTCACACTTGAAGAATTTGGCATAAAGCCTTTTCTCCCTCAACACTTCCAATTCAATTCTCAAATGCTCCTCATGTTCCTTCCTGCTCTTTGAGTATATCAGTATATCATCAATGAATACAATGACAAAGAGATCCAGATATGGCTTAAAAATCCCGTTCATTAGGCTCATGAAAGCAGCAGGGGCATTCGTAAGCCCAAAAGACATTACTAAGAATTCATAGTGTCCATACCTGGTTCGAAAAGCAGTCTTTGGCACATCTGTTACCCGTATTTTCAATTGATGATAACCAGATCTCAAGTCGATTTTTGAGAAGGTACAAGCACCTTGTAACTGATCGAACAAATCATCAATGCGAGGAAGAGGATACTTGTTCTTAATGGTTACCTTATTCAGTTGCCTGTAGTCTATGCACATCCGAAAACTTCCATCCTTCTTCTTCACAAATAAAACAGGAGCACCCCAAGGAGATGCACTTGGCCTAATAAAACCTTTACCTAATAACTCTTGAAGTTGGGCCTTTAACTCCCTTAACTCAGCTGGAGCCATTCTATAAGGGGGTATGGAAATGGGGTGAGTACCCGGCTCCAGATCAATACAAAAATCAATATCCCTATCCGGTGGCATACCAGGAAGGTCTGCAGGAAACACATCCAGAAAATCACGGACTATCGAAACAGACTCAATCGAAGGTACTTGGGAAGTATTATCCCTGAGATGTGCCAAGAAAGCTAAACAACCCTTACTAACCATTCTCTTAGCACGAAAAAAAGAGATGATACGAACTGGGTGGAAGTATAGTCACCCTCCCACACTAGCGGATCTGTCCCAGGCTTGGCCAAAGTCACAGTTTTAGCATTACAATCTAAGATTGCAAAATTTGGGGAAAGCCAAGTCATACCCAGAATTACATCGAAATCAACCATCTCTAGAATAATCAAGTCTACATGAGTATTGCTCCCCACAAAAGTCACAAGACAAGACCTATACACCTTCTCAACTATCACCGACTCACCCACCGGAGTAGAGACACGAATAGGCATGTCAAGCAAATCACAACGTAAATCAAGACCAGTAGCAAATGAGGAAGATACATATGAAAATGTGGATCCAGGATCAAATAATACAGAAGCCATGCAATCACAAACCAAAAGATTACCTGTGATAACAACATCAGATGTCTCCGCTTCAGACCTCCCGGGGAAAGCATAACAATGGGCCCTATCACCTGTCTTCCCGTTGCCCCTACCATGTTGTGCTGCAGTAGCTCCAGCTTGCCCGCCACCCCGGCTGATTTGGTGACCACCATTACCTTGGCCACCACGTCCTCCAGAATGGCGGCCTCTCCCATGACCACCTCTACCTCTGACTATTGGGGGTCTGTAACTCTGTTTTGGACAATATCTCCTGATATGTCCAGCCTCTCCACATCCATAACACTCTCTGGAGTCAAGCATAGGTCTCTGTGAGAACGACGAAGTCTGGGGATAACCTCCAAACTCAGAGAAATGTTGACTGGTCTGCGATGGACCCCCAGCTACAGCCTGCAGTGAAGACTGAATAGGTCGGGCTGGGTAAACTCCTGAACTCTGCCCTCTGGAGTAAGAACCACCAAACTCACCTCTCTAACGAAACTTCTTAGATGTCGACGCCATGGTGAAGTCGTATGGCTTCACCCCCTCCACCTCTATCACAAAATCTACCACTTTCTGAAAGGATTTTACTGCGGCAGCTACCTGTAAGGCTGGGATCTGTAAATCTGACCTCAATCCCTTCACAAAACGACGAATCCGCTCTTGTGGGCTGAAGCAAAGCTGGGTGGCATACCTGGATAGTGCACAAAATTTGGCCTCATAAGCAGTAACAGACATCCTTCCTTGCTCTAGGCTTAGGAACTCATCTCTCCTCCTATCCCTCAAAGTCCGGGGTATATACTTCTCCATAAATAAGCTAGAGAATGATGCCCAAGTCATAGGTGGTGCCTGTGCTGGTTGACACTCAACATACGACCGCCACCACATTTTGGCGTTCCCCTGAAACTGATAGGTCACAAACTCAACACCGAATCGTTCTACTATGTCCATCTTATGTAGCAGCTCATGACAATCAACCAGAAAATCATAGGCATCCTCAGATTCAGCACCCTTGAAGACTGGAGGTTTCAACTTCAAGAATTTAGTGAAAAGTTCATGCTGATCACTTGTCATTATAGGCCCTGTAGTCAATCGAGGAAACGTGCCTACTTCCAATGAGGCATCCATGCGGGGAGGCACAGCAGCTGCATGTTGTACTCTCGGAACCTGAGGTGCTGGTGCAGAAAACACTGGAGGTGTCTGGCCCTGATCAGATAACCCGCTAAGATAAGCAAGAACCTGGTTAATCATCTCTGGGGTAGGTTGGGGTGGTAATTCCTCATCTTGCACTTGCTCATTTTCCCCTTCCTCACCCTCTCTTACTACCTCATCAGTCGGTGGAGGAGTCACCGCCCTAGTACTAGCTGGACCAGGTGTTTGTCCTCTACCTCTAGAGGACGTCCTCCCGCGACCTCTACCACGGCCTCTTGCCACTGCTCCTCTTCGAGCTACAGCCCAAGTGGCTGGCTCAGACGCACCCTGTCTTGCCGGTGTTGGTGTTGGCACAGTTGTTGCTCTAGTTCTAACCATCTGCGAAATAGAGTGAGGATGTCAGATACCAATTTGTATCACCTAGATACCAATTAGATCCAAGTAATAGCACGAAAGAAAGAAAGAATGGAATTTTCCTAAAGTCCTATAGCCTCTCAAAGAAAAGTAAGGGCGTCCCCCTACCGTTCCTCAAGACTCTACTAGACTCGTTCTTGTGTGATGAGACCAACGAACCTAATGCTCTGATACCAAGTTTGTCACGACCCAAAACGAGCCGCGAGTGGCACCCACACTTATCCTACTATGTGAGCGAACCAACAAATCTAAAACCCAACATTTACTAATATTTCAACCATAATGAACAAATATAATGCCGAAGACTCAAAATATTATCAGTATAACCAATAAATAAGCTTCTAAAAGTTTATCAACTATTATCCCCAAAATCTGGAAGTCATCACACCAAGAACATCTATCCTCAAATTCTAAATCTAAGAGTATCTAAGAAGCTAAAATAAGTAAAAGAGATGGTCCATGTCCGAACTTCAAGACATCAAGACGTGAAGGAGAGAATCCAGTCCAGCTAGGAATAATAGCTCACCTGAAATCTGATATACTGAAGACTTGCTAGAGTTGCGGACGAGTCGAAGAAGTTGATGGCACGTTTGCCCACTCCACAAATAAAAAGAGAAAATACAAGTAGGGGTCAGTACAAGGAACACGTACTGAGTAGGTATCATCGGCCAACTCAAAATAGAAAGCAAATATATCGAATAATAATATAAAATCAACTACAATACTAACAGGTGACAACAACAAGTACAAGAACCATTGGCAACAACATCAAGCACATCTATAAGGACTCAAGCCTCCACACCATACTCATTTGGGAAATAGGTTCTTTGAATTTGAGTATATTAACATAATTCAAGATTACTTCTCTTTATTATTATCGTGTCGGAACGTGACACTCTGATCCCCTAATACTACCGTGTCGGAACGTGACACTCTGATCCCCTAATACTACGTGTCGGTACGTGACACTCCGATCCCCTAATACTACGTGTCGGTACGTGACACTCGATCCCCTAATACTACGTGTCGGTACGTGACACCCGATCCCCTAATACTACGTGTCAGTACGTGACACCTGATCCCCTAATACTACGTGTCGGAACGTGACACCCGATCCATTTATCTCATTATTTTAGTTCATCAAGCCTTCTTTATGTCAAGGCGTCATCTTAATAGAGAGGATTTAAGGTTTAAGATTCAATAGTCTCATCATTCTAATCCATCACAATTACATAATCACAACATACAACCACACAATTAAGCATATAGAGGACTTTACAATACCACCCATACATATCAATCGCTATTTAGAGTTTACTATGAAATAGCATAAACCATAACCTACCTCCACCGAAGAATCGTGATCAAGCAAGCTACTTCTCAATGCCTTTGCTTTCCTCTTCGCTTCTCCTTTCTCACTCGTTCTCCCCTCTCTGTTCTTTTTATTTTTCCTTCTCCAAATTCTTTTTCTTTACCCTAATTATCATATAATTCACTATGATAAAGTAACCCATTATTTATTTCAAAGTTATCTCCTTTAACCCCCAAGTAAATACATTATTAAACTTACCCCACTAATTTCATAATTATAGTCATGAATAGTCCAAAACACCCCTTAATACTTTTAGCATAAATCCGACTCAGTCGGGGTTACGCAGCTCATGACGGCCCGTCGTACCTGCGATGGTCCGTCCTGCAGGTCCGTCACAAAGTTCAGAGAGTTAAATTTAGTAAAGAGGTTTGTGACGGTCCGTCGTATCTACGACGGTCCGTGCTGCAGTTCCGTCGTGAAGTTCAGAGAGTTGATCCCCGTACTCAGATTTTAGAGTTTAAGTGTTTTGGAACGGAGATCCTCGACGGACCGTTGTGCCTATGACGGTTCGTCCTACCTGTCGTCGAGGGCAATGAGGAAAGCAGCAGAAGAATTATACAAGTGTGGGACAACGGAGTCCGTCACGGTCCGTCACGACCATGACGGTCCGTCGCGTGATCCGTCGACCCAGTCAGTTTTTATCACAAATGATTCTACTGCTCGAAACGACTAAACAGGTCGTACACTTTCTTAATAGATTTTTATTAGCATAAAATACTTTACCCTGGTAGTCCTAGGCTTTATCTTTATATAATAAATATAATAAATAATAATAAATAAATATGTACAATATAAATATATTATATATATATATATATATATAAAAAAATTCATAATCTAATATTTAAATATGTTTTTTTACTCTCGACAAATGACACTAATTTATTATAATTCAAGATTGTAAGAAGTAGAAATCAAAACCAAAAAGTGCAACTCACTCTTATATGAAATTCAATCCGTAGATTATCTAATGTGGAAATTTCCTAAGTATATGATATTAATTCTAATCAAATTAGTTTTGATTCCATATATTTATACTATTTCAAAATTTATCCCGTTAATTGGTTATGTATTTTCTTAAACTACAATTATGCGGTCATTATTTATCAATTCTTACATTATCAACTCTATATTCCTTTTTTTTTTATCTATTTAGAATTGTGCTATTTTTATTTTCTTATTTAAGTCACAATTTTTAAAGATTAAATAGATATTATGTTGGAGATAAAATAGGTTTAGTAAAATTATGTGAATACTTATGTTTAAAAACATTATATATATAATTAAAAAGGAAATTACATACATGGAATTAAGATAAAATAAATATTATTTTGAAGATAAAATAGATTAAATAAAACTATATACACACTTATGTTTAAATAACATTACATAGGAAATTACATACATGAAAGATTGTAGGATTATGGTGAAGTTGTTCTAGTAGTAACAAACATAGATGAATGATTCGAATTGTCAAGAGTATAAAAAGTAAAAATATTTTTCACATTATTATTATAATCAAACCAATACAAATTGATTTTAAAAAATAATATAAAATGAGTTTGTGGGCCACACATGAAACAAATTCTCTTGTGACTCTTGAAAATGAAAATTGGATTCTTCTAGAAAAATATTGTGACAATTAATCATACCATTATAAATTTAGAATTTTGTCATAATAATGTTTAAAATTACAAAATTGTCATTGGTCGTCCTCATCATTGCTCTTCTATATCTTCTATATAACTAGATAATTGAAAGCCCGTTCAGGGTCCAATATAAGAATTGTCTTTTTTTTTTCAATTTTAAGTTAAACAATTATCCAAATTAATATCTTATTTTATTTTAGTTTCTAAAAAATTTCTACTATATAAAAAAAATTACAAAAATCTCCTCTTAAATACATTCCTATCCTCTTTCAGACACATCAGTATCTCCTGTCGGATACATTTATATCCTCTCTTTAATACATCTTTATACCATCTTGAATACATCCTTATCTTCTATCTGATACATCTCTCCCCTCTTGGATACATACATATTCTCTCTCAAATACACTCCTCCCCTCTCGAATTCATCTGTGCTATGTGTCTGCAAGTTTTCTCAATAGCAGTGTATCACGATCGATGTATCCGCATGTGTGCTGATTTATCTGAAATTATTTAATTCTAAATTTCTTTTGTAATTTGTAAAAAGTAGGGATATGATGTAATTAACTCTTTACACTATGAAAATTTTACTTTAAAATAATTTATGTGACATATATTCTTTGTAGTCAGTTTTGAAAGAATAGTGTATAATATATTTAAATAACATTTTGACTTTAAATATTTATTTTATTCTTAGTAAGATGATTTATAGTCATATCAACATCCATGGTTTGTTTTAGACAACGAATTTTAAAAGTGTTTTTTCGTTTTAAAAAAATCTTCTTGTTAAGTTAAATTAAAATTATATAAACTGAAAGGGAGTGAATACAAACTTTAGATCAGTTCATATTTATAAAATATTAGTTTTTGTAACTATTTTGCCTTTTAAAAAAATTTAAAATGAAAATAATTCACAATTATTTTTATAGTTTTTTTTGGTTTAATCAATAATCTATCGGTAATAATCAAAAATTTTAATTTAGATAAGGTAATAAAGTATTTTAATTTTGAAATTCAAGTATTAATATCATTAAGAAAACATTTATTTTTAATTTGTAAAACATTCATAATTTAATATTTAATGTGTTTCTTACTCTCGACAAATGACACTAAATTATAATAATTTAAGATTGTAAGAAGTATAAATCAAGACGAAAAAGTGCAACTCACTATTATATGAAGGTCAATATGTAATTTATATGTTGTGGAAGTTTCATATGTATATGATATATAATTCTATGCCAAATTAATTTTTGTTTCCATGTATATATATATTTACATAAAACAAAATTTATTTTGGATATTAAATAAGTATTTATTTGGAGGTAAAATAAGAAAAACATTTACTAACCTACAACCACGAAGATCCACTTTGAAACCCAACGACGAAGAAAACTTTGAAACTCTTAGCCGCGAAATGAGGGAGAAGGAGTAAAATCATTAATGGAAAATAATGAAATGAGCGGAAAAAAGAATAGTAAAGACTTAAGGATTTAGTCTGTGGCAGTGGAACCCTATTGGCGTGCAATATGAAATTCAGTTGGCACTTAACAACTTTCGTTAATAAGAAAGACACTTTTGACCCAATAGTTTGACGGAAAGGGTAGTTTTGAGCCGAAATATAGATTAAGGGTCAATATGAACTATTTCAGATAGTTTAAAGGTATTTTTTTACTGTTTTCCTTTTAGTCTATGTGGCAGTGGAACCCTATTGACGTGCAATATGACATTCACATGACATTTAACAACTTCCGTTAATAAGAATTGCACTTTTGACCCAATAGTTAGACGGGAAGGAGAGTTTTGAGCCGAAATATAATTTAAGGATATATATGAACTATTTTGAATAGTTTAAGGATATTTCTGATCATTTTCTGTTAAAACGATATGAATACTTATGTTTAAAAAGCATTTTATATAATTTAAAAGGAAATTACATTATGGAAGATGGTAGGTTATACTGAATATGTAGTAGTAGCAATAAACGTATATGAACTATTTAAATTATATAAAAAATTTGTACATTATTATAATCAAACAACTACAAATTAATTTTTAAAAATTAAATGAAATGATTATGTGGAGTCACACATGAAACAAAATCTTTTGTTGACTCTTGAAAAATATTATTGGATTCTTCTAGAAAATTATTTTGACCACTAATGTACAATTATAAAGTTATAGCTTTGCCCTTAAAAAATATTTAAAATTAAAATATTGCCATTAGTCGTCCTAATCATGGCTCTTTTATGTAATAGATAGAAATAAAAATAATATAATATGCCCAACGTGTAGTCTTATTTGTAGTCTAAGATAGATTAATTTAAATGACCAAATCACATATAAACACTATTATATAAAGTAAATTAAAATATTACTATCTTAAACATAGTAATACAAAATGTCTATATATTTTGCAAACGTCATACTATTGGATGTTGTAGTGGAATATTTACATATGTGAAAGTACTAATTACACTTACATTTATAAATCAAACACTAACAGGGCATCTTGTATGTTGTAATCAATTTCTTCTGAATTGTCTTTGATCAAAATTACATGTTACATTTGAAATTAGGATGAAGAAAGTAGAATATGAAAGAAAAGAAAAATAAGTCTCGCAGACAATAGAGAGCGTTGGAAAAGAAAGAAGAAGAAAACATAGCAACATGGAGAAGTAGAAGAAGATAAAAAAGGTGTTTACCTGAAATTCTATCATTGGAGAAGATGTGAAATGTAAACTTTTGATGTCAAACTTCTTTTCATTTAGAAATAAACCTTTTTAAATGCTTAAATTATAAAGGAAAGATGTTTCCATACTTAACATCGCTTTGCCAAAGCACTCGCTTCTCAACAATTCACCTCTTAAAGTGTATGAAGCAATTGATTTTCTGTATACTAATTCTTAGTACAACAAATGAGGTATGAAACTAAAACTATTAGATACTTTGGTATGCTTAAGGTCTAATGTAACTCGTTCTACTTAAGTACTACTACGTAACATACAACAATATATATACCCAATTTAGTCTTCATGTGAAATTGTTGGGTGAAGAGGATAGGTTTAGACATACTCAGACTATTGGGATTATCGGATATATTGCGCCATGTCACAAATACAAATTATAACAATACATGTTCGCTTTTCTGCACTTAATTCTACCTATCAACAAAATTTTTGAGTATTGAAAATTGCAGGCTGCAATATAGGAAAAAATACTCTTAAGTAGTCATCTTATAAGTTTACGCATAGGACTATTACTCTCTTTGTATGTCCTAAAGCTTCGTACAAACTGAAATTAGATAGATACACCAAAACATAGAATATGTGGAATGAATATGCTAATTTTGCTAGGATTGACATAGTAAACAGTGGCAACTCATTGCACCAAATGTACTCAATATAAAACACAAATAAGAATTGCATATAGCTGAAACTTAAAGAATTCTCCTACGAACATATAAAATACCGGACCTATGAAATAACTGACACACTAACATACATATTCAAGTAGTAACTACAAACTAAGGAAACAATATGAGCCTCATGCATATTTTATCTTTCTTGATGACATGAATTAAAACTTCTACACAAAGTTTAAAAAAAATTGTTCTTTTATGTAATTTGTCAAATGAATTATTAACTTACCTGCAACAATCAATATTTATTCGATCTTGTCAAATGCACTCAATTGGCCTGACGGGGTGCAAAAATAAAAATTGGAGAGCTATAAATTTAACAATATATAAGTTTCATCTAGGAGAAATTTACATTAATTGACAACTTGCAAAAGAGAAGTTCAAGGCCTCTAGTACAACATATGAATGTTTATAAGATAAACTGATATTTTATAATTGGATGACTCGACTTCTGAGACATATTAATCATTTTCAATTTGAAAGTTTTCAACAAAATTAACTTTCAAATATAATAAAAATATCCCACTAAACAACGCTCTTATTTTACTCCTAATCATATCATTTGTTCACGCCAATGTAGATATAAAATTCATTAACTTACAAGATTCAAAGTTTCAGTCGCAACATTTCGATTTTGACATAGCTTAGAAAACTATTTGAATCTATTTTCTATGTAGCATTGAATTTTTTTTTTTGAATCCTATAATGCAGAATTTCTCTTGACGTAAAAGAGCATACACTAAAATTAAGAAGTACCATAAAAGTTTCAAGTGAAAAAAACATGAAAAATAACCCTATTCAAGTTGTTGGTTCAGCCTAGCTATAAATTGCTTCTTGTTTAATTCAATTTTCTAACAGCTAAATAAAAATTTGAATAAATAAGTATCTATTGTATATATGAAAGGACAAACATTTTCATCAAAGAAGCATCATGTTATACTTCAAAAATATCTGAAACAGAGCATCCAAATTGAAGGAACTCTAATACTTACCCATTTGCAATTTCTTTGATGTAATTTCCAGTCAAGTTACACACTCTTCCACCTTGATCAAACTAACTATTTAATGTAATTTCAATCCCCTTGATAAATACCAAAAAAAAAACATTTAGAGAGATAGGATTGAAAGAAATACAAGATAGAATCATAATATCCATCCAACTAAGAAAGTGAAAAGAATTTTGCTCCATACAACTCAAAAAGGAAGCATCAATTCGTACCTTGTTTTAAAAGTCAGAGAATTTTCATAAAAATGGGTGAATCGAGATTCGTTTGAAGGGTTTGATTTAATCGGAGTCAAATTCTGTGTGATTTGTTCTTCAATTCGATTGGTTGATGATAACTACTCGAGGATTTGGCCATGGAGGAGTAAGGAGATGATGATACTTTCTGATTGCAATGCGATTATTATGGAGGAGAGTGAGAGAGTGAGAGAATGGAGAGAAGATACTTCTATAGTGAAGTAAATCTTCTAGAATGAACATAAAATATCTTTTGCCAAATTTTTATGAGGGCTATCAAATTATAATTACAATTTTACCCTTGTATGTATGGTATAATGTCTATTTTGTCAGTTGTCGTCCTCTCCATCACACTTTTATATAACTAGATATTAGGTGTCCGCGCTAGTGCAGACCCATTGTATGTTAGTTTTTTTCTTTTAATTTATGTGACACAAATGAAATTTGAAAAAGTGAACTAAATTTTTTATATGTGTCTTTTTAAAAAATATTTTAAATTGTTTATGTATTTTTTGTGTCATTTTTGAATAATATATGTTACTACATCTGTTTTATTTTATGTGATTTTAGGAAAGTCAACGTAATTTCTTATATGATTCTCACATATTTTTATTTGTTATTTTACTGTGATTCATAGTACTTTTTAGTTCTTACATTATTTTCAAACAATATATGCAACTTTTTTTTGTTTCAATAAAAATAAGGGAGTCAACCAAATTTTATTATGTTTTTTAATTATATTTTTCTAAAAATATCTTAAATTGTTACATTGTGTTTTTAAACTTTTTCTAATGTAATTTTCAAATACGTAACAAATTAGAAATTAAAACGAAGAATTAAAGTTTTTAAATCATTATTTATATTAAAATGTTCAAATCTATAAAACTCCACACACACACACACACACACACACACACGCGCGCACACACACACACACACACACGCACACGCACGCACGCAGCACGTACGCACGCACACGCGCGCGCGCACGCACACACACACGCGCACACACATACACACACACGCGCGCGCACACACACACACACACGCACGCACGCGCGCGCGCACACACACACATCACTACGGTGAGACCAACTCCAGCTAGTATCCTAGCGAAATGTGGCACCGGTTCGTTTCATGGAAACACACACACACACATGAGACAGATAAACGATGAGCAAAAGTAAATATTAAAGTAAAAAACTGACAAAAGTTCGGATGAAGTAAGAAGAAAAAGAAGTATCAAAGAAGAAGACGATGTATCGGATAAATTTTAGAAAGTTAAATTTTGAAATTTGAAATTTAAAATTGCATATTAGTGTTTGAAATGTGTTTGATTGAGTGAGAAACAATTTGAAATTAAAATTGGATATTTAGTGTAACTGAAAAGATTTATTGATTGTAGTTATGGAGAAAAAGGTGTCAGATGATTGAGTTTAGTTGGGAGAGAGAAAAAAAAAAGGCGTGACATATGGATGGGTAAAACATGTGTAGATGAAAGAAAGTGCTATGTATCTACAAGATTATAATTACAAAAAAAAAAAGGGTTTAAGTAATTTTAAAAAAAAATTGGAAAAATTAGAAACTTAAAGTTGTATATTTAAGTTATTTTTTCTAAAATATATCAAGTGTATATCAACATTATATATCAGTGCATATTGGCTATATACTCTCCTGGTATCTTTGTATATAAGCTATATATAGATTGTATATACCTCATTTTTTTCATTATCTCTGCATATAAGCTATATATAGGTTGTATACAACCCATCTTCAACCTGCAAACCCTGTATATTAGCTTTCATTTTCAAACTCTGCATACTTGCTTCCCATGAGATGAGATAGACTCGAAGAAAAAGATTTTTGGACCTTCATGGCCCCCATTAGGAAATGCAACATAGAGTCTAGTGGACCCAAAAAGGGATTCACATGACAAAGAAACCTAGGGAACACATTAGTGCAAGGAAAAATTCTTTCAATAATTTTAGGGAAAAAAACACATTTAAAAAATAGATTGTGGTGCAGTGTTGATACTGTTTCACCCTTTATTAGATGTCTCGAATTCGAGCACTGGATTTATTAAAATTCTTGTTGGGAGCGCCACTCAAATGGGGCCTGCAGAATTTAATCGAAGGTCTAATATAGACTCCGGACACCAGATTAAAAAAAACTCAAACATAATCAAACTCATACCAAAAAATAGACAATGCCAAGTGTGGAAGTTGAGGTAGACTTGGTGAAATAAACCAAACTTCACAAAGACTTAACAACTTTAATAAACCCATTCATAGGAAAAGTGCTAAGGACCAAACTCACACTATTCATGAGATTCCATTTAAACATTCATTTTTTAAAAAAATCTAAATCAAAATCATGTTCAAGAACAAATACAAAATTCCATCCTTTACTGAAAACTATCAAACAAATAATCAACGACGCTGAGACAACCAAGTTGAAGATGACTTCACCTCTTACGAATGAAAATTTGAGGAGCATGAGGAGAATAGCAAAAGAAATTTTGCTAGCATAAGATCGTTAACAAGGATAACAAGATTCAAAAGAGAAGCTAGAAAGTTAAAAAGAATATGGAAAGAAGAACTTTGTAATAGAAGAAACTTTTTTATTGGATTTGTTTTTTTTATTGGTTGGCTATAAATGAATAAGTTTTCCCCTATTTATACTTGTGTTAGGATGTTCCTTTCATTTACTACAAAATATATTTTCTAGAATATCTATAAGAAAGTTCTAGTAAATTTATTTTCTAGCAATTTCTCTGAAATATCTAGATATTTCTTTAAGATAATTTTCAAAGTTTCTATACTAGTACATTCTAGAGAAATTTATGTCATTCAAAAAATCATCTTTAACTTTTTTCAGACTCTCCTTTAAAGTGTCTTTTTAGAACTGTCCCAATCAATTTGCAGAAGAAATCAAATGAAGCTTTTGAAAGTGATTTGGTGAAGATATCAATAATATTCTCTTTACTTCGTACTTTCAAAGTATATATAATTCCATCTAAAAGTTTTTCTCGAATAAAATGATGTTCCAAATAAGGGGAAGAGGGGTGGGGGGTGGGGGGGAGTCGGAGAACAAACAAGGGCTAGGATGAATTTCAAATCTGATTTCAAAATTCTCTTGAGGATACAAAATATGCCCTCAAATTATTCACAATCTACAATAAATTCAAAACGAATTGATGAGGATAGACGTCAAATTTAAGGAGCATAAGGAGAATAACAGAAGAAAAGTATACTCGATGAGACCTTCTGCTAGACCAAATGTTTAACTAAGATCAAAATATTCAACTAAAGAAGAGGAAGCCAGAAAGTTAAAAGGAAGAATTTCGAAAGAAGAACTTTGTAATAGAAGAAGACTCTTAAATTGGATTTGTTTTTTTTTAAAAAAAAATTGGTTGGTTACAAATGAATAAGGTCTCCCCTATTTATACTTGTGTTATGATGGTTCTAGATATTACAAGTTTTAGATTATTCTTTTATTTATTGCAAAAATATTTTGTCTAGAATATATACAAGAAAGTTCTGATGAACTTATTTTCTAGCAATTTCTCTGAAATATCAAGATATTTCTTCAAGATAATTTCATAAGTTTCTATATTAGTACATTCTAGAGAAATCTATGTCATTCAAAAATATCATCTTTAACTTTTTCACACTTTTTAAAATGATTTTTCAAAAATATCCTAATCTAGTCGCAGAAGAAATCAAATGAAGCTTGTGAAAGTGAGTTGGTTAAGATATCAACAATATTCTCTTGACTTTATACCTCGAAGTATATATTTGGAGAGAAGAACTTTGTAACGGAAGAAGACTCTTTAATTTGATTTTTTTTTTTAATTCTGGTTTGTTACAAATAAATAAGGCCTTCCTTATTTATACTTATGTGAGGATGATTCTAGATATTACAAGCTCTAGATTGTTCTTACATTTACTACAAAAATATCTTCTCTCGAATATGTATAAGAAAGTTCTAGTTGACTCATCTTCTTGTAATTTCTCTAAAATATCTAGATATTTCTTCAAGACAACTTCTTTCAAACAACTAGATATTTTTTTAAGATAATTTTTTATGTTCCTATACTAGAATATGTTAGAACAAATGAACAAGAATGATAAAATTACAAGGAATACAAAATAAAACTTGCTTGGCTTAGAAGCACGTTAATACGTTTCTTGAAGATAGTTGGAGTCTCTCCCACGAGCAATCGGAAGAATAAATAACAACTCTATCTTCGGGATTCAACTAAGCCACAAAACAAGTAGTATTCAAGAATGTTGCTCTTCTATTCTTGAATTGGTGATTTCACTTTTTGATCAATGTCTCACAAGTGTTTTCAAGGGAAAGTATTTTTGCTTGAATGCTTATCTTTTTCAACCAAAGGAAACTCAATTTATAGGATAAAAAGTTTTGCAAGAAAAGATTTTTAATTAATAGAATTTATTAGGTTCATGAATTGGAAACAAAAAACTTATTTTTCAAAAATCCATAACGTAGAATTAAAAAAAAAACTTCTTGCAAATGTTATAACAAAGAATTAAATAAATGAATGTTACAACTCACATTCATGTATTTGTTATTACAAAACGGATGAATTTTTTTCAAAATTAATTGAAACACTAACTCTTACAATCCCCCACTTGTTTCAAGAAATTTTATCTTTAGAAATCCAAAAAAATATTTTGAGACATTAATCTAGCAACATGCATCAATAATGGTGTCTTTTGGACTTGAACCATTAGCTAGTGAAGGTTTTTCTAAATCATTGACTACTTAGTGAACAAATCTTGAACTAAGTTTATCATTGAATGAAGTTAGAAAAATACTCCACGCATATCACTATGTTCCGGTGAAAATCGAAATCCTTTGACACCTTACGGCCATGTGTCCTAAGTTCTTTTTAGCCAAGTGCTTTAAGATTTCCTGTTAAAATCTTATTGAAGCGGCCTCCACTTCTCACTTAGTGCGGTGAATTCATCAAGAGTAACTTTGCATACTCCGACCAAATAGTCTATGAACTTCATTAAGAGAAATTAATCTCATCCTCCTTTACACAAAGTATCGGTAAATCTATCAAGAGTATTCCTACACACTCCAATCGAAATCGATATATAGACTTATTAAGAGATATAATCTCATCCTTCTCTTCAGCAGGAATATCGAGAAAAAAAATTTATCAAGAGTTTTCTTACTAACTCCAACCGAGATCGTCCTTATAAATTTATGAAGAGAAAAGAATCTCAATCATGCACATCTACTTATTTCATTTTATTTTGAAAATGAGAATTTTATTGATGTGCTTCACAATTGTAACTTTACTTGTTTTTCCCTTTGAACCCAAGATTACATCATTAGGTAGGGTTACCATAAAGTACAATTAATTTAAATGGGATTTATTCCCATCCCATTACAAGTTTTCACCACTAAATCTTTGCCTAACCCTTTAGACAAAGGATCCGCTAAATTAAATCTGGACTTCACATATTGAAGCGATATCACGCCTTCCTCCAATAATCTCCTGACATGATTATGTTTGAGACGAACTTGTCTCGACTTGCCATTATAGTAGTCACTTGAAGCCCGAAATATAGCAGCTTGATTATCATAATAGATAGTTAAAGGTGGTATTGGCTTACTCCATAAAGGAATATCTATCAGCATTGATCGCAACCAATCAGCTTCTTCTCCAGCAGAAGACATAGCTATAAATTCTGACTCCATGGTTGAATGAGTATTACATGTTTGCTTCTTTGATTTCCAAGAGATCGCTGCTCCAGCCAAAGTGAAAATCCAAGCAGTAATAGATTATAGTCATTCGGATCAGAATTCCAAGTAGCATCACTATATCCTTCAAGAACAATGGGGAATGTAGAATAATGCAGGCCAACATTAATTGTACCCTCAGGTATCTTAAAACACGAATTAAGGCATTCCAATGTTCAGCTCCGAGATTACTAGTAAACTTGCTCAAACCAATATCCGGCCTTGTACAATGCATGGCATACATAAGACTCCCAACAATATGAGAATATGTCAGCTGATCGAGAACATCACTCCGCATTAGTTTGATGCTAGGATCAAATGGTGTAGGAGCAGGTTTGTCATCAAAGTGACCAAACCTCTTTAGAACTTTCTCAATATAACTTGATTGAGTAAGAGTCAAGTCATTCGCTGATCTTATAATTTTAATACCCAGAATTACATCAGCTTCTCCAAGATCTTTCATTTCAAATTGAGAAGCTAGAAAAATTTTTGTTTCTTTGACTCTTTCAATATCAGTTCCAAAGATCAACATATCATCTACATAAAGACATATTATAACACCAGTTTTTCTTGAAATTTGCTAAATATACAAATATCACCACCATTGATTGAGTAGCCATTAGAAATCATTACTCTTCTAAATTTCTCATTCCATTATTTTGGAGCTTGTTTTAATCCACAAAGAGATTTAAGAAGCTTACAAACTTTGTGTTCTTGACCAGGAACGACAAATCCTTTTGGTTGTTTCATGTAAGCCTCTTCATCTAGATCTCCATTCGGAAATGCAGTCTTCACATCCATTTGATGTATTACTAGGCTATGAATTGCGGCTAAAGCAATCAAGAGTCGAATAGAAGTCATTCGAGCTACATGAGCAAATGTATCAAAATAATCAATATCTTTTAATTGAGTAAAACCTTTTGCCAAACGAGCTTTGTACTTATCTAAGGTTCCATCAGATTTTAATTTCTTTCTAAAGATCCATCTACAACCAATAGACTTACATCCAGGAGGAAGGTTTGATAAAATCCATGTATTGTTTGACATAATGGAGTGCATTTCATCATCAATAGCTTCACGCCAGATAGGAGCATCATGTGAAGCCATTGCTTCAGCATAATTTTCAGGATCCCTTTCAACTAAATAGACTTGAAAATTTGGTCCAAAGTCTCTTGGTTTGGCTGATCTTTCACTACGTCTTGGTTGACTTTCTTCCAAAGGTTCAACTATTTTTCTTTTAAGAGTAAATATAGAAGAACTTGTATTTTGTTTCAAAGACTCTTTTTCTTAGGAATATATGCTCAAAAAAGTTAGCATGCAACGATTCAATAATTGTGTGAGGGCTTGGAGTCTCAAGATTCAAAAATCTATAAGCCTTACTAGTTTGTGAATAACCAATAAATACACAATCTACTCTTCTATATCCAATCTTAGTCAATTGTTGATCTGGTAATCTAACATGAGCCAACACAACTCCATACTTTAAAATAATTTATATTTGGCTTTCGATTCTTCCAAAGTTCATATGGAGATGAATCATGTTTCTTGGAATGAATTCGATTCAAAATATGACATGCAGAAAATAAGGCTTCAGTCCACAAATTTTCTGTGATACCAAATCCATAAAGCATAGAGTTAACCATTTCAATGAGAGTTCTATTTTTTCTTTCTGCTACACCATTTTGTTGTGGTGTATAAGACATAGTCAATTGTTTCTCAATGCCTTCTTTTTCACAAAAATCAATAAAAATTGATTTTAAATATTCTCCACCTCTATCAGATCTATTTGATTTAATCTTCAAACTCAATTTATTTTCAACTTCTGCTTTATATGTTTTAAAAGTCTCAAATGCCTCATCTTTTGTTTTTAATGGAAAGATGTCACGACCCAAAACCGAGCCGCGAGTGGCACCCACACTTAACCTACTATGTGAGCGAACAAACCAATCTAAAACCCCAACATTTCAAACATAATTAACAAAATACAATACGGAAGACTTAAACTCATTAATAAAATCAATTCAATAACTATTATTATCCCCAAAATCTGGAAGTCATCACCACAAGAACATCTATTCTCAATTACTAAACTAAGAGTATCTAAGAAAGCGAAAATAAGTAAAAAGCTAGTCCATGCCGGAAGTTCAAGGCATCAAGACTTGAAGAAGAAGATCCAGTCCAAGCTAGAAGCATTAGCTCACCCTGAATCTCGGTGTAATGAAGACTGGCTAGAGATGCGGTTGAGTTGAAGACGACGGTACGTTTGCTGCACTCCACAAATACAAAGAAAGAAACATACAAGTAGGGGTCAGTACACAACACAAGTACTGAGTAGGTATCATCGGCCAACTCAAAATAGAAAACAATATATATCAGTTAATATCATAAATCAACTATACTCAACATGTAGCAACAACAAGTACTATAATCATCAATAAGTACTACAAGTTCATCCATGAGGACTCAAGCCTCAATACCATACTCATTTGGGAATTAGGTTCATTAGATTGAGTATATTAACATCTTTCAAGATTCATTATCTTTCCCTTTGTGTCGGTACGTGACACTCCGCTCCCCTACTACTATGTGTCGGTACGTGACACTCCGATCCCCTACTTCTACGTGTCGGTTCGTGACACCGATCCCCTAATACTATGTGTCGGAACGTGACACTCCGATCCCCTAATTCTACGTGTCGGTTCGTGACACCCGATCCCTTAATTCTATGTTTCGGAACGTGACACTCGATCCCCTAATTCTACGTGTCGGTTCGTGACACCCGATCCCTTAATTCTATGTGTCGGAACGTGACACTCCGATCCACTAATCTCATTCTATCAATTCATCAAGCCTTCTCTTATACCCAGGCATCATCAATCTCATTACTTTAGTTCACCAAGCCTTCTTTTATACTAAGCATCATCATTAACAAAGTAGATTAGGGTTTCTTTCAAGATTTAGGATTCAATAGCTTCATCATGCTTATTTCGTCACAATTATATAATCACATTCAAGCAAGCATACAATTAAGCATATAGAGGAGTTTACAGTACTACCAATACATATCATTCACTATTAAGAGCTTACTACGAATAGTATCAAAACCATAACCTACCACCACCGAATAATTTTGATCAAGCAAGCAATTTCCCAAAGCTTTGTTCTTCTTCTCGTTTCTCCTCTCTCGATTCGTTTCTCTTTCCCTCTCTTTGTTCTTTCTATTTTTCTTATTCAAACCCTCTTTCTTTTACCCTAATTAGCATATAATTAAGTATAAAATATGGCAATAATAACCCCTAATTAACTCAAGGTTACCTCTTTTAACCCCCAAGTAATTAGACTTATTACATTAACCCACTAACTTTATAATTAAAGCAGGAATAGTCAAAACGTCCCTTAAAACTTTAAAGAAATCCGACCCAGACTGGGATTACGCAACCTGTGACGGCCCGTCGTGCCTGCGACGGTCCGTCCTGCAGGTTCGTCACAGAGTTCAGAGACTCAATTTCTACTAAAGGGTCTGTGACGGTCCGTCACGCCCACGACGGTCCGTCTTGCCATTCCGTCACGAAGTTCAGAGAGTCGATTTCAGTACCCAAATTCCAGAATTCTAAGTGTTTTGGAACGAGACACCCTCGACTGTCCGTCGTGGGTTCCGTCGACTCAGACAGTTTTTCCAGAAATAAAATCTGCTGCTCAAAACGACTAAACAGGTCGTTACAATAGATACCAATTTACCCATCGTTCGTCCTCGAACGATCACAAGAAGAAAAACTAGGGCGAAAAGGAGTACCTGAATCTGTAAACAGGTGTGGGTATCTTTCTTGCATATCAGCCTCTTTCTCCCAAGTGGCCTCTTCAACTGGTCGATTCTTCCATTGAACTTTGATGGATGCAATCTCCCTCGACCTCAACTTGCGAATTTCTCTATCTAGAATGGCAACAGGCTCCTCCTCATAAGACAAATTCTCATCAAGCAGAACCAAATCCCAACGAATGATGTAGTTTCCATCCCCATGGTATCTTTTCAACATAGACACATGAAATACCGATGCACTCCTGACAGTCCTGGAGGCAAGGCTAATTCATAAGCCACCTCCCCTACTCGCTTAAGTACTTTATGGTCCAATATACCTTGGGCTTAGCTTACCTCTTTTACCAACCGCATCACCCCTTTCATGGGCGAAATCTTCAGCAAGACTTGCTCACTCTCCATAAACTCCAAGTCTCTAACCTTTCGATCTGCATATTCTTTTTGCCTACTTTGCGCCGCTAAAAGCTTTTCTTGAATAGATTTCACCTTCTCTATTGAATCCCTCAAAAGGTCAGTACCCTAAGGTCTAACCTCAAATGCATCAAACCAACCAATGGGAGACCTACATCTCCTCCCATACAATGCTTCGAATAGAGCCATATCAATACTCGAGTGATAGCTATTATTATACGAGAACTCCGCTAAGGGTAAGAAGTTATCCCAATGGCCACCAAATTCTATCACACATGCACGAAGCATATCCTCCAATACTTGAATCGTTCGCTCAGACTGACCATCGGTCTGAGGGTGAAATGCAGTACTAAGGTCCAACCTAGTACCTAATTCCGCATGCAATGTTCTAAAAAAACTTAGAAGTAAACTGCGTACCTCTATCTGATATGATGGAGAGTGGAACTCCATGCAATCAAATGATTTCTGAGAATAGATTTTTGCTAACTTCTCTGCATTGTAGGTCACCTTGACCGGAATGAAGTGAGCAGACTTAGTTAATCTGTCCACAATTACCCAAATAGAATCAAACTTACCCAATGTCTTTGGAAGACCAACCATGAAGTCCATTGCAATTCTCTCCCACTTCCATTCAGGAATGGGCATTCTCTGAAGTGTTCCTCCGGGCCTCTGGTGTTCATACTTTACTTGTTGACAATTTGGACATTTGGCAACAAAATCAACAATGTCGCGCTTCATTCTACTCCACCAAAAGTGTTGCTTTAGGTCACGGTACATCTTGGTTGCACCAGGATGTATAGAATATCCGGAACTATGGGCCTCTGTGAGGATGGTGTGGATCAAGTCATCAACACGGGCACACATACCCTTACCTTAATCCTCAAAACACCTTCCTCATCAATTATTGCTTCCTTAGCCTCTCCTCGCAACACCATATCTCGAATTCGACTTAGTTTCTCATCATCAAACTGTTTTCCCTTGATCTTGTCAAGAAAAGAAGATCTCGCCTCCACACAAGCCAAAAATCCTCCCTTCTCATTTACTTCTAGCCTCATAAAGTCATTAGCCAAGTTTTGGATTTCTCTAGCCAACGAGCGTCTAGAAACTTGCAAATGAGCTAGACTTCCCATGCTTCCTGCCTTTCTACTTAAGGCGTCTGCCACAACATTAGCCCTTCCCGGATGATACAGAATTGTGATATCGTAGTCCTTCAGTAGTTCCATCCATCTCCTCTGTCTCAAATTCAAATCCTTCTGAGTGAAGACATATTGTAGGCTACGATGATCCGTATAGACTTCACACTTAACCCCATATAAATAGTATCTCCATTGCTTTAGTAAAAATACTACCGCGGCCAACTCCAAATCATGGGTCGGATAGTTACGTTCATGCACCTTTAATTGCCTCGAAGCATAAGCAATCACATTCTTCTCTTGCATTAGCACTGCACCCAAACCAGAATAGGATGCATCACAATAAACGATGAAGTTCTTACCCTCTACTGGCAAGGTAAGAATTGGTGCAGTAGTCAACAAGGTCTTTAGTTTCTGAAAGCTTTCCTCACATTCATCCGACCATACAAATGGAACATTCTGCTTAGTCAAGTTCGTCAATTGGGAAGCAATAGAAGAGAACCCCTTGACAAATCGACGGTAGTAGCTAGCTAAACCAACAAAGCTCCTTATTTCTGACACATTAGTAGGTCTTACCCAATTCTTCACTGTCTCAATCTTAGAAGGATCCACCATCACTCCATCCTTAGAAACCACGTGCCCCAAGAAGGACACTGAATCTAGCCAAAACTCACACTTGGAGAATTTGGCATAATTTTTTTTTTCCTCAACAACTCTAATACCATTCTCAAATGCTCCTCATGTTCCTTCTTACTCTTTGAGTATATCAGTATATCATCAATAAATACGATCACAAAGAGATCCAGATATGGCTTAAAAATACCGTTCATCAAGCTCATGAACGCAGCAGGGGCATTTGTAAGACCAAAAGACATCACTACAAATTCGTAATGCCCATACCTGGTTCGAAAAGCAGTCTTTGGCACATCCGTTGCCCGTATTTTCAATTGATGATAACCGGATCTCAAGTCAATCTTAGAGAAGACACAAGCACCTTGTAACTGATCGAACAAGTCATCAATGCGAGGAATGGGATACTTGTTCTTAATAGTTACCTTGTTCAACTGCCGGTAGTCTATGCACATCCGAAAACTCCCATCCTTCTTCTTCACAAATAACACCGGAGCACCCCAAGGAGATGCACTTGGTCTAATGAAGCATTTGCTCAACAACTCTTGAAGTTGGGCCTTTAACTCTCTTAACTCAGCGGGAGCCATTCTATAAGGGGGTATAAAAATGGGGCGAGTACCCGGTTCCAAATCAATGCAAAAGTCAATATCTCTATCCGGTGGCATACCAGGAAGATTTGCAGGGAACACATCCAGAAACTCACGGACTACCGAAACCGACTCAATTGAAGGTACTTGGGTAGTGTCATCCCTGAGATGTGCCAAGAAAGCTAAACACCCTTTGCCAACCATTTTCTTAGCACGAAGAAAGGAGATGATACGAACCGGAGTGGAAGTGTAGTCGCCCTCCCACACTAACTGATCTGTCCCAGGCTTGGCTAACGTCACGGTTTTAGCATTACAATCCAAGATTGCAAAATTTGGAGAAAGCCAAGTCATAACCAGAATTACATCGAAGTCAACCATTTCTAGGATAACCAAATCTACATAAGTGTTGCTCCCCACAAAAGTCACCAAACAAGATTTATATACTTTTTCTACTATCACAGACTCACCCACCGGAGTAGAAACACGAATAGGCATGTCAAGTAATTCACAAGGTAAATTAAGACCAGTAGCAAATGAAGAAGATACATAAGAAAATGTGGATCCAGGATCAAACAATACAGAAGCCATGCAATCACAAACCGAAAGATTACCTATGATGACAACATCAGATATCTCCGCTTCAAATCTCCCAGGGAAAGCGTAACAATGGGCCCCATTACTTGTCTGTCCGTTGCCCCTACCATGTTGTGTTGTAGTGGCTCCAGTTTGCCCATCACCCCGGACGTTTTGGTGACCACCATTACCTCGACCACCACGTCCTCCAGAATAACGGCCTCTACCATGACCACCTCTACCTCTAGCTATTGGGGTCTATAACTCTGTTTTGGACAATTCCTCCTAATATGTCCAGTCTCCCCACATCCATAACACACTCTGGAGTCAAGCATACGTCTCTCAGAGAAGTGTTGACCGGTCTGAGGTGGACCCCCAACTACAGTCTGTAGTGAAGACTGAATTGGTCGGACTGAGTAACCTCCTGAACCCTGTCCTCTAGAGTAAGAACCATTAAACTCACCTCCCTTTTGAAACCTTTTTGATGTCGATGTCATGGTGAAGTCATCTGGCTTCACTCCTTCCACCTCTATCACGAAGTCTACAACTTCTTGAAAGGATTTTGCCGTAGCTGCTACTTGTAAGGCTGAAATCCGCAATTCTGACCTCAACCCCTTCACAAAACGGCGAATCCGCTCTTGTGGACTGAAACAAGTTGGGTGGCATACCTGGATAATGCACGAAACTTAGCCCTATGCAGTTACCGACATCCTACCTTGCTCTAGGCTCAAGAACTCATCTCTTTTCCTATCCCTCAAAGTCCGGGGGATATACTTCTCCATAAACAAGCTAGAGAATGATGCCCAAGTCATAGGTGGTGCCTCTGTTGGTTGACACTCAACATGTGACCGCCACCATATTTTGGCGTTCCCTTGAAACTGATAAGTCAAAAACTCAACACCAAACCGTTCTACTATACCCATCTTGTGTAGTAGCTCATGACAGTCAACCAGAAAATCGTAGGCATCCTCAGATTCAGCACCCTTGAAGACTGGAGGTTTCAATTTCAAGAACTTACTGAAAAGTTCATGCTGATCATTTGTCATTATAGGCCCTGTAGTCAGACGAGGAAACGTGCCTATTTCCAATGAGGCATCCATGCGGGGAGCCACAGTAGCTGCGTGTTGCACCTCCGGAACCTGAGGTGCTGGTGCAGAAAACACTGGAGGTGTCTGACCCTGATCAGATAACCCGCTAAGATAAGCAAGAACCTGATTGATCATCTCTGGGGTAGGTTGGGGTGGCAATCCCTCACTCTGTACCTGTTCATTCTCCCCTTCCTCACCCTCTCTTACCACTTCCTCAGTTGGTGGAGGAGTCACCGCCCTAGTACCAGATGGGCTAGGTGCTTGTCCTGGATCCTCTAGAGGACATCCTCCCACGACCTCTTCCACGGCCTCTTGCCACTGCTCCTCTCCGAGCTACAGCACCAGTGGCTGGCTCAGATGCATCTTGTCTTGCCGGTGTTGGTGTTGGTGCAGTCGTTGCTCTAGTTCTGACCATCTGCGAAATAGAGTGAAGATGGTCAGATACCAATTTGTATCACCTAGATACCAATTGGATCCAAGTAATAGCACTAAGAAAGAAAGAAAGAATGGAATTTTCCTAAAGTCTTATAGCCTCTCAAAGAAAAGTAAAGGCGTCCCCCTACCGTTCCTTAAGACTCTACTAGACTCGTTCTTGTGTGATGAGACCAACGAAACCTAATGCTCTGATACCAAGTTTGTCATGACCCAAAACCGAGCAGCGCGAGTGGCACCCACACTTAACTACTATATGAGCGAACCACCCAATCTAAAACCCCAACATTTCAAACATAATTACCAAAAACAATGCGGAAGACTTAAACTCATTAATAAAATCAATTCAATAACTATTATTTCCCCAAAATCTGGAAGTCTCATCATCACAAGAACATCTATCCTCAATTTACTAAACTAAGAGTATCTAAGAAAGCGAAAATAAGTAAAAAGCTAGTCCATGCCGGAAGTTCAAGGCATCAAGACTTGAAGAAGAAGATCCAGTCCAAGCTAGAAGCATTAGCTCACCCTGAATCCGGTGTAATGAAGACTGGCTAGAGATGCGGTTGAGTTGAAGACGACGGTACATTTGCTGCACTCCACAAATACAAAGAAAGAAACATACAAGTAGGGGTCAATACAACACCACAAGTACTGAGTAGGTATCATCGGCCAACTCAAATAGAAAACAGTATATATCAGGTAATATCAATATCCAACTATATACTCAACATGTAGCAACAACAAGTACTATAATCATCAATAAGTACTACCAAGTTCATCCATGAGGACTCAAGCCTCAATACCATACTCATTTGGGAATTAGGTTCATTAGATTGAGTATATTAACATCTTTCAAGATTCATTATCTTTCATTCTCTTGTGTCGGTACGTGACACTACGCTCCCCTACTACTATGTGTCGGTATGTGATACTCCGATCCCCTACTTCTACGTGTCGGTTCGTGACACCCGATCCCCTAATACTATGTGTCGGAACGTGACACTCCGATCCTCTAATTCTACGTGTCGGTTCGTGACACCCGATCCCTTAATTCTATGTGTCGGAACGTGACACTCCGATCCCCTAATTCTACGTGTCGGTTTGTGACACCCGATCCCTTAATTCTATGTGTTGGAACGTGACACTCCGATCCACTAATCTCATTCTATCAATTCATCAAGCCTTCTCTTATACCAAGGCATAATCAATCTCATTACTTTAGTTCACCAAGCCTTCTTTTTATACTAAGGCATCATCATTAACAAAGTAGATTAGGGTTTCTTTCAAGATTTAGGATTCAATAGCTTCATCATGCTTATTTCGTCACAAATATATAATCACATTCAAGCAAGCATACAATTAAGCATATAGAGGAGTTTACAATACTACCAATACATATCATTCGCTATTAAGAGCTTACTACGAATAGTATCAAAACCATAACCTACCACCACCGAAGAATTTTGATCAAGCAAGCAATTTCCCAAGCTTTGTCTTCTTCTCGTTTCTCCTCTCTCGATTCGTTTCTCTTTCCTCTCTTTGTTCTTTCTATTTTTCTTATTCAAACCCTCTTTATTTTACACTAATTAGCATATAATTAAGTATAAAAGATGGCAATAATAACCCACTAATTAACTCAAGGTTACCCTTTTAACCCCCAAGTAATTAGACTTATTAACATTAACCCACTAACTTTATAATTAAGCAGGAATAGTCCAAAAACGTCCCTTAAAACATTTAAAGAAATCCGACCCAGACTGGGATTACGCAACCTGTGACGGCCCGTCGTGCCTGCGACGGTCCGTCCTGCAGGTCCGTCACAGAGTTCAGAGACTCAATTTCTACTAAAGGGTCTGTGACGGTCCGTCACGCCCACGACGGTCCGTCCTGCCATTCCGTCACGAAGTTCAGAGAGTCGATTTCAGTACCCAAATTCCAGAATTCTAAGTGTTTTGGAACGAGACACCCTCGACGGTCCGTCGTGCCCATGACGGTCCGTCGTGGGTTCCGTTGACTCAGAGAGTTTTTCCAGAAATAAAATCTGCTGCTCAAAACGACTAAACAGGTCGTTACAAAAGACATATGTATACCTTGAGTAATCGTCAATGAAAGTGATAAAATATCTCTTTCCATGACGTGATAAACAATCCATCTCACAAATATCAGTGTGGATTAATTCCAAAAGTGTGGATATCCTTTCAACAGACTTAAAAGGTTTCTTTGTTATTTTACATTTACTACAAGTAATACACTTAGCACTTGATCCTTTCCACAGTATTTAATTAATCCATTTTTCATCATAAGTTGAATAGATCTAAAATTCACATGACCAAGACGTTCATACCATAAATCTAAAGACTCCACAATATAAGCAGAAATATTTTCATTTTCAATATTGAGTTTGAACATGTCATTTGTAGCATAACCTTTTCCAACAAACATGCCTTGTTTAGACAAAATAAATTTATCTGCCTCAAAAATCATTTTAAAACCATGCTTCGAAAGAAGCGTACCTGACACCAAGTTCTTTCGAATATCAGGAACATGCAATACGTCTATCAATGTGACCATCAATCCGGAAGTGAATTTTAGTTCAATAGTTCCCTTTCCCACAACCTTAGCAGAGGATGAGTTTCCCATATGCAAAACTTTATCGCCCCCACTAATTCATATGTCGTGAAAGAATTTCGATTACTTGATATATGACGAGTTGCACCAGTGTCTATCCACCATTCCACTTGATCTCCCTACAAATGCTTCTGTGACCATTGCCACCAGTTCATTTTTTGTATTGTTATTTGCCTTTTCTTTCTTCTTTTCAGCTTTAAGTTTTACAATCACGTGCATAATGACCAATTTTATGACAATGATAACATTCAATCGACTTAGAATTAGAATTAATACGCTTGAAATTTTTACTCTTCTTTGCCTTCAAAAATTTATTATTGGCAGGTTCCCTCTTGATTTTTTCTTCAACAACATGAGCTTTCATGATGGGCTCCCTCAAGATGTTATTGTCGCGGTATCGTGTCTCTTGTTCAATTTGCAAGTGTTGCAATAATTGTTCAACAAACAAATCTTCCTTCTTGTGTAAGAGTTTGCTTCTGTACTCTTTCCAAGATGGAGGAAGTTTTGAGACAATCGCACCACATGAAAGTTTTCATCAAGAGCAATTCCAATTATAACAATTTTATTAGCTATAAGTTGAAATTCTTGTACTTGTTCAATGATTGACTTGTCATCAACCATTTTGAACTCCATATAATTTGAAACAAGAAATTTCTTTGAACTCGCCTCTTCTGCTAAATGAATAGCTTTAAGAGTATCCCAAATCCCCTTAGCAAATTTACACTTAATATAATATTGATCATAATATTTATTGGACATTCCTCCAAGAATATAATTCTTTCATAAGTAATCATCATCTTTTCATTTGGCAATTTGTTCTTTAATTAAAGTAGCCTCGTCCGTTGCTACCTCAGAACTAGGAGCCTTAGGACAAGGTTTCTCAAGAACATACGCTAACTTTAATCGTCTTAAAAAGAATTCCATCTTTCCACGCCATCTAGAAAAGTCTTTTCCATCAAATATTTCAAAATTAGGATTAGGCAAAGATGGAACATTGTTCGTTATTGATGTGGATGCCATAGAGACACTATCTTCAAATTGTTAGAACAAATGAACAAGAATGATAAAATTACAAGGAATACAAAATAAAACTTGCTTGGCTTAGAAGCACGTTAATACGTTTCTTGAAGATAGTTGGAGTCTCTCCCACGAGCAATCGGAAGAATAAATAACAACTCTATCTTCGGGATTCAACTAAGCCACAAAACAAGTAGCATTCAAGAATGTTGCTCTTCTATTCTTGAATTGGTGATTTCACCTTTTGATCAATGTCTCACAAGTGTTTTCAAGGGAAAGTATTTTTGCTTGAATGCTTATCTTTTTCAACCAAAGGAAACTCAATTTATAGGATAAAAAGTTTTGCAAGAAAAGATTTTTAATTAATAGAATTTATTAGGTTCATGAATTGGAAACAAAAAAATTATCTTTCAAAAATCCATAACGTAGAATTAAAAAAAAAAAAACTTCTTGCAAATATTTATAACAAAGAATTAAATAAATGAATGTTACAACTCACATTCATGTATTTGTTATTTCAAAACGGATGAATTTGTTTCAAAATTAATTGAAACACTAACTCTAACAGAATATTCTAGAGAAATTTATGTCATTCACAAAAATTATCTCTAATTTTCTTTTCACAATACTCGAGTGAGGAGATGTCTCTAGTCTAGGGTCGGAGCAACCATATTATTGACTTTAGAAGATTGGGCTATTGAAAGTTGGTCATGCGTAGGAGTTGAAATACTATAAGAGAATAACCTATTTATGGTCTCAAATTTGGACGTAGGAGTTGAAATACTATAGGAGTTGAAACATGGCCAATCGATTACAAATTGGGCAACTTTCATCTATAGCAAACAAAAAATTCATATTTGTATGCTATAGCAAAGTTTATATAATTACGCTCCATAACAAACATATAACTGTATAATTCGCTATACATATACAATTGTATAATTCGCTGGCCTAAATTGTATAATTCGCTGGTCTCACTATACATATACAATTGTATGATTCGCTAGCCTAAATTGTATAATTCGCTGGCGTATTTCGCTGCAATTGTATAATTCGCTATCCTATTTCACTGCAATAGTATAATTCATTGCCTATTTCGCTGCAATATTTGTATAAAATTTGCTTTGCATACTATTGAATCGAAGTAAAATGTATGTATATTGTATAATTATAAGTGTATAGGAAGAAGATATATATTTTTCTCTCGCTTTATACAAAAACAGAAACACAATGTATACACTTCAGTTGTATAAAGCGAGAGAAAATTATATTTCACTGTAATTGTATAATTCGCAATTATATAATTCGTTGACCTTTCTCGCTGCAATATTTGCATAAAATTTGCATTTGTCTACAATTGAATTGAAGTAAAATGTTTGTAAATTGTATAATTAAGTGTATAGCACGAAGATATATGTTTTTGCATGTGTATATACAATCTTCTCTCGCTTTATACAAAACAGAAACACAATTTGTACACTTTTGTGTATAAAGCGAGAGAGGCCAGAAGAGGGAGAGTGGCGAGCGAGAATGATATAATGGCTAACGTTTGATATGGAGCACAATTAAATCAAACCGTAGCTACTTTATTTATTTTAGGTTATTAGTTTGTTATTATATAGCATTATCCCTTCTTTGACCAAGTGAATTAAAATTTACCAAAATTGAATGTACTCAGGTGAATTCGTCTAAAAAATTATTCTAACAAATTAAGATTAATTAATTAAAGAGTTATTTAGCATTAATAAAATGAAATAAGTAATTTAAATATAAAATAATTAACTCAAAATACAAACAATTGATTTACTTAACTAATTAACCAAATATTTAAGTGAAAAACAAAAAAAAAATTGAGACTACTTCCGAATACTCATAATATGTACTAATTATATACGAAATTATATAAAAACCTATATATTATTTAAAAATTATTTTTAAAATGAAAATATTATTTTATAAATTCATCTTTTATCCTACCTATTCGTAATAGCTTTACCTAATACCCTATTTTTCTTATAGGTTTATCATTCAAATTATGAATGTAATGACTAAGAATGATATAATGTATTCATGCATTATATTTATAAAAACAATGTTATGATATAATACAACAAATACAATATAATATAACACGATACATTTATTGTTGGAATACCAAACCCCTAATTTGTCTAAGTAACAAGTTATTCTATATGTCCCTTTGACAAGTACTGACATTGCATTAAGTAAAATGAGTAAAGTATTAATAAAATACTTTATCATGAAAATCCCAAAAAGGAAAAAGATTACAACCTACATTTCTATAGGATATAATTCAACTTCACTAAACTTTGCGCCTCAACAGTTTATGATTACAAACCTATGTAATCTAAAGAATTGTAAGCTCTAATTCTTAATGTAAATATTTAAGTAGATCGTCGATCCCACTTCAAATTATGAATTCAGACTACAACTCATGCAATCCTAAGAACTAATTCTAATTCCTAAACATCAACAAAAACCTCCCAATGTTTATGTTCCAAGTCTTCGTCCCAACTTGAAGACTATGCTCTTACTCTAGTTTATACCTCACTAGATCTAAAAAGTATTACAGATACAACTCGATAAAATGTAATACAAACAAACTTGACTAAAGAACTTTAAAGCGTAAATCTATGCATCAGGTTTTTCAATATTGTTTCCTTGTGTTGGCTACACTTTGAATCTTTTGTCAAAACTTTCTCAAATATGAACTCCTCTATTTGACTATGTTCTGCTTGTAACTTTTTGTTCAAGTGCATAAAGTTATTTGTGAAAACTAATGACTTTTCCTTCTTTGAAGCAAAATTGGTCCTTCTAATGATTATTTTTTCCTTGTGAGATTATGTTTATGGCTTTGCCTTGAAAATACTATCCATGTAGGAGTTCTTTATGAAACTTTATACAACTGGATTCTTGTCGTAAACACAGCTTATCTACCGCTTAATAACTTTTATATCGTGGTTGACTTTCTCCTAATTTCAGTCAGATTTGAACTGATAAGAACATATCGATACAAACCTTTCATCTTTTTCCTCATTTACCAATCATCAAAATCTTTCTTAATCTAACAAATATGAAACAATACATAACATTTATCCAAATAAAATGTTAATAATTTTCCATCCATTCTCAATAGAGAAAAATGTGTTTTTCTCATAACCTACTTATAGAAAATTAACAAAAGTAATAATATAAAGTTTTCGTGCATAAGACAAAATTAGCATTAGTTGTTTTTATCTTGTTTGTGATAGAGAACAAGTTGATGCTAATTTAGCTTGCTCCACTTATTAGATAATAAAAGTGAAAATTGCAAGTATCTAATTGAAAATATACTTACAATAAAAGAAAAAAGGTCTGATATACCTCTCAACTTTGTCATTTAGAGCTGATATACCCCTTGTTATGAAAGTGGCTCATATATACCCCTATTTGTAAACAAATGGCTCAAATATACCCTTTTCCTCTAACGGAAATGAAAAAATAATAATTTTCAATCTAAATTTTTATTATTATTTTCTAAAAAATATAATCTCATATGAGTAAATTTAATCCTCGTCAAACATATTTATTTTTTTTACTTTTTTTTGTTTCAATGACTAATTTATAATTATTATTTTGATAATCAAATTTATTTATGTTTCACTAATATTCTTATAAACTTATTGTAGATGACCAAATTTTTTTCGAATACGAAATTAAATTACAATACACACAAAAAAAATAGTTTAATTTTTTTTCTTTAAACTAAGGAATGAAAGAAAAAACTAAAATAAGAATAAGAAACTCAAATAATTATAATAAAAGAAGTCAAAAAATAATTTATGTATGAAAAAAATTAAAATTTACCTTGAACTTTTATAGAAGAATCATATATACCACTAAATAATTTTTTTAAAAAAATTAAAAGTAATAAATATAAATTTAAAACTAATTATTTAAAATTCCGTTAAATGAAGGGTATATTTGAGCCATTTTGTAACGACAGGGGTATATGTGAGCCGTTTGTATAACGGTAAGGGTATATATGAGCCACTTTTATAATGAGGGATGTATCAGCTCCAAATAACAAAGTTGAGGAGTATATCAGACCCTTTTCCCTACAATAAAATCAATTTTCGCATTTCTTTGTGAAATTATTTATTGCTATCATGAAAATATTAGATTTCTCCATTTTTATTGTAGCATTAGTAACCTTACTAAAGTGATTTTAGTGTTTGAAAAAATGATTCTAAACTTTTTTTAAAAATTACTGTATCACCTCATTACTGTAATATATTTAATGAATTTTTATTATTTTTGTTAGTTGCATTTGACATTATATTTTAATTTTATCCTAATCATCCAGTAGAAGTCGAAAAAAATAACAATTACAACTTAAAATTTTATCCATTAATGATATATAAAACCTGTAGTTATAAATTTTTGAAATAGTTTTAATTAATATATACTTAAAAATAATCAAAATAAATGATTTATTGGAGTCCATTAAATTATGGTTCATAATTTACTAAGTAAATAAATAATAAAAAAAAAAGAATTACGTGTTCACATTTCACAGAGGGGTCAGAAAAACAAATGAGCGGAAGCGAAGGTAGTTCCGGCGGCGGAGAACCGGCGACATCATCGACGGAAAAGAAGAAGAAAGAGAAAGCGAGAGTGAGTCGAACATCGCTAATTCTATGGAAGACTCACCAAAACGATAAGTCTGCCGTCCGGAAACTTCTAGAAGAAGATCCTACGCTTGTTCAAGCTAGGGATTACGACAACCGCACTCCACTTCACGTTGCCGCCCTTCATGGTTGGATAGATATCGCTAAATGTTTAATCGAGTATGGCGCCGACGTTAATTCTCAGGATCGATGGAGGAATACGGTACGATCACCCGCTTCACATTTGTATGAAAATTGTGTTTTTTTGTGTTTGAAATGATGATGAGAAGTAAGAATTTTTTTTTCCGAAATGTTAGTTTGAAAAACTTTTGTTGGCTTAGGGTTTATAATTTGGGGTTGTTGCTGTGTATGAATGTTGATAAAGTTTCTATTCATTGTCTCTGTTTAAGATTCTGAATCCAGTTTTTGATAAAGACTTCTATATAAAAAATGAATAGAAGTCCTTTAATTTATTTTTTAATTGAACTTTTTCATATTCCAAGTAAGAAAGAGAAGATGTTTGAGAGGTAATAAAAAATACAAAAGAATAAGAACACCTAAATAGAATCTTTTGCAGTCAAACACCTTTTCACCTAACTATCACAGACCAATACATGCTAATTCATCTTTCTCCTTCTTATTGTTTACTGTGTATCGTGCGGTCCATTGACGAGCCTTTCTGTGTAAGAATTTCATTCTTTTTGTTTTGATTACTGTGGTGTACGGGCCAGCTTTCGTCATCTCGACTAATTTCATAAGATACCTGCCACCTTCCACCAGCAACAACAATAGGTACCAGGTAACTCTGTCCACCAATATTAGGACAGTTGGAAAGAATCACCTAGTGTTTTTTGTCTCCGCTGAGTTTTGAACCCGAGACCTAAGGGTTCTAAATCACTTCCTTAACCTCTAAGCCACACCCTTGGGTGCATTTCATATTTCTTATTTTGCTCCACCTATTTTAGTTTTAATTAATTAACTATTGAACGCTTACTTGAACTGATCTTTGGCTTAATCCCTACAAGACTTCAAAAATATGTTATCGCACTATAAAAAGACCAGTTCTTGTGCATAAGCCCCCATTTGGCTTCATTTATAGAAAATTTTGTTTTCACTATCTTCTAAGGAAATGGCCTATGTTATATTTCGGGGATCGCCTATGTGCATTTGGTGATTGCCTATACCAAGAGGCCCAACATTAGGAGGTTGTAAGTGCCACTTTGTCCAAATCGAATAAACGGGTCAATTTCTTCAATTTTGGTTTACGATTTGGGTTATTTATCGTGGTTGATTTGTATAGACAGATTGATCAAATATATTTAGTAATTTTTTTTAGTTATTCTGAGATTAAAGATATTTAAGTTGTCCAAGAAAATTTTTTGTAGGGATAAAAATTTCATGTTAAAAAAATTAACTTGTATAAACCATCTAATATAGTTATATTCATATTTTAATTTCTATGTGGTGTTGCAGATATATTGTTGAGAAAGATTAAGAATTATAGCTTCAATCTAGTCATCTTCACATTGATAAAAGATCAAAATAACCTTTAATTTTTAAAAATTCTACATAATACTATGTGACATTTTAAATATAGTATCTATTGATATGAGATACGCACGCGACACTTCTATCAAAGAGATTAATACTTAGTGAAAGTGAAAGTTAAAAAGGTCAAGGATTAATTAAAATAAAAAGAAGCAATTTTAATTAATAAAGAATAGAAGTATTAGAAGAATTATTGGGGAAAAAAGAGAGTTGAAGCTCTTCTTTGCGAATCACATCAACCAAAGGAAGCCAAAAATAATAGTGTTGCACTTCAGGTTCGAACCCTCATCGCCTGGATTGTACATTGCATTGTTGCCACTAGCACCTTTCGTTATTTTGTTCCTCAGGGTGGGAGGATTTATATATATAAGTTTTATTATACATATAGACACCGTTCCATCGAGGCACTGGATGTCGTGGCACCCCCAATCTTATATGTAGATCTGCCCCTGCCCAGTGTTACAAAAGGCGAGCGCCTCCTCGCCTTTGGCGAGAGGCGAGGCGAGGCGATGGGTCCTCGCCATTCTCTACTGAGGCGAGGCGAGATCAAAATGGCGTGGTATGGCGACACAATGGCGACAGAAAAGGCGCCGCCTTTTTAATTTAAAATATTTGACTTAACAATATTAGTCAAAATTAGGTTTTTTTTTTACTTTTGAAATTTCTGCTTTCTCCATCGCTACTTCTCTCTCTCGATTGACTCTCTTCTCGGCTTCTCCATCGCAGTCTCTTCTCCCTCGCTCTCTTCTCCAGTTCTCTTCTCGGCTTCTCCATCGCTGTCGGCTTCTCCATCGCTGAATATTGCTAATATGTGTTATTGCTATTAAGATTTTGGATAAAATATGCAATTATATTTAAATTTTTTGTATTAATTGGCGCCTTATTCAAAAAGGCAAGCGCCTCGCCGCTCGCCTCGCCGCGGCGAGGCAGGCCCTTGTCGCCTTTGTCGCCTCCTCGCCGTCCACAACACTGCCCCTGCCTATACTTAATGTTATAGGGAAAAGGCAATCATAAAGATCCCTTCCTCTTTATTTTTTCCATTAATAGAAAGTTCAAAGTGGTAGAATCTAATGAAGACAACCATAAATCGCAGAGTTGAATTGAGCATCTAAGATTCAATGAAATAGAGAAAATTGGTTATAAAGTTGTTCGTGATGAAGAATTCAGAGAATTAGAGATTCGAGCGGTGAATAACAACAATAAAATAATGGTATTGAGCTATGTGAGTTTTTGATAATGAGTGTTAAAAAATTTCATCCAGAATAATAAAATTTGATAATCAAGGTGAAGAATGTACTTAATCCAAGCTATTCAATTGAAGTATCAGGCTTTGAGCTCAAAGCGTACAAAATGTGGAGAAAATTAGGTTAATAGAGTCGAAGAAGAGATATGTAATAAAAATTTTAATTTGAGCAATCTCAATTTAGGATAAACTATGTTTAATTATGGTAGGCGATCTATTGAACATGATATTGTTTTAGACCATAATGATCTCATATTTTGTTGAATTGTCAGTTTCATACATTGATTAATGATATCATCAATATGTTGATATGATGGCTATTAGATGTGGGGTTGGAATTTGTTAGACTTCAAAGGTATTATAGATGATCTAAAACAAGAGTTAACAAAATAATTAATGAAGCTGGTTTTGGAGATTTCTTAGAGTTCGAAGAGCGATATTGGTGGTGTAGTTGCTCTCGTGGAGGTTATGCATTACATGTTACTTAGACAAATTGAACCAAAAAACAAGAATGAGCTTGATTTTTGGTCAGCAAAAAACCTATTTGATTGGACTTACGAGCCAAAGTTTTTGAGTGAACCGCAAAAATAGTCGAGTAAGATAATCCATGGAAAAACAGTTTGAAGTGTTAAGCAATTTATAAATACCAATACAAGAAAAAGATGCGAATAAACAAAATTTATAGGCAAGATGCGCACACAAGATAACTACAATGACCAAACAAAGTAATAAGCTGTTAACACAAGGATTAGTGTAACAATTAATTGTATTTTGGATCAGGCAAATTAGGCAGAGTTTAAACAAATTTTTACCTTATTTTTCTGATGTGCAATTCTTATTCCCATCCTTGTTCTTCGCCTTAATCGAAACACTCCAATGCCATCTCAAAATTCTAGTAATGACACTTGGACGCTCGGCTGGTCTCACACCAAGGGTTCTTCCCATATAAGTCAATTGTCTAAGATGCCATATCTTCAAGCAGAAAGACAACAATCATTACCAAGTTCTCATAATTAGTAGCTAAATTAAATAAGCGTGAAAAGAACAAGATACAAGTCTCCCAAATACATCTGATAAGCCATCTACTATGTATTTTACCAGGGTCCTCTCTGGTTCATCTCCCTTAGCAATCTTTACGACTCACTTTGCCTTGTAAGTCCAAACTGAATATACTTATTTCCAACCAAAAAATCGGAACTCGTCTTTTATTTCTTTTTTCGATTTGTCTTGGAAACAAATAATGATATAACCCTTCGTGAAAGCAACTGAACTTGTAACATTTGTTCTTTCAATTCAAGAGAGTATCCAACATCAACGTCATTATTCATTTTAGTTAGATCTTGTTTTGAATCTATAACATTCTTGAGGACTTCTAAGAAATTTCCATCACCTATCGACATATTACCATTATCTATAACATTCTTGAAATCAATAATTCAATAATATAGGAGGTCTTATGGTGTAAAACAATATTCTATTGATAAAAATACAAAATCTCTTAGATACAAAAAAACAGATAGCTAACAATAATTAAAGATTGCTACCCTTCGGGGGTGGCCCAGTGGTTTGGGCTTGGGACTTCCTGTTGGAGGTCTAAGTTCGAAACCCCTTGCCAGCAAAAGCAAGCTCGTGGCACCGGACTTGCCTAGTGCGGGTTATCTCTCCTATATGGTTTGTGGGCTATTGCATAGGAGCGGGGTAAACCCTGTGTGTATCCAAAGGGTAGTCGCTACGGGTTTCCCTTGTCATAAAAAAATAATAATAAAAGATTGCTTATACTAAATTGAGATAGCTCAAACAAAATTATATTACATTTCTTCTTTGACCCTTACAACCTTACTCTCCTCCGCATTTTGTATTTCTTACTGCTCAAAGTCCGATTGGGCAGTTGGATTGCTAGATTAATATACATTTTTCTTTTCATTGTCAAATTTATCGCAAGAACAAAAAAAATTAAAAACTCATTGTCTTTTTCTTTAAAAAAAATAATGACTTGACTCTTTTTGTCCTTATAATAAATTTGACAGTAAAAAGGGAAAATGAAGTGGTTGAGAATCATGAGGTCTCGGGTTCAATCCCCAGCGGAGATAAAAAACACTAGGTGATTCTTTTCATCTGTCCTATCCTTGGTGGACAAAGTTATTTGGTACCTTTTGTTGTTGGGAGGTGGTAGGCATTTCGTGGAATTAGTCGAGGTACACGAAAGCTGGTCCGGGCATCACAGTCATCAAAAAAAAAACTCATAATCAAAACTCACATACCTCTATACAATTGTCTTGATTCTTATTGTTAGTCTTTGGAATCCTTGATTCTTTGATTTTCCATTCGTGAACAACATTTTTGTGATTCTTGGCTTTTTCTTTTTTTTTTTGAGAAGGTATCATTTCATGGTTGTGTATTGGATTTTGCCATTTCGAGTTTCCCATCAATGGGAAGGATAAAGGATAAATATGCAATCTTTATGATCACCCTTTCATTATAGCATTGAATATAGGCTATTACCAAGTGTGCATAAGATATTCGTTAAAATATAGTAAAATATTTTTTGTTGTAAATGCAACTAAGCAGAAGAATAAAAATGATGGCTTGTGCGCAAGCCTGGATTTTTAAATTGTTAAACCGATTCTTAATGTCTAGTAGGGAGTTAAGCAAAAGATCAGCACAAATAAACGTTTAATCAAAACTAGAATGAGTGAAGTAGAAGAAAGATGACGTTCTTATCGGAAAAGGCTCATCAACGAACTACATGAACAAGTGAGAAATAAGAAAGATGAAGTGGCATGTATCTTTATTTTGGAGTGTGGAGAGAAAAAGCTTGTGATTCTAAGAGATTCTAACATAGACATTCTTGTTCTTTTGTATTTTCAATTCAGTCACTTAAAGTCACTAGTCAAACGTTCTCCTTCTCTTACTTGGAAAATTTGATAAAAAGAATAACTTAGAGGGTCAATCTCTAGCAGAAAGCTTCTGTTTTGTTTGTTGTTGCTGAAGATGATATAAACTTTCTGTAGTTCGTCATCCTATAATACAATGAGCTATTAAAGGTTAGCTACAAGAATTTGAGTTTTACTTTTGGATGAACTAAATAATATTTATGTAAACTTCTCAAAAAGATATTATATTATTATGCTCCGTGTGACACAAAAATTACTAGTCTTGGTTGTTGAGCTTTGACAAAATTATTTCCATGATGCGAAACACATTGTTTGTTTGTGAGAAAAGTTAAACTTGATATTGCTTTGTTGTCCAGCTCCTTGATAGATTCAATTCCCTCCCCTACTTCTCTGTTCTTGTGAGATATGTGTTTGTGTATATGTGGATGAATATATTGACCTGATCTTTCTTGAAGTTGTTGGTCCTATAATAGATTCACTCTTTGGGTATGCTATTATTGATTACAGCCTTTAGCTGATGCAGAAGGAGCTAAGAAACATGGTATGATCGAGTTGTTGAAGTCATATGGTGGCCTATCTTATGTAAGTTCTTTGGCTTATCTTGTTCAGCTAAATTTGATAGATTTGATGTCTCATCAATATATATGCTATTTGGGAGTTCTATGATTTTTCAATACCTAAACTCTCAACTTGTGTTAGGGTCAGAGATACCTTTTTTTATGACCGTAGTGTCCGGGTCAGCTTTTCGTGCACCTAGACTAACTCCATGGGGTACCTGCTACCTCCCACTAGCAACAGGTACCAGGTAACTCCGCCCACCAAGACTAGGACATATGGGAAGATCCACCTTGTGTTTTCTTGACTCCACTGAGTTTCGAACATGAGACCTCAGGTTTCTCAACCACTTCGTTGACCACTAGGCCACACCCTTGGGTGCGGTCCGAGATGACATTTATCTGGCTGCTACCTTTATTCCCATCAAGGTCTAGGTGCTCATCTAACAAAAACTATATGAACTAATTAAACTTGTAATGATTCTTTTACATAGTTTTATTTGTTCTCCTAACTTCATGATTGATAATTTTCTGCGACACATGGTATATTCTGCATTCTTTTACCTGTCATATTATTAATGACCATAATAGGAAAGAAGGCTACATAGTGACCCAGCCATTAAGTATGTAGATGGGGCATGATATGCTGGATATTTGGATGTTTGTGAAAGAACACCAACAGTTAGGACATAAGTGATTTGTGAGACTTGGGTATCCTGGAAGCTGGATCCGAGTATCTGACAACACACAACAACAACCCCGTGTAATCCCACTTGTGGGGTTTGGGGAGGGTAGCATGTACTCAGACAGACCTTACCCCTACCTTTATGAGGTAGAGAGATTGTTTCTGATACACACACCATAAATATATATGCTAACCTACAAATGAAGGTCATCTCTACCCTTCCCAGACCTACTTTGTGGGGCTACACTGTGTAAGTTGTTGGTTTGGTTTTGATATTACAACATGAAGTTAGTCGGCTAGCAATGTCCCCATTTTTCGTTTTCCTTAATTGCCCTTAATAGAATATAATAACTTTATTAGTGAGAGGGGTCCTTGTCTTTTTACCAGAAAAGCTAAAAAATATGCTTCTGTTCACTCCCACTCTCTCTCATTGTGAATACAAGTATACAACCAACCAAACTTCTTCATGTAATTTTTCTGATTAGAAACCTTTTTTTCCTTGCATCATTATACTTTTTTGATTTATTTCTTTTACATTCTATTTATTGATGTTACTGATCTTTCTTGTAGACTTCTACACTTCTTTTGTTCCTAATTGCTGTGCTTCTTCTTTGTTTTCTGCTTCTTGTATTTGAGTTTGATGCACTTGAGTCCACTTAGTGGATTTCACTTGGTTTGTTGTTGTATCTACTTCAATAGATTTAAGGTTTACTTTTTGAATCCCCCCCCCCCCTTCCCCTTTTCTGGGTTTGGTGATGAAATCAGTAGACAAATGTTTGTTGCTGTGACTTCACCATTAACGATGACAAGGAAATTTAAAAAGAGGCAATGATGTTCTGGGTGATGCTGGGGTGAGAATAATGAATTTTTGGGGGATTTATAATTTGGTACTGCAATGGCAAAGGCCCCTATTTTTACTGAGTTGGCAAAATAGTAAGGACATTTTAGTGAAATGAAAATGGTGACAATATTAATCTAATACCTTCATGTAGTTGGTTAGCAAGACCCTATATATCATGCACAAGTATGACCATTAGGCATATTTATCTCATGGTACGAAAGTGAAGGTTACTTGATGAGCCACGAATAAGTATATGCATGGTATGATATGCTGGATATTTGCTATGTTTATGAAAGAATACCCACATTTAGGAAACAAATGATTTGTTTTACTTGGATTACTTCGAAGCTGGATTTGACATTCATATATGTGTGTGTGTGTCTGTGCACGTGCGTGCTTATTTTCTGTACTTTATCTCATCTTCCAGCACTTTAAAAAATTCATCTCTTAATGTTGGAAATCGCTTTCCCATCCCCTCAAAACTGCAAACTCATTCTTTGACATCTGCGGATATGTTTTTCAGCTGGATATAATTATTTGTGGAAATGATGTAGGGGCAAGATGGAAGCCATTTTGAACCAAAGGCTGTTCCACCTCCTTTGCCAAAGAAGTGTGACTGGGAAATTGATCCTACTGAGCTGGATTTCTCTAACTCAGCAATTATTGGGAAGGTACTTGTTGTATTAATAGTGATTGTAAATAAACTTATTATAGGTTGAATCAAAGTCATATTGTTCGATTTCGTATAGCTTCCATCCGCCGAGTATCTTGTCAATTAAAATAGTTATTTTCTCGTAATGATGGTTAATCTTATACAATTTATCGTGTCTCATTTAAATGACAATTTTTACCGATGTTATGCCTACTATATATCCATTTGTTCTTTTGGTAAAGTTGTTTGTCCACAGAATATTGCAGCTATATCTTATATTATGATGTATAAGCTAACTTCTTGCCGCCTAGTTGCTTCAAAATACTTTGCATATGATGAAGCTTTTGAATTCTGGAAAATTCTGAGAATTGTATGGAATATTATTTGGTGCTTTTTTCTGCCCTTTGGTTAAATATAGCAAATAGTATTTTCCGGTTTTGAAGTATAGCGAGCATTTTATGTGTCCGTTAGGAACTTTTGCCTAAATAGGGAAAGACAGTACTTTTTTTGCTTGGGGCTGCATTCAAGGTGTTTTCTGTTTGTTGCATTCCCCGTTGTAACTGTGATTTTGATATTATCACCTCAGAACACACAGACACCAGGGTTATCTTCACAATTGGTTGCCCAGTGCTGCCTCAACCATTTTCTTTCATTTCTATATTTGCTTTCTAGTTACTTACGTTGTTTCTGAGTCAAGTTTCTTCTAACTATGAGAATACGGTTCTATATATCTAATATTCATCATTGCTAATGAGAGCTAACATTGATAGGGGTCTTTTGGTGAAATAATAAAAGCTTGTTGGCGTGGAACACCTGTAGCTGTTAAACGCATTCTCCCAAACCTTTCAGATGATCAATTGGTGATGTAAGTATCTAGTGGATTTATCATTACAATGTTATGTTGGTGTTTTCTGGTATGAAGTCCATCTTGGTTGTTTGTGGAGGTTTTCAAGTCTTGTATTTTGGTTTGTTTCTGGGATTGGGATGGAGGCCTATACAGTTTTTTTTCATTATGTTTGATTTTTTAAGCTTTCTTAGGCAATTGATCAGAAAAGTAAAAAGATAGTAAGAATTGGAACTTTCTGCACCTAGGACATTGGTGGCTTCTGCAATAAGGTGGCATCAATAATGGTCAATCAATAATAGTGTTGCTTTGGAACAATAAGTTTAACCTAAATCTGTTATTTTCCATGAGGACTTCGAAATAAAGTGAGCAAGAAGTACTACATATGTTATTACCATAGGGTGTGAACCTTCTTAATCTATGCAATGTTTTTCTCTATTAAGGTTAGACAGTTAACACAGATTCAGACCGCTGTAATTTTGTAGGCAATTAGACCCCCTTATAAAATTCATCGTTGGTACATGCTAATTCCTTTCTATTGGTACCTGATTTAATTCCTTTTTGGATTGAAACATAATATTGCTTTACTTTTGATACAGTCAGGATTTCAGACATGAGGTAAATTTGCTGGTGAAGCTTCGTCATCCAAATGTAGTGCAATTTCTTGGAGCTGTTACTGAGAAGAAGCCCTTGATGCTAATAACTGAATACTTGAGAGGGGTATGTGATCGTTCTTTCTTTCTGTAAAATGGATATTGAATTCTTCTCTCTAACTAGTGAAGTTTTATGCATTTATTATGTTGTTAGGGTGACCTTCATCAGTACCTCAAGGGGAAAGGTGCTCTTAGTCCATCTACAGCAGTTAATTTTGCTTTGGATATAGCAAGGTAATGTTGATGAATTATAAAATTTCAGTGTTAATTTACTTGACCTCCAGATCATTCCAGCTTCCTATCTGCTTTTGTGACAGTGGTATATCTGATGCCTTGGTCATATGATGGACAGTTTGTTTTTGTGCACCCATGAAGTTCCTGTAGGGATAGAAGATTGGGTGTTATTTATAGAAAACCATATCCTTTTGTAAGGTTTTCTACTTTTTGGTATACTCCTTATGGGTATTTCTTGCCCACTGTCAATAAAATTTGGTACTTGTTAAAAATAAATGATGGGTAATTTATTTTGGAAATTAATGCTGGCAATTGGCATATATCAATATACTCAATACTTACAAAAAAATTCATTCAGAAACTAACCTGACCAGAAACAATTTTTTGGTGCTTCTATCTTTTCTATGTTATAGCATTCTGCTAGTATTTACATTTTATTGGCGGATATTCAACTTTACTTTTTTTTGCAACTGTTAAGGAATCACGCAAGAGGTAGAAAAAATTGAATGTTTGGCAATTTAGCTTCTGTCTCCAAGCCTTGTTTATAGTTAGTTAGCTGGCCTTTTACTTTGCTTTTACGGGGGAGGGGCTGAGAATGCATGAAAAAAGAAGTGTCATTATCATGAGTAGCTCATTCTGACCTGATAAGGCTATCTGATGAAGTATCTTGTCATGCCATTTTATAAGGAAACCACTGTTGCCATCTTGCATTTTATACAAATCACTTTGCATTTCATATTTAGTTTGCTCACGTAAGGCTATATGTTTATGTGGGCAGAGGCTTGGCTTATCTTCACAATGAACCAAATGTTGTAATCCACAGAGATTTGAAGCCCAGGTCCGTTAATTTTCTCTGCACGACTCTGTACTGTTGTTGGTCGATCTATGCATTTTGTGTATGGAGAAACTCTTATTTGATGCTGATAACATGATGCTATTTTAGACTTTACGATCCATTAGCTATTGCGCTGAATATGGTAATGTTTCCAGGAATGTTCTCCTTGTCAACTCCAGTGCTGACCATTTGAAAGTTGGAGATTTTGGATTGAGCAAGCTAATAAGGGTTCAAAATTCCCATGATGTTTATAAAATGACTGGCGAGACTGGGAGCTGTGAGTGCAGTTGTTTTACCTCCTTTCATTCATTGACGTTTTTATCAATGGTGTTATTTTTTTCTAATATATTTCCATATTATCAACCCATAGACCGATATATGGCTCCTGAAGTTTTCAAACACCGGAAATATGACAAGAAGGTTGATGTCTTCTCTTTTGCAATGATCTTTTATGAGGTAATATTAATCCTTGCTGGCTTTCTAGAAGAATGGAAGAGCGAAATAGAACTTATAAATGAATAATGAACAATGGTGCAGATGCTAGAGGGTGATCCACCACTGTCGCACTATGAACCATATGAAGCAGCAAAATATGTGGCTGACGGACACAGGCCGATGTTCAGGGCAAAAGGTTGGACCCCAGAATTGAAAGAGTAAGTAAACATTGGAGATTGATATGTTCATCATTCAAGTTTTTTTAGAGTTTGGAACTTGATACTTGACCTCTAATGCCAAAAAGGAAAAGGTTACCCAATTATACTTTGAATTCACCAGTCTTATGCAACGTTTTGAAAGGTGGTTTCTGGGCGCCAGGCGGGCTAAAATGCATTCAGAAAGTATTTTGTGGGGGCGTAATTCCCAACTTTTTGGGCATTTGCTTGGGCATAAGTCCCAACCTTCCAGACGTTCATTGGGGCGTAAGCCCATAGAACTTCCCCACATAGGGAACAATTTGCTTCAAGGGACAAGAAAGAAAAAATTGTTCTAATGACATCGGAAAAGAGGGTGGCATCCAAAAAATATGATGCATCACCTAGTCAGTCTATTGGCAACCACCTTTGTTGTTTAATTACTTCTAACGGTTTTAGCTCTAACTAGCATAGACATGTCTAAAATTGATTGTTTTAGAATTACGTAATGTTTGTAGATGTAGCATGTTAGACCTCACAACTCTTATGGAGTTTGAATTGGAACATGATTCTGTTTTTGCTAACTTCATCCAATTCCATGCAGGTTGGTAGAGCAGTGCTGGGCTAAAGATGTGAACAAGAGACCTTCGTTCTTAGAGATTCTAAAGACACTCGAAAAAATCAAACTAGGCTTACCTTCAGATAATCATTGGAACATCTTCACTTAAAACGACAGGAATACAAGGACCAAACGGACCTTAAAATGACGTTTCTGTGTACATGAATCTCCCTTCCTAACTGTCTCAAAAAAAAAGAATCTCCCTTTCTAATGTGCTTGTATATATGATCAACCAGGTGCTGTCTGAAAGGACTTCTTCTGTAACTAATTCTTTATGTCCAATTTGATATTGTAGATAGAAACATGTTCCCTGGGTTCATTTTATTCTAATTGTTCTTCTCTTGTAGCGTCACTGTGATTATGTTTTAACTGGATGTTTAGGGGACTATCGAACTTTCGTTTCTTATGACTGTTTATTTGATGTTTCTATACCTTTTTACTGGAATCATCACAGGATATTTCATCTTGTTGATTCCAGCTAAAGAGGAATCGTTGATTGATTGATACTTGATCAAAAAGTGGATTCAATTGGGCTCTACTAAGCTTTGGTGACTTAGACTGGAGAAACTACTCTCCACATAATTTTACGTTCTTTTGTACAACATTTAATCTCATTTCTTATTCAAATATACCTCCGAGCTATCATAAATGCTACTTCAATATTTTAGAATGCACATGCCCCTAGAATAAACGTAGGGACATGTATCATAATCTTAATGGTCTACCTAATTTAATTTAATATTTACCCACAACCAAAATCAAAAGAGAAAGTTACAGTAAGACAATCAAAACTCCTCGACTTCCTCTTTTCTTAAACATTTCCAAAAGAAGAAGAGGAATTTTTTTTCCAGATTGTTCTTCATCTTCTTCAACAAAACTCCTTTATAGAATTTTTCGATTAATTTGGCTGAAATCATATACAAAGATTTGATTTTGAATGTATGAGATTGGAAAAACATGATGGAACTCAAATTTCTTAATTCAATTCCACCAAGTCTCAATCTCTCCACACAATTAATCCATCAGAAAATAGCTTCTAACTTTCCATACATTTGAGTATAGCATAATATCCAGTTTTCTATGCCTCTAGGAACACAAAACAAACCCACATGATTGGGCAGATACTAAAGAATGAAGCAGGCTACAAGTTGTTTATGCTGATTAATTTAGAAAAACACACCTCTAAATTAGCTCTAATTAAAACTTTCTTATGGACTGTATCATTAATGAATAGGGGTCAAGTAGTATGAATTAGGGGTACTCTTTAGGACTCTCTAAGAACACCACTTATTTTGAAACACAAAGCGATTTTTAGAACAAAATACTCCCTCCGTCCACTTCTATTTGCCATATTCGTTTTTCAAAAGTTAATTTAACTTATTTTCAAAGTCAAATTAAATTACATTAATTCAATTTTTAATCTAAAAAGTTAGATATTCAAAAATTATATGAAAATACTATACATTGCAACTTTCTACATATCAATGTGATGAAAAAAAAATATTCTAATATAATCAAAGTTAATTAGTTTGATTCTAAAAATGAAAAGTATGACAACTAATAGTGGAGGGAGGGAGTACCAAACATCCAATAATAGTACTACAGGGATTGTGTTGACAAGACCCAAAAAACAGTGCACTTTCTTTCTTGTGGTTGGGGGAGAGGGCCACTAGTAATAAAACTATAGGGTTTTCATTGACAAATAAATAGTCTAAAAATATTACACATTTGAGTCAATTTTCGACTAAGTTGTGTGTGCCAAAAAAAAAAATTGTACAGCAGAGAAACTGTGAATTTTGAAATCAGAATAATTTATATAAGCTTCTTCTTTTCAAAGAAAGTCTTCAAGTGCCACACTTGCAAACCTGCCACAGACAAGCATATAAGAATTGATAGACCAGTCATCCAAGCCAATTTATAGCTGGTATCTCTGTTCAGTTCTTGCATTTCTTCTTCCCTGTGACACGTCAACGTAATGAAACTCATTAAATAATAACAGTGTTGATGATTCATGAGTTTTGGATGAATAACAAATAGGTGAGATTTTAACACACCTTTCTCGGAGATAAAACATCTCATCGTGGACGCCTTGAACAATCTCAAGCATATGCTTTAGTTCTAATTCCATTGCCTAGTAAGAGCAGAGATGAAAAGTCATTACGTATGTCAAAATCAACTTCAGGAAATGTAGTCATCAAAAACTACATGTAACAAGATTGATGTGCCTCGAACTCAAATTTTGGAATATGACAAATTACAATTCTGCCAGCAAATTTTAGATAATAGAGGATTAACGTAACTAAAAGCAAGAAAACCGACAAAACAAGCTTTAAGAGATGATCACGTGCACGACTTCAATTGAGTTTTCATTTGTAGTTGTTCCGGAAAAGATGGATGGAATGAAGTTCTCAACATAATCGAATCGTAAAAAGGTTGAAGAAAGTAACAAAAGAATGCTTTTAGTGAATGATGGCACTTCACCTGAAACACATAGATAACTTTATGCACTGGTATTGATAACTAAAAAATCAATAGATTTCATAACCTTGTGTTTGAGGAGCTTAAGATTTTTTTCAATTACTCCACCAACCGGTAGAAAGCTCACAACGATATAGCCCCGTTGTGCATGATAAAACAGTTAGGTACCTAGTGGTACGCAAGGAATAGCTTAGCAAAGAGGGCCCTGCATATCTAACCAAGATTGTGGAAGTTCGAGTCAGCAAGAGAAAAGAGTTGAAGAAGGTGTTGGATCTTGAACGGGATGTTTAGAGGGATGTAGTTTGCCATATGAACAAAAAAAAACAAAAGAAAAGAACAATGTAGTAGTTAATAATTCAATTTGAGAACAACGTTGTTTCTTTTCTTTTGTTTCTATTTGCTGTTAATGAGTTATTTTAAGAAAGCCTAGTCTTAATCAATGGAGTATGCTTGGAGCAAGCATACTCCAATGATGCATAAGAGTTTAGAGTTGCTTGATGAAAGCATGAGTGTTGTTGCTAGATGAAAGGTTGATGCAAAAGTTGCAAACTGTAGTAGTTTTCCTAAAATACTTTACCCTATGCACTAAAGGACCAAATAACCCCCTTAAAGACACCGAACTCTTTTAGACAATCCACTCTATGTTATACACTGCATTACAAATGGAGTACAATTTCTTTTATTTTAAGAAAATACTAATTCTGAGTTTCTTCTGATATTTGGTCTTAAAAACTCAAAGAATGCTAACTACAAAGAATGAGTGAAATGCTAATAATTTTAATCTCAAGTATGCTTCAAGTTCAAGCAAGGAATGGATCAGGGGTTTCAAAGTGAATTTACGTCTGCTCTGCTGACAGTATGCAAATTCCCCAACTCCAATATACTGATGATACATTGATTTTTTGTGAAACTGAAAAGGAACAAGTCAGAATGCTAAAGGTTATCTTATTCTATTTGAAAAAGTTTTTGGGCTACACAAATTGGGGAAAGATTTTAAGTAAGAAATGGCTGAAGGTGTCCTTTCACAGTGATGCAGGAACAATCCGTAAGCCCCTAAAACAATTTTTTCCTAATAATACAACCTGTGTCAACAACAGAAGGGCTACTGCGGGAGAGCCATGACAGAACAAGGGTGGAACCTCACTTTTAGGAGATTATTGAATGATTGGGAACTGGAAAACATCACTGCTTTCTTTAATTAAGTGGTACAGCGTAATGGGACTTCCTCAAAAGAAGACAACATGCTTTAGAGTTTAGACAAGAGGCAACAAAGGGAAATTCTCAGTGTGTCAGCTTATAGGATACAAAAACAACATACCAAGTGTATCCCACAGGTGGGGTTTGGGGAGAGTAGTGTGTATGCAAACCTTATTCCTACCTTGGGAGGTAGATAGAGAGGTTGTTCCCTGACAATTAAAATAACAATTAGGTTGGTTGTTGGCTGTGGAAGCTGTTATGGAAAGTGGATGCCTTACAAAGTATGCTGCTTTGCTGTCGTTTAGTTACTGTTTAAGAAGTCAATCCTAACATAGGAGAATCTATCTAGAAGGGTTTATCAACTATGCTCAAGATGCTATCTTTGTGGCAGCAAGCAAAGACAATCCACCATCTCTTTTTACACTACAAATGGGCTGACAAACTGTGGAAAATTTTGCACAACTGGTGGACAATATGGAAAGAAAGAAATCAGAGATGCTTTGAAGATAAAGGAAGCTCCATCCAGAAGTTTAAAATGAATTGTCTAGTCCTGCTTTATTTTTGGTGTAAACAAGAACATATAGCAGAGACAAAATATTTTTGATACTTCAGATTACATTTAGAGAGGTATCAGGAACCATCTTGTAACTTTGGGTTTGACCACACAACTTGTGCAGTCAATTCTATTTATAGAACTTGTTATCATTATCAGAATAATTGGAAATTTTCCAAGAACAAGAAAGTACTTCGGGTTTTGAAGTATACACTTCACATACTGAGATGAACTAAATTAAGCAACAGCCCATGGACAGTGATGTCTTTGAAACTTCAATTGAGTTTATTAAGAAATTAGAACAGGCAACCCCAGTTTTGTTTTCTGATAAGTAAATGGTTAACGAGGTGACATGGTCTAATCTAAGTATATCTCTTTGATGGAAGAATACGCTATTAAAATAACAATTGTTAGGTCACCAACAATCTCTAGGTGATGATCTCTATATTTTTAACTCATTTCCTCTTTCTTGTGAAAAAGTTTTAATTACTCCCAAAAGAATGACACATTTTAATATTTTTAGTAACAATTCAACTAAAACCTCCGTTTTAACCTCAATGAGATGATTTATAGCCACACAATATCTATGGCTTGTTTAAGACCACAAAATTCAAGCCTTTCATTCTTAAAATCCGTGCCCAATCAAAACCATCCCATAAACTGGGATGGAGAAGTAATAAACCTTTGGTCAATCACATTCTTGATATCTATGTTGTACAGTTCTGTAAAGTATATTTTAAGCCTATTTTCTGTTGGCAGAGAAGAAAATTAGCGACAATGCACCACATAGATATCGCCCATCTGCCTCACAACGTCACTAGCAGTAGTATTCTCAGGGATGTGGCAGAGTATGATTCGTCCAGGTATTAATCCAATGTCAATGAAATTAACCAACCCTATGAATTGCTCCGACTCACCCATATAATTAAATCTGAATATCCGATTATAAACCCCCACCCTGATTCCTTTCTATTCCTCCAATATAATTGTCTTTTAACTAGGATTCTGCAATCAGTTAAGAAAATGAACATTTGGCCCTTCTCCGTGAAAAGAATCACAAATTTTTAACAGCACAAAACAGCCCCCAAATCTGATACCTTACTGATCAAAGAAGAAAGGACCCAGACCTTCTAACCCAATCATTTCGTTCATTTCTTCTTTCAAAATTTGGGCTCTCAAAAGGTTGAAAGTATCCAAGGATCAGTGCGTTAAAAGACGCAATCCTAACCGTTTCTCAAACTAAACAAGATGCTTCTATCAAACAAGACAACATTAAAAGTTCAGGAAGATTTAGAAGTTTTCACTTAACAATCTATTAAACATTATGAATTATATCATGCATGCAACACTATATCCTATAAAATAGTCATTAATTTTTTCAAAACCAGAAGGAGGCACACACATTTCAAGAAAACTAAATTTTACATGAAACATGCCACAGGGGTCAACAGATGTCAATTGCCAACATTTATCTAGACAAAATAGATAGACAGATCCTGAAAAATATGAATTGAGCTACACAGGTACGCATATTAAAAGAAAAATAAGTGCTTACCTCAACAGAAGCTTTCTTGGCAACATTTGTCCAATCTTTTGCTGCAACGCCACTTTTCCAGTCAAAATCAATAGTCAACTTAACCGGAGGCTTGTGAACAGCAGCAGTAAAGCAAGTGTGATAGTCTGCACCTTCGGCAGTCTCAAAAGAAAAATGCCCCTCATGAACATTCTCCGCGTAGTGATGGGTATGGCTATTCCCTTGTGCAGACGTTACCTAAAGCACAAAACACCAGAAGAAATCCAGATAATCAAAGATATATCGGAGAACAAGGACAAAATTTCAAACTTGGAGCATATGAAACCATCAGACCAACTGCGCCAGGACTAATAATACATTATGATGGATCTGAATTCAGCCGAACTAATACAGGATTCATATGGCAGATCCAAACTAACTTGGGATTGAAGCATAGTTAACAGATTGATCAAATAACTAAAGTATCAACATTCCTCTGTTGATACATTCAATTACATAAAACAAAAAACCAAACAGAACTTAATCAACCAGGTTAAAGATTTTGGCAGTTGACTCCAGAATATTTGTCCAACCATAATATCCAAATGAAGCTTAACAAACCTACCATATCCCCATCAATGCATCTATCACCCAAAGGTATAAAACTTGTACTAGTCTAAAAATAAGATTCTTATATCAAGAACTACACAAAAAAAAAAAAAATCTCTTATATTGTTTTATTATCTTTAATCTAATAATACTATCATCGTTTTTCAAACCCTATATTTATGTAACTTAAAACCTGATAAATTAAAAACACAAATATTCAGAACCCATCAGCTTCAACTCCGGGTTCTGGCGTACGATCACCATAAAAAGAACTAGTTTTTTCCACTGACGTATAAAGCTTCAATTAAGTAAACCCAGTTGCTAATTTGAAAAATAAACATAAACCCATTTGTAACCTAGCTCATATAAATCTGCCCAAAACTAAAAAAAAAAGTGTCTTTACCCTGACGGTGACTTTGTGTGTATCAGGCAAAGGATAACCTTCATTTGTATTAACGATGTGATACTTGCCAACAGTCATGGAATGACCCTTGATTTCTTCAGCTATGCATTTTGTATGACCAGATTCAAGTTCAAATCTTAGAGATTCAATTTGGGTCAAAAAAATTCCCAAAATTACAAGAAGAAATAGGGTTTTACTTCTCCAAATCATCATTTTTCTGTTAAATTGAACCAAAACAAGAACAAAGCACAAAATTTAGAGAAAAAAATTTGCTAGATTGATGGAGAAGTTGAAGTTGAAAGAGGGCTTTGTTTTAGGGATGAAGACAGGAAGAAGATATATAGAAGAAAGTCAAAATAGTGGGATTTTGTATTTCTATGATCTAAACTTCCCAATTTTTCAATTTTTCCACTTTTTAATAGAGTTGAATCTTATTTAATTAATAACATGATGTGACTACAACTACTTTTATTTTATTCAATATACATATACTAGAGGATGATGATTTAATTAGATTAATTTAAATAAAATTAGTTGAATTATAATTTAAATAATATTTATTAAATTATAATTCAATTTATTCGAATAGGATTTGTTATAGTTCTATAATTTCAAGTTCAGGCTAACGATTTGATAAGTTTTCCGTCTTTCATGAAGGGTTCAAATTTCAACAGTTAATATCAAGAAAAGATAGTTATTTCATGTTTCATACTTAATATTAATTACTTATTCCTTAAATTATTTTTCAAGACTTAATAATAAACACCAATTATTACAAATAGTATGGTAATTAAATAGTCATGTTAATCATTATCTTTTTAATAAATGTGTCAAACTTAAATATGATAACTAAAAGTAAAAAAAGAAAGTATTACAAAATTTTAGAAGTAAATTAGTAAAAGTATTATTTTTACTTATGAATTAAAACAAATAATATGAAAGAATAGAACCATGTATTATGCATAAACAATTTTGTGGATCTCCTAATATAATGCATGTGGAATAAACAAAAAAAAATACTAAATACTAATCATGAAATGAAAAAATATTATCTAAAAATAAAAAATAATAACAAGCACAAAAATGCTAACAACTAATCATGAAATGACAAAACATCACCTAAAAATAAAAAATAATACCAAGCACACATGTTGATACCACAAAGTTAACTCACTCTTTTATAATAGAAGAAATAGAATAATAAGAAGAAAAAATACTATATGCATTATACTTTATTTGTCACAATCCAAAACCGAGCCGCGACTGGCACCCACACTTAACCTACTACGTGAGCGAACCAACCAATCTAAACACCAACATTTCAAACATAATTAACAAAATACAATGCGGAAGACTTAAACTCATTAATAAAATCAATTCAATAACTATTATTATCCCCAAATATGGAAGTCATCATCACAAGAACATCTATCCTCAAATTACTAAACTAAGAGTATCTAGAAAGCAAAACAAGTAAAAAGCTAGTCCATGCCGGAAGTTCAAGGCATCAAGACTTGAAGAAGAAATCCAGTCCAAGCTAGAAGCATTAGCTCACCCTGAATTTCCGATGTAGTGAAGACTGGCTAGAGTTGCGGTTGATTTGAAGACGACGGCACGTTTGCTGCACTCCACAATAACAAAGAAAGAAACATACAAGTAGGGGTCAGTACAAAACACAAGTACTGAGTAGGTATCATCGGCCAACACAAAATAGAAAACAGTATATATCAGTTAATATCATAAATCAACTATAATACTCAACATTTAGCCAACAACAAGTACTATAATCATCAATAAGTAGCCACCAAGTTCATCCTTGAGGACACAAGCCTCAACACCATACTCATTTGGGAATTAGGTTCATTAAATTGAGTATATTTATCATCTTTCAAGATTCATTATCTTTCTTCCTCTTGTGTCGGTACGTGACACTCCGATCCCCTACTACTATGTGTCGGTACGTGACACTCCGATCCCTTACTTCTATGTGTCGGAACGTGACACTCCGATCCCTTACTTCTATGTGTCGGAACATGACACTCCGATCCCCTAATTTTACGTGTCGGTTCGTGACACCCAATCCCCTAATTCTACGTGTCGGTTCGTGACACCCGATCCCCTAATACTATGTGTCGGAACGTTACACTCCGATCCCCTAAATCTACGTGTCGGTTCGTGACACCCGATCCCTTAATACTATGTGTCGGAACGTGACACTCCGATCCACTAATATCATTCTATCAAATCATCAAGCCTTCTCTTATACCAAGGCATCATCAATCTCATTACTTTAGTTCATCAGCCTTCTTTTACCAATGCATCATCATTAACATATAGATTAGGGTTTCTTTAAAGATTTAGGATTCAATAGCTTCATCATGCTTATTTTATCACAATTTCATAATCACAATCATGCAAGCATACAATTAAGCATATAGAAGGGTTTACAATACTACCAATACATATCATTCGCTATTAAGAGTTTACTACGAATAGTATCAAAACCATAACCTACCTCCACCGAAGATTTCGTGATCAAGCAAGCAAATTTCCAAGCTTTGTGTTTTCCTCTTCGTTTCTCCTCTCTCGTTCGATCCTTTCTCTTTTCCTCTCTTTGTTCTTTCTATTTTTCTTATTCAAACCCTCTTTCTGTTACCCTAATTAGTATATAATTAAGTTTAAAAGATGACAATAGTAACCCACTAATTCACTCAAGGTTACCTCTTTTAACCCCCAAGAAATTAAGTTATTAATATTAACCCACGAAATTTATAATTATGGTAGGAATAGTCCAAAACGCCCCTTTAAAACTTAACCAGAAATCCGACCCAGACTGGGATTACGCAACCTGTGACGGCCCGTCGTGCCTGCGACGGTCCGTCCTGCAGGTCGTCGCAAAGTTCAGAGACTCAATTTCCACTAAAGAATCTGTGATGGTCCGTCATGCCTGTGACGGTCCGTCCTGCCATTTCGTCACAAAGTTCAGAGAGTCGATTTCAGTACCCAAATTTCAGAATTCTAAGTGTTTTGGAATGAGACACCCTCGACGGTCCGTCGTGCCCATGACGGTCCATCGTAGGGTCCATCGTATCAGTCAGTTTTTCCAGAAATAAAATCTGCTGCTCAAAACGACTAAACAGGTCGTTACAATAGATACCAATTTACCCATCGTTCGTCCTCGAACGATCACAAGAAAAGAAACGAGGGCAAAAAGGAGTACCTAAATCTGTAAACAGATGTGGGTATTTTTCTTGCATATCGGCCTCCTTCTCCCAAGTGGCCTCTTCAACTGGTCGATTCTTCCATTGAACTTTGATGGATGCAATCTCTCTCGACCTCAACTTGCGAACTTCTCTATCTATAATAGAAACAGGTTCCTCCTCCTCATAAGTCAAATTCTCATCAAGCAGAACTGAACCCAACTGAATGATGTAGTTTCCATCCCCATGGTATCTTTTCACAACAGGACACATGAAATACCGGATGCACTCCGGACAGCCCTGGAGGCAAGGCTAATTCATAAGCCACCTCCCCTACTCGCTTAAGTACTCTTCAAATGGTCCAATATACCTTGGGCTTAGCTTACCTCTTTTACCAAACCGCATCAACTCACCCACCCTTTCATGGGTGAAACCTTCAGCAAGACTTGCTCACCCTCCATAAACTCCAAGTCTCTAACCTTTCGATCTGCATATTCCTTTTGCCCTACTTTGCGCCGCTAAAAGCTTCTCTTGAATAGATTTCACTTTCTCCAATGAATCCCTCAAAAGGTCAGTACCCCAATGGTCTAACCTCAAATGCATCAAACCAACCAATGGGAGACCTACATCTCCTCCCATACAATGCTTCAAATGGAGCCATGTCAATGCTGGAGTGATAGCTATTATTGTATGAAAACTCCGCTAAGGGTAAGAAGTTATCCCAATGACCACCAAATTCTATCACACATGCACGAAGCATATCCTCCAACACTTGAATCGTTCGCTCAAACTGTCCATCATTCTGAGGGTGAAACGCAGTACTAGGTCCAACCTAGTACCTAATTCCGCATGACAATGTTCTCCAACTTAGAGGTAAACAGGCGTACCTCTATCTGATATGATGGAAAGTGGAACCCATGCAAGAACGATTTTGAGATGTAGATTTTGGCTAACCTCTCTCTGCATTGTAGGTCACCTTGACCAGAATGAGTGGCGAACTAGTTAATCTGTCCACAATTACTCAAATGGAATTCAAACTTCCCAATGTCTTGGAAGACAACCACGAAGATCCATTGCAATTCTTCCCACTTCCATTCAGGAATGGGCATTCTCTGAAGTGTTCCTCCGGGCCTCTGGTGTTTCATACTTTACTGCTGACAATTTGGACATTTGACAAACAAAATCCACAATGTCACGCTTCATTCTACTCCACCAAAAGTGTTTTGTAGGTCCGGGGTACATCTTGGTTGCACCAGGATGTATAGAATATCCGGAACTATGAGCCTCGGTAAGAATAGTGTGATCAAATCATCGACACGGGGCACACATACCCTTCCCTTAATCCTCAAAACACCTTCTTCATCAATTATTGCCTCTTTAGCCTCTCCTCGCAAACACAATATCCGGAATTCGACGTAGTTTCTCATCATCAAATGTTTTCCTTGATTTGTCAAGAAAAGAAGATCTCGCCTCCACACAAGCAAAAATCCCTCCCTTCTCATTACTTCTAGCCTCATAAAGTCATTAGCCAAGTTTTGGATTCTCTAGCCAACGGGCGTCTAGAAACTTGCAAATGAGCTAGAATTCCCATGCTTCCTGCCTTTCTACTTAAGGCGTTGCCACAACATTAGCCTTTCCCGGATGATACAGAATAGTGATATCGTAGTCCTTCAGTAGTTCCATCCATCTCCTCTGTCTCAGATTCAAATCCTTCTGAGTGAAGACATACTGTAGGCTACGATGATCCGTATAGACTTCACACTTAACCCCATACAAATAGTGTCTCCATTGCTTTAGTGCAAATACTACCGTGGACAACTCCAAATCATGGGTCGGATAGTTACGTTCATGCACCTTTAATTGCCTCGAAGCATAAGCAATTACATTCTTCTCTTGCATTAGCACTGCACCCAAACCTGAATAGGATGCATCACAATAAACGATGAAGTTCTTACCCTCTACTGGCAAGGTAAGAATTGGTGCAGTAGTCAACAAAGTCTTGAGTTTCTGAAAGCTTTCCTCACACTCATCTGACCATACAAATGGAACATTCTGCTTAGTCAAGTTCGTTAATTGGGAAGCAATAGAAGAGAATCTCTTGACAAATCGGCGGTAGTAACTAGCTAATCCCACACTCCTTATTTCTGACACGTTTGTAGGTCTCACCCAATTCTTCACTGTCTCAATCTTAGATGGATCCACCATCACTCCATCCTTAGAAACTACGTGTCCCAAGAAGGACACTGAATCTAGACAAAACTCACACTTGGAGAATTTGGCATAAAGTTTTTTCTTCCTCAACAACTCTAATACCATTCTCAAATGCTCCTCATGTTCCTTCTTACTCTTTGAGTATATCAGTATGTTATCAATAAAAACGATCACAAAGAGATCTAGATATGGCTTAAAAATCCCATTCATCAAGCTCATGAAAGCAGCAGGGGCATTCGTAAGACCAACGACATTACCACAAATTCGTAATGCCCATACCTAGTTCGAAAGCAGTCTTTGGCACATCCATTGCCCGTATTTCAATTGATGATAACCGGATCTCAAGTCAATCTTAGAGAAGACACAAGCACCTTGTAACTGATCGAACAAGTCATCAATGCGAGGAATGGGATACTTGTTCTTAATAGTTACCCTGTTCAACTGCCGGTAGTCTATGCACATCCGAAAACTCCCATCCTTCTTCTTCACAAATAGCACCGGAGCACCCCAAGGAGATGCACTTGGTCTAATGAAGCCTTTTTCTCAACTCTTGAAGTTGGCCTTTAACTCTCTTAACTCCGCGGGAGCCATTCTTAAGGGGGTATAGAAATGGGGCGAGTACCCGGTTCCAAATCAATGCAGAAATCAATACCTCTATCCGGTGGCATACCAGGAAGATCTGCAGGGAACACATCCAGAAACTCACGGACTACCGAAACCGACTCAATTGGAGGTACTTGGGTAGTGTCATCCCTGAAATGTGCCAAGAAAGCTAAACACCCCTTACTAACCATTCTCTTAGCACGAAGAAAGGAGATGAAAGGAGATGATACAAACCGGAGTGGAAGTGTAGTCGCCTCCCACACTAACTGATCTGTCCCAGGCTTGGCTAACGTCACAGTTTTAGCATTACAATCAAGATTGCAAAATTTGGAGAAAGCCAAGTCATACCCAGAATTACATCGAAGTCAACCATTTCTAAGATAACCAAATCTACATAAGTGTGCTCCCCACAAAAGTCACCAAGCAAGACCTATATACTTTTTCAACTATCACAGACTCACCCACCGGAGTAGACACACGAATAGGTATGTCAAGCAATTCACAAGGTAAATTAAGACCAGTAGCAAATGAAGAAGATACATAAGAAAATGTGGATCCGGGATCAAACAATATAGAAGCCATGCAATCACAAACCAAAAGATTACCTGTGATGACAGCATAAGATGTCTCCGCTTCAGATCTCCCAGGGAAAGCGTAACAATGGGCCACATTACTTGTCTGTCCGTTGCCCCTACCATGTTGTGTTGTAGTGGCTCCAGTTTTCTCATCACCCCGGCCGTTTTGGTGACCACCATTACCTCGACCACCACGTCCTCCAGAATAACGGCCTCTACCATGACCACCTCTACCTCTAGCTATCGGGGGTCAATAACTCTGTTTCGGAAAATTTCTCCTAATATGTCCAGTCTCCCCACATCCATAACACTCTCTGGAGTCAAGCATAGGTCTCTCAGAGAAGTGTTGACCGGTCTGGGGTGGACCCCCAACTACAGTCTGTAGTGAAGACTGAATTGGTCAGACTGAGTAACCTCCTGAACCCTGTCCTCTGGAGTAAGAACCATTAAACTCACCTCCCTTTCGAAACCTTTTTGATGTCGATGTCGTGGTGAAGTCATCTGGCTTCACTCCTTCCACCTCTATCACGAAGTCTACCACTTCTTGGAAGGATTTTGCCGTAGCCGCTACCTGTAAGGCTGAAATCCGCAATTCTGACCTCAACCCCTTCACAAAACGGCGAATCCGCTCTTGTGGACTGAAACAAAGTTGGGTGGCATACCTGGATAATGCACGAAACTTAGCCTCATATGCATTAACCGTCATCCTACCTTGCTCTAGGCTCAAGAACTCATCCATTTTCCTATCCCTCAAAGTCCGGGGGATATACTTCTCCATAAACAAGCTAGAGAAGGATGCCCAAGTCATAGGTGGTGCCTCTGTTGGTTGACACTCAACATGTGATCGCCACCACATTTTGGCGTTCCCTTGAAACTGATAACTCACGAACTCAACACCAAACCGTTCTACTATACCCATCTTGTGTAGTAGCTCATGACAGTCAACCAGAAAATCGTAAGCATCCTCAGATTCAGCACCCTTGAATACTGGAGGTTTCAATTTCAAGAACTTACTGAAAAGTTCATGCTGATCATTTGTCATTATAGGCCCTGTAGTCAGACGAGGAAACGTGCCTATTTCCAATGAGGCATCCATGCGGGGAGCCATAGTAGCCGCATGTTGTACCTCCGGGACCTGAGGTGATGGTGCAGAAAACACTGGAGGTGTCTGGCCCTGATCAGATAACCCGCTAAGAAAAGTAAAGGCGTCACCCTACCGTTCCATAAGACTCTTCTAGACTCGTTCTTGTGTGATGAGACCAACGAACCTAATGCTCTGATACCAAGTTTGTCACGACCCAAAACCGAGCCGCGACTGGCACCCACACTTAACCTACTACGTGAGCGAACCAACCAATCTAAACCCCAACATTTCAAACTTAATTAACAAAATACAATGCGGAAGACTTAAACTCATTAATAAAATCAATTCAATAACTATTATAATCCCCAAATCTGGAAGTCATCATCACAAGAACATCTATCCTCAAATTACTAAACTAAGAGTATCTAAGAAAGCAAAAACAAGAAAAAGCTAGTCCATGCGGAAGTTCAAGGCATAAAGACTTAAAGAAGAAGATCCAGTCCAAGCTAGAAGCATTAGCTCACCCTGAATTTCCGATGTAGTGAAGACTGGCTAGAGTTGCGGTTGATTTGAAGACGACGGCACGTTTGCTGCACTCCACAATAAACCAAAGAAAAAACATACAAGTAGGGGTCAGTACAAAACACAAGTACTGAGTAGGTATCATCGGCCAACTCAAATAGAAAACTGTATATATCAGTTAATATCATAAATCAACTATAATACTCAACATGTAGCAACAACAAGTACTATAATCATCAATAAGTAGCACCAAGTTCATCCTTGAGGACACAAGCCTCAACACCATACTCATTTGGGAATTAGGTTCATTAAATTGAGTATATTTATCATATTTCAAGATTCATTATCTTTCTTCCTCTTGTGTCAGTACGTGACACTCCGATCGGTACGTGACACTCCGATCCCTTACTTCTATGTGTCGGAACGTGACACTCCGATCCGTTACTTCTATGTGTCGGAACGTGACACTCCGATCCCCTAATTCTACGTTTCGGTTCGTGACACCCGATCCCCTAATTCTACGTGTCGGTTCGTGACACCCGATCCCCTAATACTATATGTCGGAACGTTACACTCCGATCCCCTAAATCTACGTGTCGGTTCGTGACACCCGATCCCTTAATACTATGTGTCGGAACGTGACACTCCTATCCACTAATATCATTCTATCAAGTCATCAAGCCTTCTCTTATACCAAGGCATCATCAATCTCATTACTTTAGTTCATCAAGCCTTCTTTATACCAAGGCATCATCATTAACATAGTAGATTAGGGTTTCTTTCAAGATTTAGGATTCAATAGCTTCATCATTCTTATTTTATCACAATTTCATAATCACAATCATGCAAGCATACAATTAAGCATATAGAAGGGTTTACAATACTACCAATACATATCATTCGCTATTAAGAGTTTACTACGAATAGTATCAAAACCATAACCTACCTCCACCGAAGATTTCGTGATCAAGCAAGCAAATTTCCAAGCTTTGTGTTTTCCTCTTCGTTTCTCCTCTCTCGTTCGATCCTTTCTCTTTTCCTCTCTTTGTTCTTTCATTTTTCTTATTCAAACCCTCTTTTGGTTACCCTAATTAGTATATAATTAAGTTTAAAAGATGACAATAGTAACCCACTAATTCACTCAAGGTTACCTCTTTTAACCCCAAGAAATGAGTTATTAATATTAACCACGAAATTTATAATTATGGTAGGAATAGTCCAAAACGCCCCTTTAAACTTAACCAGAAATCCGACCCAGACTGGGATTACGCAACCTGTGACGGCCCGTCGTGCCTGCGACGGTCCGTCCTACAGGTCGTCGCAAAGTTCAGAGACTCAATTTCCACTAAAAAATCTGTGACGGTCCGTCCTGCCATTTCGTCACAAAGTTCAGAGAGTCGATTTCAGTACCCAAATTTCAGAATTCTAAGTGTTTTGGAATGAGACACCCTCGACGGTCCGTCGTGCCCATGACGGTCCGTCGTGGGGTCCATCGTATCAGTCAGTTTTTCCAGAAATAAAATCTGCTGCTCAAAACGACTAAACAGGTCGTTACATTATTATTAGTAAAATTGTATGTCTAAGTGATCAGGTTGGGGGTCCTTATCGTTGTACGCTCAAAACTCTTTTTATATGAGTTTTAGTTGTTGTGTTGAATTTTCAAGTTATAAAGGTTTAATTTTTCACCTAATAATCTCTTTCACGTTAAAGCTAGAAAAGGATAAAAATATTGTCAATACTAAGGTTTAATTGGTTTACGTGTTATTATCAAAACATTAACATTCTTATTTACTTTTTTTCTCGAGTCTTGTATTGTTTTTCAAGTACTAATCTACTTACAAGAAGTCTTTATCAAAAGACGTCATTGGATTCAAGTAATTCAGACTATTTATTAATATTTTTATTAAATTACTTCTGATGTATATTATATTCTCAAGTATTGTATTGTTTTTCAAGTACTAATATATTTAGGAGAAGTCTTTATCAAAAGACCTCATTGAAATCAAGTTATCTAGGATATATTTATTGATATTCTTCTTTAATTACTTTTGACATATTACTATATTATTATTCATTGCTTCATTCTATTGTAAAATAGATCAACTCAATTCATATGTCTTTAAAATCATGTAATAAATTCAATTGTACTTAAATAAAGACAATCAGATTGACGCTCACCTAAAGCTAAGGCATTGTGATATTATTTTAATTCTACTTATTCTTTGCTAACAATTCTATATTTGTGAAATTAAAGGGTCGATTGATATAATGGATGACACTAGAAAATATTGAGCAAATCAATGGCATTTTGGGATATTCCCGTCAATCATGAGGTGAATGCAATAATTAGAGAAACTCGAATTGTAAATGATCACGGTACTTTGCTATAAGTGTCTCCTTGTTTTGGATGGACTCTCACCTTGATGATAATTCACAAAACATGATTAGGATTGTTGAATTTGAATTGTCCAAAATTATGCAATGTTGAAAAGTGAATAGACCGTGATAATGAAATTACAAAATAAAGAAAATACAATACCTAATTTAGAGATGCAACAAGAGGAGTTATCTAACAATACTAGAATAAACAATTAAAGTGACAATTATCTAAATAGGTCTAAAAATAACAATTCAACAGAACTCATGAAGGCTTTTAAGCTACAACCAACTAGTAGAATTGGAAAGAAAGAAGAATTCAATGCTCGAATAGATTATTTTTTTAAGAAACTCAATCAATCTTGAAGGATTCAAACCATAGGTGAATCTATTAGGGCTTGTGGGGGTGTCACGCCACCCACGAGCTTCAACGAAAATTTTATATGTATATAAGTATTTATATACAACATCTTTATAAATAATAATTGTGCCACCCATAGAACTTAAGTATTCTTTAGTGCAGTGGCAGATCGTCTACTTTGCGAAGCCTAGGTCACGGGATTGATTCCAGGTAGCAAGACTTTGCTTTAACTTTTTTCTAACTGTAGGCAGCCTTTGCAGCGATTCTCCTTTAAACTACCACACACATTCCCTTTTTTCTATTCTTTTTACTTATCAACTTATGATTAATTATTAATTAATAATTAATTTTCAACTAATTTAATTTAACTCTTTGAATTTTTTTTATATGATTAAATATATATTAAAAAAATTCTCTTCGCCGTTGAAACCTCCTTTAAACTTTTGAACAACAACAAATTGTCATTAATTAAAGCTTCATCCTTCCGTCCGTCATCCAATCCTGCTCTTCTGTCCAGTCACAAGACAAATAATTCTATATGAACCTAAAATTAATTTAATCGATGAGTCTACTGAGTATTAGAGAAGAATTCAAAATTTGAAGATTTTGATGCACCAATACTATCTTAATTCAAGTAGTTAACAAAACTTTTACCATAATTAACGAATAATGTAGTATTTGGTTGGTAACTAATGACTCAAATATGATTTATAAGCTTAACTTAAAACAAAAATAATGAAATAAGACTGAACAGTATTCTCACATGTGGTTCCTCTAGCTTGTATTAACTAAACAAGGGCAACCTTACGCCTCATATGAGGGAGGCACAATTGGTTATATCCTACTTTATGTCAGTTTCTCTCTATAGATGTACATATATACACGTGATTTTTCTTAAAAGTTAACGGATGCATGTGCACATCTATCAAAATTATGTGGGTCCGCCTCTGCTTGGCATCCAGTGACTCTAAATCCTAGATCCGACTCTAATTCAAACTCGAGAAAACATGTTTTGTTAGCATTTCCATCAAAAGCGACTCTGAAATTGATACCCAAGAGGTTCAAGCGACACAAGTTGAGTGTCTGCACTTAACATCTTTATTTATTTACTTCATTTTATATTATTGATTGCCTAGCTAGTTGACTATATATGAATATTAACCGCGTAAATTGCAAAAAAAAAATATAATTTATTCTCCCTTTTAAGTATGTTTTAAATGCTTTTACTTTTTTGATTCTTTACTTATATCTTCTCAAATCTTATAAACATCAAATGCATGGATAATATACCATTTATTTACTGCGTTTATTATCCAAAACGATATGACAATGTTACATATTAATTATGTTATAAGGATCTTTCATATCTAAATATATTAAGAATAAATTCTAGTCTATTTTGCCTAGCGAAATAATTTTCATAAATTTCTTCCATATTAAAATAATTGTGAATTTTTTTTTATTGTTCTCTATTATTATAAAAAGTTGGGAAAAGGGTCTGATATGCCCCTCAACTTTGTCATTTAGAGCTGATATACCCCTTGTTATGAAAGTGACTCATATATACCCCTACTTGTAAACAAATGGCTCACATATACCCTTTTCTCTAACTGAAATGAAAAAAAAAATAATTTTAATCTATATTTTTATTATTTTTTTCTAAAAAATATAATCCCATATGAGTAAATTTAATCCTTGTCGAACATAAATTTTTTTTACTTTTTTTTTTGTTTCAATGACTAATTTATAATTATTATTTTGATAATCAAATTTATTTATGTTTCACTAATATTCTTGTAAAACTTATTGTAGATGATCAATTTTTTTCTTCGAATACGAAATTAAATTACAATACACACAAAAAAATAGTTTAATTTTTTATTCTTCAAACTAATGAATGAAAGAAAAAAAACAAAATATTCAAATAATTATAATAAAAGAAGTCAAAAAATAATTTATGTACAAAAAAAATTAAAATATACCTTGAACTTTGATAGAAGAATCATATATACCCCTAAATATTTTTTTTAAAAAATTAGAATAGAATAATAAAATAATATAAACTAATTTTTTAACTTCCGTTAAATGAAGGGTATATGTGAGCCATTTTGTAACGGCAGGGGTATATGTGAGCCGTTTGTATAACGGTAAGGGCATATATGAGTCACTTTTATAATGAGGGGTATATCAGCTCCAAATGATAAAGTTGAGGGGTATATCAGACCCTTTTCCCTAAAAAGTTTAATATTGCCTTTTGTTATTATGAGAAAATAGTTAAATATCTCCTCAATGTATATTCAGACTTTCAATTACATATTTATACTTTACGGAGGTAAATAATAATATTGCGTTTTGTTACTATGAGAAAATAGTTAAATATCTCCTCAATGTATATTCAGACTTTCAGCTACATACTTATACTTTACGGAGGTCTTGCTACCTCTAAAACTACAAAATGGAGAAAAAATTTGGACGAAAATATTTGATTTTGTGTTCTTAAAGTAATGATGGACTTTTTGAAGAAGATGGAAGGCAGCAACCAAAACGAAATAGAGAAAAAATTTGGACGAAAAGATTTGAAGAGTAGAATATCCCAAAAAAGACTTCTTTTTGTTCAACAATGGTGAATGTATAAATGAGGAAGAAGACTTTCATTAGGTAAAAATTGGCATTTGTTGTCTAGTTTGAAAACAGCACGCGCGTAAAATGTGTGTATCACAACACTTTGGACCAAAAAGTCACATGGGTGATAGGTCAAAATAAGGGTTTGAAATATTAAGGTTCGACGGATTCAGGTTTAGACAAAAGGTTAAGTAAAAGATTCTATTAGACCATTTCAGTTTTTGAAAATTGAAAGTTGTAACTTTTAAATAGGAGGAAACAACATGGAGACAGAGATCTAGAACAGTTTGGCTTTAACACAGAAAAAAAATTACAAGCTTCTTCCGCAAAATAACAAATGCGCGCACACAAAAGAGTCAACACTATTTATAAGATTAAAGTAAGGGAGGAGATAGTGATTGAACCTACTTAGATATAATAGTAGATCATAGAGTACCACTACAACAAATTTAATTATCAGAGAGATATAATTTCGTCATTAATCAATCATATTTCATCAATAAAAATCTTGTATGACGAAAAATAATTTGTCACTCAGTCGTCACTAAATTTGTGTCTCTATAAGTATTCAAAGACGATTTAGTGCTTCGTCACTAAAAATATTATATTAACTACAAAAAGAAAATCGTCCCCAAATGTTTAAATATTTGTGACAAATTTATTTTTCGTAAAAAGTATATTTTTTTTAATAGTATGCTTTGTCACTAAAAATGTTATTACTACCGACAAAATTATATCGTCGCTAATTATTTTACTTCAATCAATGACGAAATCATTTGTCTCTAAAGTTATATGTATTTCGTAGTAAAACAAAATCTAATTTCGTTCTTAAATTTATATATACAAAAAATTATTTTGTTCTTAAATTTATATATACAAAATTAATCATTATAAAACACACACACACACACAACCTTAAGGTTGGAAATGAAGAGTGTTTATCATTAGACCAACTCTCTTTTGTCGTTTATTTTTGTTTTATTCTATACTTCATTCACTTCTTTCAAACTTAACTTTTGTAGAAACAATATATTATATGAATATATACTCATACAAAAATGAATGAAATTTACCACCCACAATTCATTTAAATGTAGATTATATTTTATTAAATTATGTATTTTTTAAATATCTTTAAATATATATTCAGTACGATTTTTTTATTTTTTTATTTATTTTTGTAAATTTTAAAAGTTATTCAGTACAATGATAAATTTATTTAAAATTAAACTTTTGATTTTATTTAAAAAATGATTAATCGGTTCAAATTGAACATCGATATCAATAACTATAGTACTTCATCATAATATATTTGAAATCCTCGTTAGTTCATTTCTTTTATTTGTGCTTTCATTTTTTAGTTTATTTCAATTTCACACTGATGGAAAAAAGTTAATAGATTTTCATGAAATATATTGCACCTTTGCAAAGTCTACTTTATAAGTCGATTTTATCTCTGTATAGTTACTCTACGTACGTATGTGGAATTATATTAAATATGGACATATTTATAGACAAAAGCAAATAGATCTATGTAGTTTACAAAGACTTGACATATTTATCGACTTAATCTATGTAGTTTACAAAGACTTGACAAATTATTATTTTTATCGTGCTTATCAATGAAAGTGTATCAAATAATAAAAATAGTAGTGCTAAACCAACAAATATAAGTGATCTAGTGATAGAACAGTGCCCAATCAAAATACTTATAATCCGAATTATATTTTCCAAATGATGCATTTTATAATTGCGTAATTTAAGAAAATTGATGTATTGAACTTTTCCGTTAATACAAAATCGATCGAATTCATTGGTTTTAATATTTTTACTTGTCAATTATAACAGATGGACTTTGTCTACTTCTTATGAAACATTTGTATTATTCTTTTTGTAAGTTGTCACTTGTAATTATGAATAATTGTAGCAAAAAGAATTGTATTTAGCTATGATTTTTTTTCGTAGCAAATAGTTTAATTATTCACTACAATTTTAATTTATCGCTATTTAACACCTTATATTTTGTGACAATCTTTTTATTGACACTAAATCATAGATTGATTAGAGACAATAAAATATTTGTCACCACTTATTTATATTATTAGTGACGAAATAAATGTCATAATTAAATATAAAATTTTATAGATATAATTTATAATATTTAACTACGAACTCTAATTTGTCGATATTGTAACAACATATTTTTTTAAATGAAATTTTCTTGTGTCCAGAATTTAATAAATTATAAGACAAAAAATATTTTGTCATGAATTAGCTACATTATTAGTGACAAATAATGTGTTACTGATAACTTTAAATTTGTGACTAACACTACTTAACAATGACACCAATTAATTTTTTGGTGGAAAACTTTATTGGACAAAACTTTACTACAGATTTTTTATGTTTAGTCACTAAAAGTATGTGTCTCATATATTTAAGCACGAAAAGTAAATTTTGTCACTAAAAGCGAATAATTAGTGACGAATTTGATGTCGTAGTTTGTCATGAATTACATACACTATTAGTGACGAAATAATGTGTCACCGATAATTTTAAATTCGTGACTAACACTACTTAACAAAATGACGCCAAATAATTTTTTTGTAGAAAACTTTAGTGGACAAAAAATTGCTACAAATTCTTATGTTTTGTCATTTAAAGTATGTGTCTCATATATTAAAGCACGAAAAGTAAATTTTGTCACTAAAAGTGAATAATTAGTGACGAATTTGATGTATAGCTATTAATTTCGTAGTTATATATCATATTTGTTGTAGTGATACTTTGAGAAGTTATATGCTGAAATGAGGTTTGGAGGCCAAATTTAGAAGTGAGAGAGTGTCCTTTGAGTGATAAAAATGACAATAACCAACCGATGTTCCCCTTTGAATCATAGGAAAAAGCATCAAAACATATTCTGGGGACAAATCCGCTGGCCCAGATGGCTTCTCCATGGACTTTTTTGGCAAGTGTTGGATAGTCATCAAAAAAGAAGTGGTGGCAACAACTCAAAACTTCTATGAAGAAAGGGTATTTGAGAAGAGTATAAATTCTACTTTTATGGTCTTGATACCTAATAGGACAAGGGCTATGGAACTAGATGACTTTAGACCAATAAGTCTAGTACGAGGAGTGTACAAGATAATTGTAAAATGAGTCGACTAAAGAAAGTGATACATAAGCTAATGGATGGAAAACAAATAATTTTTAATCATGGATGCAATATTTATAGCTAATGAATGTGTTGACTCCAGGAATAGAGATAAATAATCATGGATCTTATATAAACTGGATATCCTGAAGGGATATGATTATTCGAATTGAAATTTTATGATGAATATATTGTAGAGGATGAGATTTAGACCAAAATGGATTAGACAATGCATAAGCTCACTGAAATGTTCTATTCTAATCAATAGAAGCCCATGTGGCTTATTCTCATCATTTATCCCTTTTTCTGTTTGTCATTGAAGGGATAAACAACTTATTTGAGACTGCAAAAGTCAAGGGTTGGATCATAGATTCCCAAATGGGGAATAATACAAGAAACAACCTACATTACCCGTCGACAGTATGTAGATGACACTCATAGTATTTTAAGATGCAGTAGAGGAGCAAATGCTGATTTTGAGGGTCATTTTCAATATGTTCTACATTTCTTCGAGTCTGCATATACTGGAGCAACATTGTCATATATATAGTCAACTCAATGATAAATATTGAAGACTTATAAGCTAACAATCTAGGATGAAACGTGGGTACATTACTAACAACTTACTTGAATATGCCTTTAGGGGCTAAGAGCAAGTTAAAAAAAATGGAGTGCAGTAATTGAAAAGTGTGAAAGAAAGCTTGCAAACTGAAAGTGCCAGCATTTATCTTCAAGTGGCAGATTAATTGTAACGACTCGAAAAATAATAGGTTGAACTAGAGCTTAACATATAATTTTATAAGCGGAAAAGGGTCAAAATTGCCCTTGAAGTATGCAAAATAGATCACTTATACCCTCAGTTACATTTTAGGATAAAAAATGCCCCTTCCGTTATCTTATGAGACCACAATCACCCTTAAAACTTAACAGAAGTGATATGACATATCACATGACACAAATTCCGCCACATAGGCTTGCCAACTAGGATATCCACTAAAAAATTTTACCCAATTAATAATCAATCCTAACCCATTTTTGCTAAACCCAGTTCACTTTAATTGGGAGAGAAGCATCATCTTACTTCAATCGTTTTCACTGTTCAATTCACCATACATAAGAGAATTTTTTGAAGAACATCTTTGCATCCTAGCTTTCAAACTAGGTATTGTCTGAAATTTGCTTGACAGTACTCTGGAGCTCCAATAATTTTCAAACCAGTTAAAGAAATCGATCATAACATTTGGATGTCATCATCTAAAACAACATCAGAATCAAAATGAATTACAACTTTCAACACAGGGCTGGATGATCTCAACTAAATAAGTTTAAGCACAGTTCAATGGATTATCAAGATCATGATATCAATTTCTTCACTTGAAATGCATTAAGGCTGTAAACTTTTAAACTCATAGATGGAAATATAAACTTCACCATCTTTCTCAGGTCTTGAAAATCCTTATTCTCTGAAGCCACAAAATGAAAATAAATATTTTTTTTGGGCAAGATGAATGCTTGAAAACGGAGTGAATTGCTGCCACTAACCCTCTATAATATTTGACATCAAGAATCATGGTTATGTATCAAATTTGGGTCACAAATTAACAAACTCAAATTTAAAATTGGACATTTTTGGCTATTACGATACTCTGGAGATTCTTGCAGCAAAGATGTGTCAAATTTTGGTCGATTTCTTGCGGCAAAAATGCAGTACTTTTGTTTATTTGAATGCAAAGACGTTATTCAAGAAACTCTCCTCCATGTGGTGAATTGAATAGTGAAAACATTGAGGTGAAAAGGATGATGCTTCCTCCTAATTTGAGTGGGTTGGGTTTAGCGAAAATGGGGTAGGGTTAAATTATTAATTGGGTCAAAAATTTAGTGGGTATCCTAGTTGGCAAGCCTATGTGGCAAATTAGTGCCATGTGGCTTGCCAAAATCACTCCTGTTAAGTCTTAAGGGTAATTGTGATCTATTAAGATAACGGTAGGGGCATTTTTGATCCTAAAATTTAACTGAGGGTATAAGTGGTCTATTTCGCATAGTTCAAGGGCAATTTTGACCATTCCCTTTTATAAGTTTATATATAAATTGGAAATATAAAAAAATCCAAAAATTTTGGCTAAGTCCATACGTGGAATGACGTTTTTGTAAATATTATTTTTCAGTTAACTTAAAAAGTGGGTATATTTTATATTATTTATAAATAACTATATAAGGGATTTTATATTCAAATATCCCCAAAATAAATCACTTTCACAAAGACCCACTTCAAATCAAAAAGTTCATCTTCCTCCAATATTTCTCTCTCTAAACTCAAAGAAGAAGAAGAAGGCATGGAAGCTTGGATTTGGGGATTTCAAAAGAGTTTCTTCATCAATTTTCTTCAATGTTTCTTAATAAAGGTATGGTGATCCTTCATCCTTGATCAATCTTTCTTTCAAGGAGTCCAATCAAAAAGAATTTCAAAATCTTATTTTCTAATTTAAACATGGGTTCAATGCTAAAACATTTTTAAAGCATTTATATTGATGAATTAAGGTTTAATTGATGATTATAAGTTGATTTTAATATTGAATTCGTTTAAGAACCCATGATTTTTCCCAAACTCTTTTATTTTGGAAATTGATTGGAAATTGGTTAGTTATGGATTTATAATGGATAGTAATTGCTTGTATGAAGTTACTTTATAAAGTCATGACATTAATTATATCTTATTGTGGTGAATTATTGATGTATTGGTGAGATGAATTGATTATGTGGATGATGAAGCATGTCAATTGTCTTGCCTCTTGTAGTATCTTGAATCTATGGGTTGAGATTGATCTTTAATGATATAGAATTGTGATAGATTGATGTGTGATCCACTTATGGTGGAGGTGTTTAGTTAGTGAATATGAATGGATAGATCCACTTATGGTGGAGGAGCTTACATTATGGTATATGTTGAATTGTATCTAGTGCTATTGTGGAATGGTTATACCCACATGATTTGCAATATGATTATATGAGTATACACATGCAATGAATGAATGAATTGATTGAATTACGATTTTGTACATGTCTAGTATAATGAATGTGGATGTATTGAGTTGCATGGTCTATAAATAATATATGAAGATTATGCATGATTATGATAGTATGTACATATTTATGAACACTTTGAGAGGGAAGTGTCTACGATGATAATGTTGTTGTTTTGTCATAGTAGGGACATTTAAACACACACTCCATGTATAAATATAATTATGATGTATTCATGGTGTCGATTGAAAGTATAGTTCTCATATGCACCTTTATACATTATGAAATATGAAATTTACATGTCTATGATGATCCTGTTGTGTTGATTGAAAGATAGTTCTCATGAAAACACTATGAATGTATGTAAAAGGATTTCTCACATGTATATCAGGATTCTAAAGATGAAATGTAGTTCTCACCTTATTGAATCAATGAGTTATGTTATGAATTGTATTGAATGAAGGCTAAAGTATTCCTTTACATGTGTAGATACAATCTAAAGACTGCTAATGTATAAGTTCGAGATTAATGCTTAGTAGCGAAGGATATGACAAATGAGGTAGAAACTCTCCCACTGATTAGGCTGGGTCTTCTACATATTCTCTCATGAGATGAAAACTCTCCCGTCCCGCTAGTAATTAGGTCGGGTTTCATAACTATGTGTCCGCATAGGTATTAGCTAGTGAATCAACACTAAAGCTAAAAATGCTAGTTCTACTTTAGGCAAGTAGGATGCCTTTTTTGGGTGTGGGGTCATATGACACCAGATTTCATGTAGCACATGGTCTGTGTCGGTTAAGACTATATTTCCTCTAATGAACAAGAATATGAATTATGAATACGAAAGTGAGTTATATGTTATGGTTCCTCAAATGGTTTACTTGGTATGAGTGGTAGTATGGGATGTCATTCATACATTGCACAAGTGAACTTTGAGAGTAGTCATTGTGTGTTCCTCTTATGTTTATGTAGTATGAATATGCATTATGTTATGTACTATGAATATGCATTATGTTTATGCACTATGAATATGCATTATGTTATGTGCTATGAACATGAAGCATGTATATGTGCTATGAATATGAAGTATGTTTATGAATTATGAACATGAACATGATTGTGAATGTCTCTTTACAATGTGTATGATAGGTATGAGCATGGTTGTCCAAAGATGATACTTGGGACCTTATGTACACATAGCACAAGTGCAATCTAGGATTACTTATGTGATTTTGTTATTATGTCTTATGAGTATGCTATAAGGATGTTGACATAATGTCTAATGAATGATGGAACTCTTAATAAAGTTAATATAGAATGTTGACTTATGTAATTTATGTAATAATGTATGTCTTTCTTGGGTTGTATTACGAGTTACTTCCTTGTATATACTTAATGATTATGAACGTGCCTAGTCTTAGGTGACTTTAAGAAATACTAAGAGTGAGTAGTACTATGGGATGCTACTCATACATTGCACAAGTATGATTTAGAGTTGTCCTTAGGGGATGGTCTTAATGTGTTTATGTGAATAATGTAATGCTTATTATTCTCATGAATATGTATTGTCCAAAGCTTGTATGTTGAATATGTCCTTATGTGAAACTATGATTAGTATGCTGATTTGTTTTGGAGATTATGCCTAATATGCTCTTAATTATGAAGTTTTACCAAAATGACATATGCATGACTTTCAAACTAAATGTCTCTTTCTAAGCATGTTTTTGCATGGTCATCATACTTAGTACTTAATTGTGCTAACCCATATTTCTTCTACTTTTTACTACAAGTGTAGGTTTTGGCAAGAGATAGAGTTCTCTAGATTCAAGGGCTTGGGAAGAGTTCTCCAAGACCAAGTATATCCTCATGATGCGGGGACAAGTATTTAGAAGTTTCTTGTATTTAATTCGTAATAGGTTATGTCTAGTTTTGTTTAAGTCTTTCCATTGTGAAGGATCATGACCCTATCTTTAGGTTCCATGTCTTGGTTAGATGGCCATGTGAGATGTTGGCTTCCGCAATTATTTTGAATATCGTGTTCTTGAAGTGAAGGGTTTTTAAATGAAAAGTTTTAATTCCTAGTCATTTTTTACTTATGGTCGAATGTTATGAATGCTATGAAGCTTGTATAAGACCTTTTCGAGGTCGAGTACGCCATATACGACTAAGGGGTGCTTTTCGATAGTGACACTAACTCTACTAAATAGTATCTTTGATGCGCTTTCCTCATACATGATGTCATTGTTCATTATATCAGCCAAGGTAACCAAAATATTGGATGCAATTAGAAGAAACTTTTTATGGTAAGAAAGTGAAGATAGTAGGAAGTGCCATTCGGTCAAATGGGGAGGAACTGCTGATAAGACAGATAGGGGTAGGCTCAATATTAAAGAGTCGAGTACCCAATACAAGAGCTTAATGAAGAAATAGCCGTGAAAAAAAGTATCTCTATGGAAGGAAGTAAAAATCGAAATCTATGTCATGAAGGACAAATAAATGATGAAGATAGTGACCACCCCTTACAAGTGTAGCGTATGAATATTTATTCGGATACTAAGGAAACTATTTCAACTTGTCAAGAAGAAAACAAGTTGCAAAATGCGCAATTGAGAAAAAGTAATTTTTTGAAATGACATTAGGTGTGAATGGAACTCAAACATGTTTTATCTTGTACTACATAGTCTAGGCCAAGCACAAGAAGTGAAAACCACATAATTATGGACAAGACAAGAGTGAAAATTGTTTATGAGAAGGAAACTAATGATTGAGAAATGAAAACTATATTAAAATTTCTTGACATAATATGTATGACTACCAATCTAACTAGAGAGGATAATAGACTAGTATGGAAGGAGGGAGAAAAGGGGTGGGGGATTTAACCGTAAAATCAACATATAAAGATTTTTGTTCCACAAAGGTGCAGTATGCAAGATGGCCCTAGAGGATGATTTGGAGAAAAGAAATTCCCCACGGGGTGAATTACTTCAAAGTCTCTTGGCAAAAGAGTCAATCTTGACACATGAAAACTTGAACAAGAGGAAATTCAATCAATGTTCTAGATGCTATCTATGTGAATAACATGTCGAGTCAGTCGACCATATCTTTTTGCACTATAAATGGACACATTAATTGTGACAGATATTGATCCACAAGAGGAAGATCAAGTGGACAAAGCTTGGAAGAATTATTGAAGTCCTAAATGCTGAAACAATGATGAAATTGCAAGAAAAAAAGGGAAGAGATGGAGGCTTGCATTTGATGGAGAATTTGAAAAAAAAAATCAAAGTTGTTTTCAGGAAAACAAATAATATCTAGAAGATAAAGGCAAATAGCCTAGGGTTTTACTATTTCTGCCTTCTGGTATAAGCAAGTAGTGATAGGAGCAATGTTGTTGACTAGTTGCAACTAGAAGATCTTAGGATTGATGTAAATAAAACTTTTTGGAGGAGACTCCACTTTGATATAGCATACATGTAGATATATAGAAGTGAATGTTACCTTCCTCAAAAAATATAATGGGCGTCGGGAGTAGGATTTGATGATGTTGATCAGTGATCAAATTTAAATATTTTAAATTTTAGCACCTTATATTTGATTTGGTACTTATTTTATTTTTCATTTGCACCAAAAATCATTTTAAAATATCAAAGACAATCGAATTGAAGTTGAAAAGATCGAATAAAAGAGAGAGAGAGAGAGAGAGCGCGTAAAGCGATTGGGTGGACTATACAAATTAATTTGGTTCGGTGTTCGATGCAAACTCTTTCAGAACCAAAAACTAAATAATCAAATCGAAATTTAATAAAACCGAACAAAAGAATCAACGCCCACCCCTAGTCAAAAGAATAGATAAATATATAGTAATATATCATGATTAATGTGTATTATGTATATGTATATCCACCAGTGTTGTAATTTTTTTAATTAATCAATTAAATGTGTTTTTGATAATTTTTATATTATAAGTTAACATAATTTAAATTTTGATCCTTCTGTGATATGGCATAATTTTGATTTTGTTTTGAGTGGGTTGCTTGATGCAATTTACATCCAATCTTATATTGTAACAAGTTCTTGAATTAATTTCATATGATCTATAAAGTGCAACAATTCTTTAAGATTTCATGGCGTACGATCATGAAAAACCTATTTCTTTATCATTTTTTTTGGCGGGAGTGGGGGGGGGGGGGGGGGAAGTTCATTGAGTGTTTGACATCGCATAAACTTCCGAGTTTAATTAAAGGAGACAATCTCATGTGTAACATCATATTCGTAAATGTTCTTTACCATTATCATGACTAGAATTTCATATGCAAATTAAAGAATCATGCTCATCTATTTTATTACTTCTACCAATTAAGTAAAGGTTGAATCATCGGTAGCCTCCTAAAGTTGACATTAATTTTCACTTAATTAGACTTTGTTCATTTTAGACACCTCATATTGAGTTCCGTGTGTCATTTTGATATGCTTTTGTTTGATTTCATTTTTAGATATGCTTTTGTTGCATAGATTAATTAAAATTGAGCAGATTTTAATATTAACACTTAACAGTTATTAGTTAAAATTAATCTTGCATGATATCCAAATTGAATAGACAATTTTCTATGAACACAAGAAGCTAAATAAAATTAGAGCATACATATCACTATAAATATATATACGTCTAAATTTTATTTCATACCGTTCAAAAAATTTAAAACAATATAATTGTAATTCAAAAAAAAAAATAAGCATATCATAGCATTATCAAACCATCAACAAAGCCAACAAAAAATTAAAATAATTCGATGTTGATATCAATTTAAATTGACTTCTTGAAAGACTTGATTAATAACTAAATTCTATCAATTTTCACAGAGTCTTTTGCATGTATTGATTCAATCAATTTTTTTTTCCAAAATTAAATTTGTAAATTATACTCTCTTTCCTCATCACAATCTGAGATTTTCTTTTCATTCAATAAATAAATAAATATAAACAGAAAGTTTATATTTATAATAGTTTTTTTTTCTGTTTTCAATTTTTTTACAGAGATAAAAATGTTCTTAAAATCAGAAGGAACATTCGTATTATAGCATCTTTGAGTTCTTGATTAAATTTACATTTTTCATCTTTTGCCTCTTCATAAATCTTCCAAATTTCTAGTATTTCTTTTGATTCTGCTTCAAAGTGCAAATCTTTATACTGGGTTTTGAATCTTTTGTTTCCATTTTTGAACTCTAGGGTTAAATTTTTCTCAATGCACTTCTTGATTCTGGTTTAAAAATCAAAACTTTATAATGGGTGTTGAATAATATGTCCCATTTTGAATAATAATAATACATGATTCTTGAATATGGAGAAATGGGTATGTTTGTAATGTTGTAAAGTTGTGATTTTTAGAATGAATTGTTGGCAATGAGGGGTGAAGGAGAGGAGGAGAGGGAAAACAATGGAGAGTATGGTAGAAGTGAGGAGTGAAAGGGTACAACAATCTATACAAGGGGTAGTGATACAGAGGACTAGGTTGAAACTGTTGTTTATTCCTGTTTTTACTAGCATTTTGGTATGGGCCTGTTTGGTTCAGCTTTGGCATATGCGCTTGCTTTCGGGTTTCACTCGTGTAACTAAAGCATCGGTTCGTGTTGATGAGACTGTGCATTCGACTACACCTAGTGAGTCTCTATTTGACAGAATCTTGAATTTTGATGTTGTTATGGGATTCTTAACAAGTTTGTCTTTTATTTGTTATGTGTATACTTTTGAGTAAATTCACTTTTATTAGTTTTGTATCAATAAAGTCAATTTTGTTTGTTTCGTATCAATAAAGTCACTTCCACTTAACTAGTCATTTGCCTGAATCTTGATGTTGTTATGTGATTCTCAATAAGTTTGTCTTATTTGGTATGTGATTACTTTGAGTAAATTCAATTTTATTTGTTTTGTAGCAATTAAGTCACTTCTGTTTGTTTCGTATCAATAGAGTCACTTTTGTTTGTTCTGTATCAATAGTCGTTTGTTTCTCATAAGTTAGATTAAATGACCGGAACATTGTCATTAATAAAGTATTCTTTAAAAAACCGCCGGAAAGCTTACTCTTTCATTGCACTTAATAGATAATTGTATCCATTCTAGCTCTATTTAACGATAGATAGTCTTCAAAACTTATCAAATTAACCAGCATATTTTTCCACTTGAACAAAATTACAAGACTAGCAGAAAAATGAACTTTATCTTCCTATTTTTTAGAAAGACATACATATATGTGTGTTCTGCTTGAATAACGTATGTATGCCAATAAGAGCATTAAGGCCTGAAGGGGGAAATTGGGGATCAGGGGCATTAGCAATCGCATCAGTAAAAGGCTCCCAATCTTGAGTTAACATGTTGTCAGCAACTTTGCTTTCGAGTTAGTTAATGAAGTATGAGAAAGAGTAATTTTGCCGGTGGTTTAATAAAGAGAAGTTATTAATGGTACATTTTCGCTGAATTAAAGTTTCCGGGGTGATCGTTCTTTTAGAGAAACAAATGAATGATTAAATGACTTTGTTGATACAAAACAAAGAAAAATGACTTTAATAGATAAATTCATTAAGTTTGGTGTACATTTGAGAAACGGAATTTGATTACTTCATATAGCTGACATCAATTGAATGGTGGATATGTAATTTTATTGGTGGATTATCGTGGAAGGTGTTTAAATGTTTGTTACATAGTCATTAGGGGACAAGGGATTCACTTGAACTAGTGGATAGTTTCATAGTAGTGAGATTTCAGGAAAAGACCAACTTAAAATTTTTTGTTCTTAATAATCCAACGGATAGAGCTCTCCAAGGAACAAGAGAAACAGAAGTGCGAGCAATTTAGAAAATCCTCATACTTGGCTGAAGTTTTTCTGCAGCAGAGAAGCAAATCAAATTGGATAAGGTTGGGTGATGACAATACTAGGTATTTCTACTCCATCATAAAGCAAAAAAGATTACAACAGGCTACCACCCAAATTAGAGACAAGGAAGGAAAAATGCAATTGGAGAACACAGATATTGCTAAGGTATTTGTGGATTATTATGAGGAGTTGTTGGGGAGGAAGGAGAGGTATAGAATCAAGGCATTGGATAGTTTTTTAAAGAGTGGACACATGCTCACAATTCCTCAACAATTGGAGTTGGTCGGTCCATATTCAGAAAAGGAAATCAAGCAAGCTGTGTTTAGCATTGATATGAACAAGAGCCTTGGACCAGAATCCAGATGGCTATGGAAGTGCTTTCTTTAGTGATGCTTGGAGTGTGGTGGGTGAAGATCTGAGTCCAGCAAGGGGATCCCATTTCCCTGCTTTTGTTTGTTATTGTCATGGAGTACCTGTCTAGAGTGCTAACCAAAATGACTATACTGCCTGACTTCCAGTTCCATCCAATGAGTAAGGGGAACAAATTAACTCATTTAATATTTGCAGATGATGTTAAGATATTGTGTAAAGGAAATATGAGTTCAGTCTCGAGGGTTATGGAAGCACTTCATCATTGCTTGGTGGCAAACCTTGACAAATCGAACATATTATAGCTGGAGTGGAAGAAGGTGTCAAACAAAACATTCTTGCTAAAACTGGTTTCTCACTTGGTTCCCTACCAATAAAGTATTTGGGGTTACCACTTACCTCAAAGAAATGGAGAAAAATGGATTGTAAGCAAATGGTAGAGAAAATTACTCATAGAATTAGAGCAGTCTATGCTAAACACCATTCTTATGCTGGAAGATTGCAGATCATAGTGGCAGTGCTGTTCTGTTATGTATAACTTTTGGGGATCAGTGTTCATATTGCGTTTGAGCGTACTGAAGGAAATCGACAGGAAATGCAGAGATTTCTTATGGGGAGCTATGGAAGGCAGAAGAAAAATAGCATTAGTCAAGTGGACCAATGTATGTGCACCAAAGAAGTATGGAGGCCTCAATATCAAGGGTTGTTGCAATTGGAATATAGATGCAGTGGGGAAATTGTTATGGGTGAATGGAGTGTATATGAAGTCGAGTGCAAACATTTCGGAACACAGTCCACCAAATGATTGCAGCTGGTATTGGAAGAAATTGAATTCTTTGAAGGTTCAGATGAAATGTTGGTATCAAGGAGGGAGGTACAAACTTACACCAACAGGGGACTATTCTATTTCGCCGAGTTACCAAGACTTACTGGGAGATCTGCCCAAGATGAAGGAAGCTGAATTAGTGTGGAGTTCAATCCTTTTGCCCAGGCAAAGGATTATAATATGGCTGGCTTACCAAGAAAGATTGCGTACAAAGGAAAGATTAAAGCGGTTGAACATTACCATGGATACTACTAATTGCTGCTTGGCGTGAAGAGGACAAAGAAGAAACTCCATTGCATTTATTCTCAGAGTGGCTGGATAACGGAAGTAAGGAACAAATTTAGTATGTGGTTAGGGATTACTATACAATTCGCAGGGGTCTGCAGTACAGCCCACTAGATCAAGAACAGAAGATGGAAGCAGTTCCAAAAGGAGATTGTAGCATCAGTGTGGGGGGCAATGTTTTACTACACTTGGCAAACAAGGAATAGGAGAATCTTTCGACAATCAACTATACAAACTGAGTTCATGATCACACAAATACAGAGGGAAATATGTCAAAGGTTATACATTTTGAAAGACACCAAGAAAGCACATATGTCAGGTCTTTATTTCAAAGATTTGTAATTAGGATGAGTGTTTCCTGAGACCTATCAACTTGAGGTTCCCTTCCTAGAAGGTGGCTGAAATCACTAGGGGCTCTTTAGTTTGTAAATATTTGTGGTTGTATGGTAATAATTTACATTTTATTACCCCAAAAAAAAATGGATGTGAAAGATTTGCTGATTTGTTGTTTACCGAAGAAAAAAGAAAGGACGAAAAAAGTTTCTGTTTTAGTTTAGGTTGCGTTTTGTGTGCTAAATTAGACACTTGATATTGATGACTTAGCCCCCAAGTATAGTGAAAAATGAAATGGAAACAAATTAAAAGAGTTGGTTCTCCTAGTGTAGCTTTTTCGCACTTGATGATACGAAAACAAAACCCTAATAGCTTGGGAATACAAAAAATCATTTTATTTTAAGCGTAGTGGTTCACTGGTTTGTATGTGATTTCAAGTGTCTTCTTTTTGTGCCAATTGGCTTAACAGTATTTTGCTACACTTATACTTCATAAAAAAAACAGTATTCTGTTACACAACACTTATATTGTTTGCTTCAGACAGATACACTTGTTCTTCCTTATTTCAGGTGCCACGTCCATCCCGTGATTGTAACTGTAATACTCTTTAAAATGAATTATCAACTCTAGTAATTTTAAAAAGTTAAATAGTCCAATAACTCATAGAATTTCTGCTTAGTAGGTTGAAGAACAAGTCAACAGATTAGTAGGGAGTCAGCCGATAATCAGTGCCATATTGATGAAAACAAAAAAAGGCGCTATGCCCCAAAAGGAAAGGGAGTCGTGTGGGTGGAGGGAAGTGTCCTAACTCTAAACAACTTACTTTTACAATAAAATATTCTAAGGGGCTGTCTGGCACTGTGTGTTAACAATCCTGCGTCTTCAAGAGAACCTCCTCTTAGACAGTACAAAGGGAATTGGTATTGTTAGTAATGTTTGTTCATCCATTTGCTCAAGCCCCTAATATAACTATAATTTTATTGCTTATAATGCAAGGAACAAATGTTGTGTAATGTTGGAGAAAAGAGGTAACTTGATTACCAACTAGTGTAATATATACATATTCCCTGGTTTAGTATGATCCAGTTTGTCCCAATTATAAATGTATGTTCAGTTCATGTTTTATACATTATTTGATCTTCATAATTCTCCCCACATTTTTAAATAGCCTTAGCAATAAAGATTTGAATATCATCCTCATTCCTCTGAATTAGAAATTACTAGGGATGGAAAACGGTGCGGTGCAGTTGCGGGGAAAACCTGTGAAGAGTTCTACCCGCCTCAGATAGCATAATTTCTATTTTCAACCCACCGCCCTGCCCCACATAAACCCACACGGCATAAACCTGCACTGCATAATTGGCTGTTCCTTTTTTAAAAAGAAAGCGTTTATGGAATGAATTTGATAGTTTATACTATCAAAGAAAAGCATCATTGATACATGATACATTGTCCTTGTCAATCCAAATTATGATGTACCTGTGAGAGGCAACTATGTAATCTACTACATACTAGTCATAAGCTGTACTTGCATACTTTTGTAAAAATTCATTTTTTTTCTTTTTCCCTTCTTGGGTAGTGTTAGGATAGTGAATTCTGTTTAGTTGTGTAAATATATTGTTCTTTTTCCTATCAAAAACTTGTAAAAAAAAAATGAAACAACGGAATGGTGTAAGAACAAAAAACAGTCTGTTGTTACACAAAGACTGGTTCTTGAATTTGAAAACTGATGAACTTCATTATACTCTCCTCAGATATCTTGATGAATATACATATGCTCCACTTCCTCTAAATCTTATTTCATCTAGTTTTGTTTTGTCTACTTCAGCTATTCATTATAAGAGTTTCTTTATGTGAGAAATATAAGGGAAGAATATTATTGAATTTTTTAATGTTTACATTATTACAGAGAGACCGTATTTATAGACACTACAATAGACACCTTTTCCAACTAGGACACTGCAATACAATCCCTTTCTAAGTAGGACCTATATATTATTCCTATTACTATTCCTACTCCTATTTCTATTCTAAGTAGGATTGTATATACCTATTATTATTCTAACACTCCCCCTCAAGCTAGTGTATACAAATCATATATATGTAGTTTGTTACAAATAGAATTAATACAAGGACGAATGAGGAGCTTGGTGAGATATCTGCAAGTTGATCACTCGACTTCACAAAATTGACATTCAATCTCAATGTGCTTAGTCTTCTCATCAAATACTGGGTTTGATGCATAATGCTGATAAAACATAGAGAGATAAATTACAGTGTTGAACTTCCCAAACCAAGTTGCACAAACTATTTCAGACCATAGAGTGGCTAATACAATCTACATACAAGACTACTAAACTCCCCTTGAGCAACAAAATTAGGTGGTTGCTCCATAGACTTCTTCACAATTAGCTGTCGGCAATGTTATCAAAGGCGCGCTTAAGCCCAACAAGGCTCAAAACGTGTTGAGTGTTTTGCCTCGCTCTATGTGCGCTTCAGAGTGATCATCAAGGTTCTAAGGAAAGCTTTTCCTTTCTAATGAACCTCTTATGAAGAAGCGACACTAAACAATTTATATTTCACGTTATCATAACCTTTTTTCAATCTTTTTTGTCATATATTTATCATTTATGTTTATAACTATTAGTCTTGGACTAAACATATACATTTGTATTTTTCTTCCTTTGCGCCCTTTTTATTAAAGCCCACGCTTTATTTACGCTTTGCGCTTAAAGTCCCCACGGACCTTCGAGCTTTTTTTGTGCTTTTCGCCTTTGATAACATAGGCTATTCGGCGAGGAAGTGCTCAAAATCTAGTATAAAGTGTATGGATCATGTTGGAATCAGTATATGAGTCAATATTAAAAAAATCACCGAAAAATAGGCCAAAACATGCTCATATGTCGGAGTATTAGATTTGATGGCTAAAAGTGGTCACGATCTAAGAAATAAAATTATACGTGTAGGGTCGGAATGATGTCATGTCCCAACTAGAAAATAGAATTCTATAGGATAGTTCGAATTGATGGAACGACCCCATTGAAAAAGAAATAATACGGGTAGGGTTGGAAAGGTGGCACGACCCTATGAAAAAGAGAAATTATATAGGTAGGATTGGAATGATGACACAATCCTATGCAAATTAGATTTGAGTAGTCATCGAAAAGACGAATGAAACTACGGTAATCAAATCTGAGGAGTCACCGAAAAGACACACGGTGCTATGCAACTCAGATATGAGAAAGTAGTTCGGAAAAAATCCCACGGTACTATGCAAATTAAATATGAAAAGTAGTCCGGAGATGCACGGTGCTACACAAATAAGATATGCAAAAAAAAGGTAGTCACCAGAAGGATGGCATGCATGGTGCTACACAAATTAAATATGATAAAGTAGTCACCGAAATGATGGCACAATGCTACACAAATTAAATATGAGAAAGCAGTCACCGAAATGATAGCACGGTGCTATACAAATTAGATATGAGCAAATTGTCACCGGAACATACATCATCCAACTTTTGCTAACATAATCATTGGTCGGACGGCGATTCATATATGGATAATAGCCACCCGACGGCAGCGAAGCTCTTTGATTGTTTACCAAGATCATAGAGGCTCTGATACCATGTGAGAAATATAAGAGAAGCATATTATTGAATTTTTTGTTGTTTACATTATTACAGAGAGACCGTATTTATAGACACTACAATAGACACCTTTTCGACACTGCAATACAATCCCTTTCTAAGTAGGACCTATATATTATTCCTATATCTATTCCTATTCCTATTTCTATTCTAAGTAGGATTGTATATACCTATTACTATTCTAACACTTTAAACCCACTTCAGTGTTTCAGGTTTAGTAAAAGATTTTTATCCCAAACCCCTGATCCACATGATTCTTTTTTAAAAAAATATTAGAAGTGTATTATCTTAATCAGTTTATTTTGCTAGTGGGGGTAGTGCAGGTTAGAGCTTTTATAACCACCAATGTGGGACTTTTGTCATTCTTTAATAAAATGAATATGAAGAAGTGTATTATCTTAATCAGTTTATTTTGCTAGTGCGCCAACATACCATGTTTTCATGAAAATGCTATTACTCATCTTATAAGTGTAGCATTCATGAAAAGAGGAAACCTTTGAATTCTTCTTTGCAAATCCAAACTCTGCTTCTGCTATACATTACAATGAGTCGGAGCTATACAAATTTTGAGTCATAACTCCATTTATTTCTCATACCATGCAGGAAATTATACAAGTAATGGGTTTCTTCAAGTGTCCTGCAATGGTGGTTTGAACCAAATGCGTGCGGCGGTTGGTCTTTTTCCCGTTTTCTCTTTTTATATCAATTTTCTCTTTTTGGCGTTGAGGAAGTTGGAAATTGTACAAGTGCATTCAAATTGAATTAGACCCACAAAATTTGGATACAAACTCCTAACCTGATAAATTCAGCCAATTTGAATGTAGATTTGTGACATGGTGACTGTTGCACGGCTTTTAAATTTAACGCTGGTTGTCCCAGAGCTTGATAAATCATCATTCTGGGCAGATCCTAGGTAATTCTGGTGTTATGTACTGCTGTTTCCTTGTCCTGTTGCTTAGTGATTTATAATAACTGCAGCATATCTTGGCAGCAATTTTGAGGATATTTTTGATGTGAGACACTTCATTGATTCATTAAGAGATGAAGTCAACATAATAAAGAGACTGCCAAAGAAAGTTGCAAGGAGCTACGGATACCATCCAGTAGTAATGCCTCCTGTTAGCTGGTCAAGTGAAAAGTACTACTTGCAACAGGTTGGTCTATTTGTTCTGGAGTACGTTATTATCATATAATTTGTTAACTGGTAGATGCATGATTGACCTGACCGAACTAGTTGTTCTTCATGGTTGTGCAACAATATTATTTGTCATCATTTAGAAGACCAAGGGCGTTTGGCTAAGCTGACAAGCTGGTTAAACTGATTTATAACGAATTTTTGGTTTGTCTATGCTTTTGGTAAATACTAAGTGCGTATAAGCCAAAATTAATCATAATCTCTAAGATGGTCATCCCCAACTTATGGCTTTTCAACTTATAAGCATTCTTAGTTTGACCAACCCAGGACTTCTTCTTCCCCCCATATCTATCGTTTCTCTTCTTTGCAAAGATACATTTAAATTTTTAATTATTGGTAAAAATTTTAAGGGCATTTTAACTAAAGACTAGCTTATCAGCAGTTTTTTCCAAGTATATTGACTACTTATTTTCTGTTTCATCACTTCTAGCACGTAACTCATAACTGCTTACTTATCAAAATTCACCTAAAACTTATCAGTTAAGCCAAGCTGGCTTATGTACAAGTACTTTCACTTCACAAGTTTTGACTAAGTGATGTTGTTGCTATGTGTGTATACTACTTGGACATTAATCAGTATGTAGTCGAACGATGAATTCGTAGTCATTAAATATCAGTAGCCTTGATTACTGATATTCCTTCTGTCACACACTGAACATTTACATGTTATTTAACGGTAAAAGATCCTACTATAATGCGTTTTATATGTATTAACAGATACTGCCTCTCTTCAGCAAGCATCAGGTTGTAAACTTCAACAGGACAGATACTAGGCTAGCAAATAACGGGATCCCTCTTGAGCTTCAGAGACTTAGATGTCAGGTCAATTTTCACGCTCTGAAATTCACACAGAAGATTGAGGCATTGGGACAAAAGTTAGTCCATATGCTTCAGCAGAGAGGACCATTTGTAGCATTGCATTTACGGTATGAGATGGATATGTTGGCTTTCTCTGGTTGCACTGAAGGCTGCACAGAGGAGGAAGCAGAGGAGCTCAAACAGTTAAGGTGATAACAATTGAAGTAGCATTTTGTATTTACATTACACTCATGTATCTTTGCTTAGGATAGTAACGTTTATATAGGTTTAATAGTTGAATTCAATGTTATTATATGATGATGTTCAAGTAACATCATTGATTTGGTCATGCTCAAGTCATGATCAGATTAGTAAAATCTGACACCACAAGGATTGTCTAAAGAATGTGTTTTCTCTCTTACCTACTTAGGTCCATATGCTTTTATCTTTCTTTTCTTTTTGGATAAACTAATGATTATCTAATTTGAAACTCCATAAAAAGTGATACGGCATAGACAAGGGACACTGAAAGAGTGCCAAAATCAGTTTGGACTTATTATTGTTAGATCTACACCATCCGTGAAGGCAACACTCTTGCTAAGAACATTGATGGAAATTTAACATCAAAAGAATAAAAATGTACACAGGTGACCTAGAGAAAGTGTATGATAGGGTGCCAAGAAAGAGTTCTTTGATGGGTGTTTTGTGAGCATTTAAGAAGAAAAGAATTCATATTAAATATATAAATACCATGAAGGAATATGTAGGAATGAACTGTCACTGGTGTGTGAGCATAGTATTAGATGCAAAGTTATTTCTCATAACCGTGGGTTTACACTAGGGATCGACATTGAGTACATACCTTTTTATCTTGGTCTGGATGACTTAACTAGCATTATTTTGGAGGTCCCTTGGGGCTTGGTGTATGCTATTTGCAGATGATATTATGTTTATTGACAAAACTAGTGATTGTGTCAACCAAAAGCTTGAACTATAGAGAAGTACTTTGAGAGAGTAAGGGGTCATTGTTGGGATAAGGTAGGTTACTCTAGTATTAGGTTTGAGATTAAATTTGTACTTTGTTTGTGTTAGAACATGAATAGGTTTATACAATCCTATTTAGAATAGGAATAGGAATACAAATAGAAATAGGAATAGTAAATAGTATCCTATTTTGTAAAGGATAGTATTCTAGTGTCTATAAATAGGGTCTAAATGTAATAATGTAGACACAACAACAATTCAATAATATTCTTCCCTTATATTTCTCACACTTTGGCTGAAGATATATCCCAAACTTAGTCTTCGATATCCCACCTATTACCGTCGAACTTGGTCTTATTTATCCTACCTCCCAGCTGGGATAAACTAGTAATAGGATTAAAATCCGAGGACTATAATTTCGAGATAACTTACTCTATTCTTAGAATCCTAAGAATATTCTATAGCATATGTAAATATAGTAGGTAGCTTGATTTCCTTCTAGATTTACTCGTGATTAGGTATTGATTTCCTTTCCTTTTTAGGACATGTATACTTAGCTATTTAAACCCCAATAGCTTTTGGGAATAATCGGGTGAGTTCTCTCTCAAACTCTTCTCTTCTCACATGGTATCAGGGCTTCTTTAGTGAGAAAGCAAGAATAATAAGAGAACAAAATTGCTGATTTTTTTTTTCCAGCAAAAAAACCTCCACTGTTCTGCGATTCCGACACTCTCCAGGGGTATTGTGCATATACCAGTACCACCATTACGATCGGAATCCTTGCAGGTTGTGTTTTTCAGCCACTTTTCTGGCAGTTTCTTTTTTCCAGCAACTTTTTTCCGGCAAGACAGCAAGCAGATCTCCAGTTTTGCAGATCTGTTCTTCAGTTTTTTTTCTGCCAGAATTTACTTTATTTTTGAACACTAATAAATCTGTTTTTCATGTCTCTCGGATTCGATATGTTTAGCACTAAATCTGCGACTTCCACCAGCCCAAACCATGGCATCACCACAGAACCTTTGACAGGTAGTGCAAACTATTTATCTTGGTCCTCCTCTGTTCAATTGTGGGGCAAGGGACAAGGTGTTCAGGATCACTTGGTTACACAGGCCAAGGATATTACTGAAAAAGATAGGGATCTGTATAGTCTGTTATGGAAATCTATTGATTCAAAGTTGATGCCATTGTTTCGACCATTCCAAACTTGCTTCTTAGTTTGGGAAAAGGCTCGTGGGCTATACACAAATGACATATCCTGCTTTTATAATGTGATTTATCGGAGACTAATTTTAAAAAGCTGGACTTGGGATATGTCAACTTATGTTCAGGCAGTTATGGAGGAATTTAATGAGTTAATGCCCGTTACTCCAAATGTTGAAAAGCAATTAGAGCAGCGTCAGAAGATTTTTCTAGTTATTACACTTTCTGGACTTCCATCTGATATTTGATTCAGTGCGAGATCAAATTTTGGCTAGCTCTACTATTCTTGTTGTGGATGACCTGTCTGCTCAATTGTTATGACTAACTGCACCACCTATGTTGTCTAGTCATCCAGTACCACCTGCAGATTCTTCTGTCTTAGCATCTCAGGCTGCATTTCAGACCGGAAATCATCATGGAGGCCGGCATGGGAAACAACGGCCAAGATGTGGTTATTCCAACAAACTGGGTCATACCCGTGAGTGTGCTACTCTCTACATGGTAAACCAGAGAATGCTCATGTTGCTCAAACTAAAAACACTGGTAATCCCACCAATAATTGTTCTTTTTGTCTGAGGTAGAATATAATGACTTTCTTCAATATCTGGCGAGTAAGCAGACATCTTCATCAATAGCTTCTGTTGCCCAAGTTGGTAATCCTATTGGTTATATCTCACAGTCCACCTAATTTGGCCCTTGGGTTATGGACTCAGGTGCTTGCGACCATATTTCTGGTAACAAATTTTCATTGTCTAATATTACTCAACTCTTAGTGGGAAGCCCTTCCCTCTGTTACATCAGCTAATGGTTCTCAGACTATGGCAGCCGGAGTCGGTCAAGACAATCCTTTACCTTCCTTGACTCTAAATAATGTTCTTTTTGTTTCTGATTGTCCCTCTAGCTTCTTGTCAATAAGCCGTTTGACTAAGGCTTTAAATTGTTTCTGTCTCATTTTATAGTGACTTCTTTGTCATGTAGGACCTCAGTACGGGAAGGATGATTGGCTAAGGGCATGAGTCGAATGGACTTTATTATCTCAATTCTCACAAATCCACTACCGTTTATTCAATCTCAGACTCTTCAGATTTAATCCACAGACAATTGGGACATCCTAGTTTATCCAAACTTCAAAGATGGTACCTAGCTTGTCCAAATTGTCTAAATTAGATTGTGAGTCATGTCAATTGGGGAAGCACACCTGAGCTACTTTTCCGTGTAGTCTTAATAATCGTGTAGAGTCTCGTTTTCATTTAGTTCATTATGATATTTGGGGTCCTAGTAGAGTCAGTTCTACATTGGGTTTTAAGTACTTTGTACTTCCATTGATGATTACTCAAGGTGCACTTGGATGTTCTTATAAAAGATCGTTCTGAATTATTTTCCATATTTCAAACTTTTTGTGTTGAAAGAAAAAACCAATTTGGTGTTTCTATTCGCATTTTTCGTAGTGATAATGCTTGTGAATATTTATCATCTCAATTTAAACAATTTATGTCTTCCCATGGAATACTTCATCAGACATCTTGTCTTTACACTACACAACAAAATGGATTGGAGAGAGAAAAAACAGGCATATTGTTGAGACTGCACACACTCTCTCATACAAGCAAAGGTTCCAGTGCGATTTTGGGGGGACGCAGTGCTCACCTCTTGTTATCTGATTCACTGTATGCCTTCCTCTGCTATTCATAATCAGGTACCTCACTCTGTTTTGTCTCCCAAGTCAACCCTATTCTCTCTTCCACCACGCTTCTTTCGGAGCATATGTTTTGTCCATAATTCACTCCAGGAAAAGACAAATTCGCTCCTTGTGCTCTTAAATGTGTCTTTCTCGGTTTTTCAAGGGCACAAAAGGGATATCGATGCTTCTCACTTGACCTTCAGCGATACCTCATGTCAACTGATTTTAATTTTTTTTGAAGGTCAGACCTACATTACATCCTCTTCTGCTTAATAATTAGACATTTCTGAGGTTCTACCAGTTCCATCTTTTGGGGATCCCGCCATTTTTTATCCTTCCATATCATCTCCTATGACTCGATCTACCTGCTCTGCACCTCCACCATTATTAATCTATCATCGTTGTGTGCGCCCAAATGATTCGCGCCCTCCGCTAGAATCTTTGCCTGCTGAGGACTTGTCTACACAGAGTTCTTCCATTTTCACTCGAAAAGGTAATCGCTCTACTCGTAACCCTCATCCTTTCTATACTTGTTTGAGCTATCATCGTTTATCACCAATCTATTTTGCGTTTGTATCACCACTATCATTTGTGTCTATTCCTAAGACTATAGGTGAAGCCCTTTCTCATCCAGGCTGGCAACAAGCTATGATCAAAGAATTGTCTGACTTACACTCTAGTGGTACTTGGGAGCTTGTTCCTCTACTTGTTCTCGGTGGGTATATGCAGTGAAGGTTGGGCCTGATGGATAGATTGGTTGCCTATGGTGATACTTTCTCTCCAGTGGCCAAGATTGCTTAAGTCCGTCTCTTTTTCTAGATGGTTGTGTTTCGTCATTGGCCTCTCTGCTAGTTGGATATTAAAAATGCCTTTCTTCATGGAGATCTCAAAGATAAGGTATATATGGAGCAACCACCTGGTTTTGTTGCTCGGGGGAGTATAGTAACATGGTTTGCATACTATGACAAGCACTTTATGGCCTAAAGCAGTCTTCTCAAGCATGCTTGGTGAGTTTAGCATGGTTATTCGGGAGTTTGGCATGGTACGAAGTTTAGTCGATCATTTGGTGTTTAATTGTCACTCTGCGTTTGTGCATGTATTTATTTGGTAGGTATGTTGATGGCATAGTTATCACTGGCAATGATGACGAGGGAATTACCAAATTGAAACATCACCTTTTCCACTTTCATACTAGGGATCTTGGTCGACTGAGGTACTTCTTGGGAAAGTAAGAAATAAAATGTGGTTACTAGATTTAGTGCTGAAGCAGGATATCGGGCTATGCGGTGGCAACACGTGAACTCATATGGATCAAGCAACTACTGAATGAGTTGAAATTTGGAGATACTAAAGGAATGGAACTTGTGTGGGATAATCAAGCTGCACTTCACATTGCATCAAATCCAGTATTTCACGAGAGGACTAAACATTAAAGATTGACTGTCATTTTGTTAGAGAAAAGGTACTTTCAGGAGACATAGTCACAAGGTTCGTGCAGTCAAGTGATCAGTTTACAAACATATTCACCAAGTCCCTAGCTGGTCCCAAAACGAGTTATATATGTAACAAGCTTGGTGCATATAATTTGTATGCACCAGCTTGGAGGGGAATGTTAGAATCCTAAGAATATTCTATAGCATATGTAAATATAGTAGGTAGCTTGATTTCCTCATAGATTTACGCTAGCTTGATTTGATATTGATTTGTAGTGATAAAGTATTGATTTCCTTTCTTTTATAGGACATGTATACTTAGCTATTTAAACACCAATAGCTTGTGGAAATAATTAAGTTGAGTTTTTTCTCAAACTCTTCTCTTCTAACATCTATGAATCGAACTAACCTAGAAGAGTCGTTTGGTTTGAATATAAGTTATGATGGGATTAATTATGATGAGTTAAGTTATGTTGGGATTTGTTACGATGGGATAAGTTATGTTGAGATTATTTCTTATTGAGTGTTTGGTTTGCCGTATTCAAACTAATATGCATTGCATAAATTTTTTAAGAACAAGTTAAGTTTACAAAAATGCCTTTCATGATTGTGAAAAGTAATGTATAAAAAGGGTTTAAACGGATATCTTTGTCATTTGTCTATTTATCCTGGGATTAGTTAGTCTAGACTTACTATACCACCGATGGGGAGGGATAACTTATTCCAGTACTAATTATCAATCCCCTAATAAGTTATCATGGACTTGCCTATGAGGCAACACATTAAGCGGCACTTTAATTTATTCTCAGGAATATTTAGTGTTATCCTTCACACAAAACCACCCTTGAGGGTTTAAAGATAAGTTGAAGTAAAAATGAACGCGTAAAAATTGAGGTGAGATTAGGTGGGATTGCATACTTATTCACAACTCAATTCAAATAATAAAGCTCGATGTCCTTGAGATTTGGTATGATGGGTGATGATGTTACCAACACAATCAAAATAGTTTGGTTGAAATATGAAGTGTAATTGTTGTGTTATATGATATAATGGTACTTATGAAATTAAAAGATAAGAGATCCAAAATGCATTGCTGAGGCTCAAGTAGAAGAAGGGGTACTCGAGCAGAGGGTTGTCGTAGGACCATCAATGTTGCATGAAATTGAATGTTAGGCCTATAATATCCACATATATCCATAAGATGTATGACTATCGCAGTAATGAATTTGTCAAGGTGGATGTGCGGATTACATTCAGGAGAAGGTGCAAGTATCACACATAGATGATTATATGAGAGAGTAGCTTGAGGTACTTTATTTATATCCTAACTCCAACATGGAGTTCCAGATGCACCAGTTTTATAGGTGTGGAACCATGATGAGTGAAGACATCTTAGCAGGAAATGTGGTACTTGTTTCCCACCCTTCCTCCTCCACTTTGAGAATTGTGTTAACAAAGAGTGAGAAGAACTGGAAGAGGTCCCATACAAAATCACTCTTACTTGAGCAATGCAGGAGACTAGGGAATGGGTCAAATAAACTCTGTCGCGTCGAAACAATAACGGGTGACGACATACTTAGATGATTCTTTGATTGATATTTTCATATGAGTGATTGAAAGAGGTGTTTATGGCTATGTTATAGAAAGAGAAAACGGAAGCATCGAATGCCAAGGAGGTGCCTTGACAAGGAAGGAATGAAAATAGTCAAGGATGCCTTCTTTGGTGGCGAAAATAAGGGATAAATAGCAATACTGATTCTCTAAGCTGGTTTGGATTTCCAATGTTTTGATAAATTGGTCAAGATAGATGGCATCACCATTTTTTGTTCTTTCTTACCAGTTGACAGTCTTTGGAATGAGGGAGATGTAAATCACATGGAAGTTGTCCAAAGAAACCCTATGATCGCTTGGAATTCACTAAACCTAGAAAAAAGCAGGACACAACGAAAGAAAAAAATCTGCATGGGTGATACCAATTAGTTGGGATTAAGTTTTAGTCAGGATTCTGACCTGATGATCAATAAAGTATGTTTTACTTAGAGACCAATACCAGATACAAGAAACACTACATAACTTTTTACTCTTGCTTATGTCTTTGATGGCGGAGTTACCCGATACCTATGTTGGAAAGTTCAACAGGTTCTTGACATAATAGTCGAGTTGTGCAAATTGGCGCATACACCACCATAATTAAAAATGAGGTTTTAGTGTTATTAGTACGTTATGTAGGGTCCAATGTTTGATAGGAGTTAGTCTCATTGATCATTTATACACGAGTGAAAAATGTGGAGGACTTATAATGCTTGAGAGACTAAGTTCTTATATATTACACAGTGAAAGCTTAATTGGAGTGACGTGTAGTGAGGATGAGATTGTCCACCTCAACTTACTTGGGATTAAGGTGTAGTGTTGTTGTTAATGTTGTAATGGTTATTTAATTTCTTGCTCATCATAGCAACTCCAAGCTACGTCGTTTATCTAGATAGTTCCTTGTCACACATTAATTTAGAACGGCTTCCATGCCCAGACATCCCTATCGTGCATTTTTATCATGATACTAGATAATGCATGTGACATTGAAGAATAACTTTTGATTTTTGTTATGTTCTTTTAAGATCCCTTTAATAGAGGATGTCGAATAATGGCTAACCCAACTCCCCTAACCTAGGCAACAAAAATGGAGAACACCAAGAGATAGCCTCCAAAGTTTTCTCTCGAAAACACACACGAGTGGCATGATACCAAAAAAATTCTTTACTGTAAGAATATGTCTAGTATCAATTTTTTATCTTAATTTTCAGTTTTTTTTGTTTTTACTTTTGTAACTATTTACATGGACTGATCACCTAGAGTTTCACCATGGTGATAGTCGTAGACTGGTAAAGTTGATTATGAGTAGTGTGCGATGACTACCTAGTGGTACAAGTTGGTTGCAGACCTAAATTGAAATGCAAATATGAATAACATTATTTGCTCATAATTTTTTGTTTTCCCTTTAATTCGATTTGGAAGTTTCTATATTGTCGAAGATTTTCAATTTTTTATTGGTTATTTTCCCATATACATGATTTTCTTGTATTGTACCGTTCTTTGTGTTTTACATTCATACACCTCATTTTATTTTTTCTACATTGTAAAGTTTTGTTTTACGTTGTTTGCTCAGGTATGCATTTCCATGGTGGAAAGAGAAAGAGATTGTATCTGATGAGAAGAGATCTCAAGGCTTGTGTCCCCTCACACCGGAGGAGACAACTTTGATTCTACAAGCATTGGGTATTGAAAAGAATATGCAGATTTATATTGCGTCGGGTGATATTTATGGCAGTGAACAAAGACTTGCTACACTGAGAACTGCCTTCCCAAAGATCGTAAGTGTTAATTGTTTTTTTTCCTTTCCTTTGCGGACTATTAGGAATATAGATCTCACGACTAAATATATTAGAAAAACTGTCGCATTTGACTATATTATGATAAAAACGACTTATTATTTATTAGCAACCTAATTGCATGCTCTCATATAATTGATAATCGTTGATATTCTGAGAATCAAAATTTTATAACTAAAAATGATTTTTAGCAAATTTTAATAGAAATTGTGACATTAAAGAGATCTGAAAACTTTATTTTGACAAGCAGTCTTGGAGTCTTTTTTTTTTTTTTTTTTGTAGTTTCTATGAAACTAGGAAGTGACCAGCATAACCCTTAATGATGAGGAATACAAAGTTACCCGTTTAAAAAAAGTAACATATTTTTATAAATTGTTCTATAGATTGAAACCTTGGTAAGGATGGAGAAATTATGTATATTAAAGTTAAGTCAGAAAAGTATGATAATTAGAAAGACCTGATACAATTGGTGTAGTTTATGAGAAATGAATTAAAGAAGAAGAAGAAGAGTTTGAATAAGCAGCAGAAGAAGATATGAAGAAGAAGGAAACACAATCTCTTAAGAACAAAATACTAATTATTGAGAGTCTACAATCTCTCAATACAGATTCTCATTAATTGTGTTAAATCATACAAAGTGTAGTTCTATCTATATAAATACATACATTCTTGAAAGGGTAGTTAGTAATCCTAACTAACTAATGAAATATTTTAACTTACTTCTAACTAACTTATAAAGTTCAACTTGTGCCTATTTGCTTAATACATCAACAATTGGCATGCCAATAAAGTTTTGGAAATATTCCAGAGAGATAGAGTTGTAAAAAAATATTTATTCATGATAAAACTTTGAAATAAACGATAGAAATTACCCTTAGAAACGTTATCTAGAGTCACTCGATAAAATTAATAGCCTAACATCAATTTTTAATAAGAGACATATTTTTTCTCTCTCCATGTTTTTTGTTTATATTACAGTATTCTTGAAAAACATAAAGTTTTTTAGCTTTAATAATCTTATTGCTTATATTTATATTAGTAAGGATAAATAAGATGTTGGTCATTTGCTTGCAATACAATCTATTGGATAATATTATATAAAATTTTATTTACTAATGTGAAGATGTTAGTTATTTAATTCAAAATTCTAAAATAATATCTACTATAAAGAGTAGACAATATTTTCTATAACAATTTTTTAATCTAAATTTTATATTATTTAAGCAAAAGTAAAATCATAAAGTTTATAATTTATTAAAAATTTTGGGCACTCAATATTTTTGTTGCCTAAGCAAAGGCTTCATTAGTCTCCCCTTGAGCCACTCCTGAACATCATAGAGAATCAATTCGAATTTGTGCTTAGTAGATCCATAAAGACTAATTTTGTTCGAGTGTTTTATGAAAAAGTCATGGCAAAACTTTGGAACGGAGAATAGAGTTCATGACTTAGGGACATGATAATGATGATAAGAAATCAATTTTAATCTGTGCTTAGTTCCTTAACAAAGATTAAATTTCGTTAGGATGGTTAATGAATTTTTATACTGACAGAGGAATGATTTTCACATGATAACTATATTCACAAGATTGAATGCATAAAAATATAGATATGAAGATGAGTGTTCAGTTACGAAGATATTGGGTACGATGAGAGACGATCACATTCAGTAGAAGATGCATGTAACATACATAGAGGGTATGATGAAAGAAAGTAGTCTATTTAAAGTTAAATGTTTGGCTAAAGTCTTAAGCAACCCCCTAAACTTGTCCGCATCTTTCGTTTTGACACTACAACTAAGACTTGTTTCTATTACACTTACAATACTAAAGTTGTCCTATTAAATACTTTTTGCTGACATGACATTGTGTGGCTAAAACACCTCAAAGGGGCACGTGAGAGATAATTATTTGGTCAATTTTTTTTCTGTTCTTCTCCATTTTGTCTTGCAAATATTTTCTTTTTCTTGCTACCTGATCTCTTCTACCACCACCTTCATTTTTCTTCAAATTTACTTCCGCCGCCACTACACCACACCACCTTCTTTGCCTGAAAAAATGTGAGTCCACGACCACAACTTCTATCTTTCACACCATTGCGCCACCTTTCGACACTTCTATCACTCTCCATCTCCCTCCCTCCTTAGATCTTCCGATTCCCACAAATGTAATGAAAAAAAGGTTCATGTAAATGATAAAGACCTCAAAAAACAACAATGTTCCTTCCCCATATGGTGTTCGGACCCAAAGGCAATCATTAAGTGAATTGTATGCGTCTTCTTGTTTCGTCATCTAGTTGATGTTCTTCATACAGCATTCAGATCTAATGATCATTAAATTACATTAAAGGTGTGTTTGGTATGAAGAATTTTTCATGTTTGGTTCAGTAAAATGTTTTTCAAATCAACTCATTTTCCTCAAATTCAAGGAAAATGACTTCCCTTCAAAACTTAAGGAAAACATTTTCCAAAACTTTCCTCTATACAATTTTTTTTGTTGAACAAATAAATTTTAAAAAAAAAAAACATTTTTCAACTTCAATTTTTTTTATTTTTAACCCACCCTACCCCCCCCCCCCCCCCCCCCGGCGAAAAAAATAAAAAAAATTAAATGTTTGTTTTTAAAAAATTATTTTCACCCCACCCCTACCCTCGACCCCCACCTCCCTCCAAATAAAAATAATAATAAATTTAAAGTTTGTTTTATCAAAAGTACTTCTAATTTCAAAAAATTTATTTTTCACTCCCCCTCCCCCCCCCCCCCCCCCCCAAAATAAAATTGTTTTAAAAGTATATTCAATTTCCATTTTTTGAATTTTTCACCCCACCCTTACTAACCCCCCCCCCTCACCGAAACAAAAAAGTTTGTTTGAAAAATATTTTTAATTTCAAATATTTTTTTTTTTTACCCCATCTCACCTCTAACCCCCTGCCCGCCTGCAAAAAGAAAATTAAGTTTTTAAAAAATATTTTCAATTTCAATTCAAAAGTTATTTTCTACTCTCTATAAAAAAGAGATTTTCTCAAAAATAGTTTTCTTTCCTAAATCAAACACTAATTTTTTTTTTCAAAAAATATTTTCTACTCACCAACCAAACATGAGAAAATAAATCAAAAATCATGAGAACATTTTCCTTCATATGAAATACACCCTAATACTTCCACATATTATAAGTAATGCAGGAGACATCTCTATTTTCCCCTTGAGATTCTTTAGAATTCCAACTACTTAACTTTCGAGTCGCCTTATACCATCAAATGAAATGTGAATAGCATTCATCCTGAATGGGGAATGGGGAAGAAGACATAAGGGGAATAATACAGTCAAAATTGTGGACGAAGGTGGCGGTAGATGGAGACGGTGGTGGTGGCTGTTTTGAGGACAAGTTCAAGGGGCCGCTTATGACTTTAGTCTAAATGGCTTCACCAAAAAGAAAAAGAGAAAATAGTTTGAGATGATTACACTATGTTCTACATAAACCCTTCATTTACTCGTTTGTGTAAATGAAAAGTGGTAAAGTGGAGACAAGGTAGATATGAAATTGTATAAAAAGGAAGCTGTCATTTCAAGGTCTATTACATGTCAAAAGCAATGCGAATTAGAATATCCAAATAGATGATATACCGTATGGTTTTGATTTAACGACAAAGACCCAAGAAGTGATGTGTGGGTTATGTCAAATCATGGTACTTTAGTTTGGATCAGTGTTGTAAAAGGCGCTCGCCTATCTGCAGTGAGGCGAGGCGATTTGAAAATGGCGAGCTATGGCGATGAAAAGGCGATGGCGCGACGACTGGCTTATCCTTTTTTTAGGGCCTGATTTAATAATTAAAAGCCAAAATTATTTTTTTTTTTTGCAAATTTTAACCTTCGGAACCTGCGCTCCTCAACCCCTTCGAGATCGAGAATCGAGCTTCTTCGCGCTGCTGCTCCTTCGCGATTGCTGCCAGGTATGAGACGAGATGTCCTTTCTTCTTCTTCTTCAGTTCTTCTCTTCTAGTTCTTCTCTTCTTTTCTTCTTCTCTACTCTGTTTTTCAGTAGCGAGTCTGAGACTGTCGCTGTGCTCTATTTTCCGGTGTTAATGTAGTATTGACCCGAGTCCTCTGTTTTTAATGGTAGTGAACTACGTGCTCTGTTCTATTGCAGTGTTCACTGTTCACTGAAATCTGCCTATATTTTTTTTAAAAAAAAATTAATCCTTCTATAATTATTTCTTTAATACTTAATTTATTTTTTTACTAATTAATATGGTATTTATTTTTTCATAAATAATGAATTCAATGGTGAATATATGTTATTGCTATTAAGATTTTGAATATTTATATATGTTATTAAACTTTTGGTGTTAATTGGCGCCTTTATTAAAAAAGGCGAGCGGCGAGGCGAGGCAGGCCCTTTTTGACTTGTCGCCTTTCGCCATCCAAAACACTGGTTTGGAGGATAGAGGAGGAGGCCCATACTTCTTGATATCTCGAACCTATGTGCCCACAGGAGTTGGCAACAAGCCTATAAGCGATATCAATTAGTCAGGATTAAGGATTAGCATGTTATATAACATTAGGGCGACATGGATGCAATGGAGGCTTGACTCTGGAGTCCTGTTTATAAGAAGGTACTACTCTAACTTAAAGGTAAGTTCTACAGAGTGATGGTTAGACCATCTTATTTTATGGGGTGGAGTGCTGGTCAGTCAAGAACTCATGTTCAGAAGATGGATATTGCGGAGATGAAAATGTTGAGATGGATGTGTGGGCATACTAGGATTGACATGATCTTGATTGAGGTAATCCAGGGAAAGTAGGAGTGGCGGACAGATGAGGGAAGCGAAACTGCAATGGTTTGGACATGTACAGAGGAGGTGCCCGACACCGCTTGAGGAGGTGTGAGAGATTGGTTGTAGAGGGCTCGCAGTAGGGTTGCATATTGGTCGGTTCGGTTTTGAAGTCTATTGGTTATCGGTTTGTAGACATGCTAAATCGTTACAGAACCGTTAAGATATAGACTAATCTTTTATTGGTTTATCGGTTATTTATCGTTGTCGATACGGTTATTGGTTCAACTTTAAGATTGACACAAAAAAATCATTGAAAATCACTTAGATACAAGGTGACAAACCAAATGAACCATGCACATGAGTTTACATATTGCATCTCGCTCAAAAGCAAACACTTTTACATTGAATAACCAAGAGTTTGGGACAACAAAAAATAAAAGTAGGAAACCAAACCCTAAGTCAACGACCTTATATACAAAAAATGGTATAAATATAACTATTTGATTTACTATCAGGTTATGGTTACCCCGTTAGAAAAAACATCAAACCCCTATAACTCATTACTAGTAAACCAATAACTTTGTTCAGTTTGGGTTATCAGTTTCGATTTCTATTTTGAACAACCCTAGTTAGTGGAGGGTTTGGGTAGGCCGAAAAAATATTGGAGAGAGATGATTAGACAGGATACACCGCAATTTCATATTATCGAGTATATAACTTTAGATAGGAAGGAGTGGAGGTCTCGTATAAGGTTAGAAGGTTAGTAGGGCTAGAGTGTTGTCTTGTGAAGGTTTAGTGCCTGTTGTAGGACTAGTCGTACCGTTTTAGTTCTTGCTATATGTTGTTTGTTGTATTTTGATTATCACTCTATCTTGTTTTTATTATTGTTTTCTTCTTCTCTTACTTGAGTTTGATGCCTCTCTACCTCCATGAGGTAGTGGTGTTTGCATACAGTTACTCCCCAGACCCAACTTTGTGAGATTTCACTAGGTATGTTGTTGTATGTTACACTTACAATAGGCCTGATGTTAGTCAATCTTTACTTTTGGTAAGAGCTTGTATATTGGTGTAAGGAAAAGAACCCACGGGTGAGCCCACTGGTCAATGAAATGAGTTGAGAATCATCATGTTTTAGCTTCAGTAACCACTGGAGGCGAAAACACTATGTGTTTTCTTCTCTTTTGTCCAATCATCGGTGGATAGAGTTACTCGGTACCTATGCTGATGGGATGTAGCAGGTGCTGCAAGCTAATCTAGACACCACATTCATCGAAATTAAAAAAATATTGGTATAGGGTGTATTTTTGGATGAATGCAAATGAATTACAGAGAATCCATATAACCGACCAAGCTATTTCGGGGTTGACATATAGTTGATTGCTTGCTTGATTTGTAGGTTTATTGTTCTCAATTTCATACTCCCTGTGTTTAATGCTACAAACTCCAACATAGCTATTTCACATGCAATACTATAATCGTTAGCTTTCTATCTTCATCGTTTTGACCATTACATCCAATTAATATATCTCCGATTTATGTTTATGTTGCAGGTGAAAAAGGAAATGTTGCTTGATCCCGAAGAGTTGCAGCAGTTCCAGAATCATTCATCTCAAATGGCAGCACTGGATTTCATAGTATCAACTGCTAGTAACATATTTATCCCTACTTATGATGGCAACATGGCTAAACTTGTCGAAGGTCATCGTAGGTGCATACGATCTTCTATTTCTGTTTATGAATGTTTCTTATGTGTATCTTGAATGTGTTCCTGAATAGATCCATTGCAGGTATCATGGTTATAAGAAAACCATCCTATTGGATCGAAAACTCTGGTAGGGTTATTGGACTTGCATCACAACCGGACCCTTTCATGGGCCGAGTTTTCAGCTGCTGTGCGACAGTCACACGAGGGAAGAATCGGGCAACCAGCTCATCGAAGAGTTATCGAGGACAAACCCAAAGAAGAAGATTACTTTTATGCAAATCCTCATGAGTGTCTGTGTGAGAGTGCAAGATGTGAAGGTCTCGGTAATTCAACTGAAGTTCGATGAGACATGTCCACCAAGTTCATGAACTTGCATAGATATTCGGTTCCACAGCCTAATGCACAGGCAATTTTTTATGAAGAAAAAAAAAGCCGAAGGCTCATTTTTTTTCCGGTCACACATCAAGATTCTTTAGAGAAAGGCAAAAACTGTGGCCTTTCTGAGTCGCGAGGACTCTTAGTTAGATGAGTCAATTCTTGAGATGCAACATGAGAAAGAAGGAAGGATTGGTGCCATCCGTGCTTCTTATTATTGAAAGTAGTTGAAGCTTTGAAGCGTGTTTTTTTTTCTATTCCTTTCAATTCTTTCAATTGATTTTTGCAACATTTAGCTATATAAAGTTGAGTGATTTTCTAGTAAACACATTTTTTTCTTTGTAAAGGGAAAATCCATGACCTTAGGCTTTGTGTGTTTGCAGTTGCCTAGTTTTAGGACTCAATAATCAGTATTGCAAATGCTACTCCCACCCAAAAAGGTAGCTAGCAATTGTGAATACATGTATATATTGGTTAGATGTTTCAATTTTGTTTAGACGTTTAGTGGCTATTCTCACATATTTTGGTGAGAAAATAATTAGTACAGGGATAAGAGTCTGAAAAGTATTCCAACTTTGGTCGAATTTGTTGTTACCATATTAAACTTTCATGAGGATTTATTACCTTCATAGACTATTTAATATCGTACTCTGAACGTATATATTTGCCCATGTGGACATAAAAAATAATGTCAAATTATAAATAGTATTGTGTCCACGTGACACATATATACTTGTAAAATACACTATTAAATAGTTCAGGGAGGTAATAAATCCTCATAAAAAAATTTAGTATCAGAAAATCAAATTCGATTAAAGTTGAAATATTTTTCAGACTCTTATTCGTACGAAAAAATTAGGAAGTTTTCCGCTCTTACAGTGACCAAGAGATTGCAGTAGAGAAGAAGTGAAATTGGATGCTATCTTTATTTGATTCAATGTACTGTCCTGGAATCAAATTGGAAATACAATGATAGCTTATTTGGTTTCAATAGTACATTTTGGACCAGTATTTTTGTTGTATTTCTCCAATTTTGGTCCCATCTTTTGCTTCTGTTTTGGTCCTGCTTTTCTATCGTACAGTTTTTACGTTGTTTTGCTCCGTGGGTGTAGTTTATACTGTAACTGGTCCAGTTTTTGCACCTGTTCCGGGTGCATTTATTAGATAAAAGGTCGACGCGGGCTCTGCCCGTTGCTGCGATGATTCATGATAACTCGACGGATCGCACGGCCATTGTGCCGGCGACGCATCATTCAAATTGCAGCAACTTTCGTGGAGATATAGTTGCAGTTTTGATCCAGGTTGTATGTTCTGTATTTGGCTGCTGTTTTTGGATGCTGCTATTTTCGCGTAGAGATATCATTGCAGTTTTGGTCCAGTTTTTGCTGCTGTTTAGGTCCAGGTTTGATGACTGCTGCAGTTTTTGTGCACATATTTATCTTGACCGGCTACTTGAGTAAGTTGTCAAGTATCGCACGGAGCTTTAGCTGAAGTCTAAGTCCATGACAGATTAGTTCTCTTTTTCTTTGTCCCTTCAATTTTGATACAGAGCTACAAATATTGAACTTTGCAATGCCAAAGACAAGTATTAGAACAAATATGCAACTTTCAAATGTGGAAAAAAAATTGCAGTTACAGTATTTGGTAGGAAGGAAAAAAAATTCGAAGAATATTTTTCATTTTTTTAATTTTTTTTTTTTTACGTTTGGTTAGTTAAAATTTTTTGGAAAACGAACTTTTGAAAAAATGAGGACAACGGTGGCTCTAATAAAAATTAGGGAAAACAAGTTTCTTCCCCACAACCCGTGAACCTTCACTCCATATTCCATTCAGAGTCCATGTAGTGTTTTGCAAGATTACATATAAAAAAAATGGTAATATTTTTTTGCTTATATACCTGTAGACAATAAAATTCACGTTTAGAAAACAATAATCAAGAACGGAAAATTATAGCAACAATCAATTTTATTATTTCAAATGCGAGTGTTACAATCTCTATAATTCCTTTGAATTCGCCTTTTCAAATATAAATTCAATGGCTTTAAAGTTTGTTCTGGAATCTTTGATGAACTTGAAGCGCTTCGAGCTTGTTCTTGAATTCGGTGGTATCGTTCTTCAACTTGAATGCTTGGCACTTGCACCACGGAGTTTCTCTAGCTTATTCTTTAGAATTTTCTGTCTCTTTTCTGAATTATGAGGACCCCTATTTATAGTTTTAGAATAGAGGAGTTGCGATTGAAATGGAACTCCGTTCAGTCAATCAGATTTAAGTGACATGACATTTGGGCTTTATGGCGCGGGCTTGTCATCTTTGACACATGTCATGATTCTATTGGTTTTCTTATTTGACTTGACATGTCACATCATCTCCACACGTGGCGCCAAGATGGGCTCTAGAATGAGATGAGACTGGATTTAACAATTAAATCCATATTTATTGGACTTAAATATTTAACTCAATTATATCAATCGACAATATTTATTTGAATTAATATATTTATGAATTCAATATAATATAATTCATATCATTTTATAAATTTATATATAATAAATTTTAAATGATTACAATTCCAAACACTAGAAATTAAATAAAAAATCATTTATTTTCCAATAAAATACTCCGAAACCAAACACACCCATGGGATTGCCATTTTTGTCTTCTAAGTCTTAAGTGTGAATAGTCCTCTCTCACACAGCCCTGAAATCATTGTAGGTCATGTTCAACATACTCTCTATTTTTAATTGATTGTTGATGTCTTGTCTTTATTCTCTTGTGAAACAAGTTCCATTTCATCCTTAAATCGTCTTATGAATGAATTTTTTTAATTAGTAATATAAAAAAAAGTGGAAACTTTTACTGCTTTGTTCTTATATAGTTCTAATTATTCGAATAGTTAAAGTAGTCTATGTTTGATTTAACATCCAGAGTTGGTGACATTAATATTCAAGAAAGTAAAATAAAAAAAATCGGAACAATTGATTCCAAAATTAGATGGTTAATAAAATTACTACAAAATTTTTATGAAGGATAAAGTGGTCTATTTTCAATAATAATTTTGATAATTTTTTGTGAAATAATTTGTATTCGATTTAATAATGTGAATTTCTTTTGCACCGATTGAATAAAAATGCTTCATATCAATTATGACAAAAGACCAAGCTATTTTGGTTGTTTCTAATAGTTGGTAAATGATCGAATTACAAAAATAACTTAATTTAATTTGAAAAGATTCTCTTTGTTACTTGGCCAATCCAAACTCGTAGACCAAGACCTAGGCTTACAACCTCTCCCCTTTCCAACCACACCTGACCCAATCGGTCCGTTTTGGTTTGATTTTAACTTAGATCATTTAGTTTTAAATTTATTATTACAATAAATATAGATCGATTCGACGTGCTTGACAAGTTAAATCTTAAATCCCATAAACAAGTTACATGGAGCCCATGGTATAAACCCCACCCATCTACCCCACAGACAAAAATATATAAATAGATCCACAATCTTTGAAAAATGGTCACCAACATTAACATGAAATTCAAATTGGTAGGTACTGACAACTAACAAGTTAAATAAACTATCAAATTAAAGGACTAGACTAGTACAATATATTTAATGCCTTAAATGATTAAAACTCAAGGCAATTCTTCTTTAGACTATGGTTTGTTAATCTAGTCTAAAGTAGAATTTCCTAAGTCCTAATTCATGTACTTATACAAACTTATAAATTAGCTATTACAATATATATGACCATTTTAATTAATTAATTAAAATATTGATGAACCATCAACAAATGAAGTGCAAGATTTTAGTATAGTGTTCCAATAATTGTTGTCGTTGTTGTTGTCGTTGTCGTCTTCTTCTTCGCGACTTCCAAGAACATGGTCCAAGTGTGTAAACCCTTGAATAGTATTCAAATTTGGATAATTAGAATATGAAATGCCATTAATGTTATTCTCCATGAAATTTTCAGTACCAATCAAACATGAATTATCGATTAATCCAGCCCCAGTAATACTATTATTATTTGGTACCATGATTAGAGATAAATTTGAGGTGGATATTGGAGGATTATCGAAAAAATTATCTTTGGTAATTTTTGGCATAATTGACCAATTTGCCCCTCCTTGCCATGCTTTTAGCACATCAAGACAAGGTGGAGAGGGTAATTTTGTTTGAAGGGGTAGTAAAACATTTGTTGTTGTTGTAGTAGTAGTCAAATTATTAGGACTAAAGTGGATATTATTATAATTATTAATGTTGTTGTTATTGTTCGAAATAATTTGTTGGTGTTGTTTTCTGGATTCGCGAACAAGTCGAGCTTCAGCTTCTAAACGAGCCTTTTCCCACTGAGCCATGTGGCTTAGGTTTGCGGAACCAAAGATGTTGGATTTTGGTTTATGAGTATTTGGATCAATGCCCATCTTGGTTAACCTCTTCTTCAAGTGCGTGTTCCAATAATTCTTAATTTCATTGTCCGTTCTGTTGGCCAAATGAGTCGCTATAGCTGACCATCTATATGATTGAAAATCACAAATTAATATTAACATATGTACATTGTCAATGTAAATAATAATAGATTGATATTTTATGTGATAATGATAGGGAAACACAAGTTAAATTGATATGTAAAAATATTTTTAAATGTCAAAAATGATATAATAACATAGAAAATACAGTAACAACCAATCAAAGTGTGCCAATGATTGAATATTGTTAGTTTATATAACTTAAACTCGAATATTTTCTATTATCACATAACACTTAAAAGCTGATATATAGTGAATGAATATGTGACATGGAAATTATCTGTCACAACACGTTAACATAGTAGACCAAAAACATAATGTTGAATGTATTTTTTGAGTTAAAAATATAATATATGTTATAAAATGACTCATTTAGAATAGTTCAAAATATTTAACCTTTTTTTTGTATTTATATTTTAAATCGCTTTAATACAAATTTTAATTCAAACACTTTATATAAAAACTTTGGGAAAAAAAGGAAGTATCCAAAGCAAAAGTTTGTAGGAGAAATAACTTTAGACCATTTTTATACATATACACTTCTGTTAAATGAACAAGTACAAATTAACTAAGGTACATATTCTATTGAAGTATTGGAACAATTATAGGTAGTACTTTTTGCTCAATGTTATATCTCCTACTATTCGTTCCAATACTGTCCGAATTCTTCAAAAATATTATTAGATATCTGTCAATTTTTTTTAAAAAAGTATACTTTTAAATGATTTGAGACATGTACGACAACACTATTAAAGACTATGAACAATATCGATTCAATCTTTTAATGCAAATTCTTCAAAAATATTATTAGATATCTGTCAAATTCTTTTTAAAAAAGTATACTTTTAAATGATTTGAGACATGTACGACAACACTATTAAAGACTATGAACAATATCGATTCAACCTTTTAATGCAAATTCTTCAAAAATATTATTAGATATCTGTCAATTTTTTAAAAAAAATATACTTTTAAATGATTTGAGACATGTACGATAACACTATTAAAGACGATGAACAATATCGATTCAACCCTTTAATGGTTGTGCATGAATAGTTGGGTTGTTATCAGTGACATATATAGTCCATGATGGTCAATCGGACACCATTCGCCAAAAAATTATACTTCTTCTGTTTCAATATGTGTGATACTTTTTCGTTTTTCAAGAGTCAACAGTTCAACTTTAATTTGAAATTTGCGTATGAAATCTTCAAAAAAATTTACATGAAATTTTTATACTGGTAAACTACGTAAAAATTACTATAATTTACAATAATTAAAAGAAAATTGAAAATATGAAAAGGATCCATGGAAACTTGATACTTATTTGAATCTCAAAATTCGAAAAGTGTCACATAAAATGAAACGGGTGAAATACTACGTATATAAAACATTATAGAAATTATATAGGTCAAAAAATTATTTTTCATACATATATATTAAATCTTGAACACCCTAAATGAAATTTCTGACTCCTTACCTGTTACCAAGAAGGGCATGGAGTTGAATGATTGTTTGTTCTTCTTGCAAACTGAATTTTCCTCTCTTAATATCAGGTCTTAAATAATTTATCCATCTTAATCTGCAACTTTTTCCACATCTCTTGAGTCCTACAATATACAAAGTCAAAATTCTATTAATGCAAAAATTAAATAACTTTTCAAGAGTTTAACTTATATACACTAAAAAAAATATATACATATTTTTAGACAATACATGCATATGTCATCTGAGAAGATAACTATTAGATAATTAACTCACTTTTCATTAGAAAAAAAAATTTGACATTCTGAAATTTTTTTATATATATATTGTTATAATATGTTAAAATACAGCAATAATATAAAGATTTTTCTAGGCTATCATGGATATATAGACTAAATTATAACTCCAAGTTTAAAATGATATGAGCAAAACTAAATGGATTATTTTTAAGTTATAATATTATCAAACTTTTAGAGTTTAACTTCTATATTCCACAACAACTGTTATATACATTGATCAAATGTATAGGGATCCACTAATGTCATAATCATATAAAATAAAATAAAAAAAGATCAAGATAAGTTAAATATATGTTGTAATAATAATAACAATATTATTAGAAGTCCTTTTTAACAAGACTAAAATTTATTCCCAATTACATTTAGATATCATATAACAATTTTTTTTTTCTTTATTGTCTCATTTTGATCTTTAGCTAATTTTGTATTGATTTTAAGAACAATTTTTCAAGACAACTTACAAATTAACACATTTGTAGGTTAACACTCAACGTCAAACATGATCAAACCATCTCATGCTTATACATATAACTATTAGTAATCATTGTTGATAAAAAAAATAGGGTTGATTAAAACCCGAAAAGTAAAACATATTACTTGCTATAACACGTTAAAATTTTTTATACTGTCAGTATATATTACGTACCAGCTTTAGTTGGCAAAGCACGCCAACTACCACATCCATTTTTTTCAATGTAATCCATGAGTTTTTGGTCTTCTTCAGGAGTCCATGGTCCTTTCTTCAATCCCACTTTCTCACAACATGGTGATCTTCCCATTTTCTTTGGACTTACAAGAGAAATATTTTTTTTTTGTAAAAATATAATATAATGTTTTTTTGTGATTAAGTTGTGTTGTTATTCAGTAGAAAGCTAACTTTGATGTATAAATACACCCAAGAAATTAAATGCTAGCAGACAGTATGAACAAAGATTTATGATACAATAATAAGTTTCCTAACAAATGGAATAAGTGCATTAGGTTCAAATCCAACTCCCTTAGCTAACTTAGTATTCTCTACTTTCCTTGATGTTACATGGTTTTATTAATATTAAGTGATAAAGCGGGACATATTTTTTTATTTTTAATTAAAGATCTCGAGTTCAAGTTCGAATTTGAGTCTTACTGATACATAGTCATTTTTGTTAGAAAACGTTTTATCCTTTGTATGAAACTTCCTGACACGAATACAAATGCAGACATTTAATTAGGTCTCAATACGGGTACCAAACACCAAGAAAGCCTTTGTAAGAGAGCCCTTATACCCTCAACGTGGTACTTTTCGACCTGATAAATCAATGTAGGACTTTTCAGCATGAATCCGATTTTGGAGGACCCTAATGTAGGTATCATATACAAAGTGGAAAGTCTTTGTTATGTCGAATTTCCTAACATATGTTTGAATTTAATTAGTCGTGCCCTAATATAGATACAGAGCATCGAGTAACTCTTTTTTTAAAAAAATATATAAAATGAATTTATTATTATCATTTTTTTTAATGGAGAAAAGAGATTTCAATTTATGTATAATGTTCCAGGCTGGCCTATATAAATAGAATTACTGCTATAGTATTGCTTATTATAACTACTTAACAGTACGAATGACTAGTACAAAATTTATTGGATGAAATAAAATAAAGGTTGGGACACTAAAACATAAACAAGTTGTCTCACTTTTAAGTATTGATTTTTCTCTCTTTTTTAGATGTTTTTTTTATAACATAACATAAGAAACATAAGAAAAATTAATCTCTTTGTGCTTCAACCAATAGAAAGTAAAAAAATGATCTCTTTATGCTTGAGGATACATTTATTTTTGGCTCCAAAGTAGCTTTGGTCATTTAAGTTTGTTGAAGTGACCATTTTTTTTGTTTTAGTAAAATATTTAATAAGTTCTAGGTATTAGATATAATGGAAATTATGGTTTTTTTTTCCAATTAAAAACAAACACAAAACATATGACTAATAATGTTTCCAAATATTTCTTTTATTGTAGTAAGAAACAATAATTATTTGACGCTTACTAATAAAATAAAATAAAAAGTGAAATAATTAGTTATCGCATTATGCTAAAATTTAGTGTCACCAATAACAGAAGAAGTTATTTTAAGGCTGAACTTGTTCCTTGATGCACTAAAGAATCAGGTTTTTTAAGTTGCCTAAAAAGAAATCAAGAAATTAATTAATTAATTAATATTCTGAATTGATTTTAAGAAAAAAAATTAATTAATGAGAGTTATTGAATAAATTTTGTGTCACGACCCAAAACCGGGGACGCGACTGGCACCCACATTTACCCTCCTATGTGAGCGAACCAACCAATCTAAACCTTAACATTTTAATACAATATCAACAAAGAAATGCGGAAGACTTAAATTCATTAAATAAACAACTCAAACTATTATTATTATCCCCAAGATCTGGAAGTCATCATCACAAGAACATCTATGATCAATTTACTAAACTAAACTATCTAAGAATGTCTAAGAAGCTAAAAATACATAAGAAACTAGTCCATGCCGGAAGTCAAGGCATCAAGACTTATAGAAAGATCCAGTCCAAGCTAGAAGCGTTAGCTCACCCTGAGATCCGGTATGACGAAATCTGGCCCGAGTTACTGTTGTGTTGAAGTTGACGGAACGTTTGCTGCATAACACAAATAACAAAGAGGAAAACATAAAAGTAGGGGGTCAGTACAACCACACGTACTGAGTAGATATCATCGGCTAACTCAAAATAGGGAACAATATATATTAATAATAATGTAAATCAACTACAATACTCAACATGTAGCAGCACAGCAATTACTTTATCATTAACAATTACCGTCAAGTTCACACATGAAGACTCAAGCCTCAATACCATACTCATTTGGGAATTAAGTTCATTAGATTGAGTATATTCATTATCTTTCAAGATTCATTATCTTTCTTCCTCTTGTGTCGGTACGTGACACTCCGCTCCTCTAATTCTATCCTGGTGCCGGAACGTGGCACTCCGATCCTCATATACTATCCTGGTACCGGAACGTGGCACCCGATCCATATACTATCCTGGTGTCGGAACGTGACACTCCGATCCTCATATTCTATCCTGGTGTCGGAACGTGACACTCCGATCCTCATATTCATTTTATCCTGGTACCGGAACGTGGCACCCGATCCATATTCTATCCTGGTGTCGGAACGTGACACCCGATCCATATTCTATCCTGGTGTCGGAACGTGACACTCCGATCCTCATATTCATTCTATCCTGGTACCGGAACGTGGCACCCGATCCCCTAATTCATCAAGCCTTCTTTTACACTAAGGCATCCTCATTATCATTATATAATTTATCAAGCCTTCTTTCATACTAAGGCATCATCAATCTTATTATATAATATATCAAGCGAATTAGGGTTCTTTCAAGATTTGGGATTCAATAGCTTCATCATGCTTTGTTAGTTCATCACAATTTCGTAATCAAATCATGCAAGCATACAATTTAAGCACATAGCAGGGTTTACAATACTATCAACACATAATATTCACTATTAAGAGTTCACTACGAATATCGTAACATAACCATAACCTACCTCCACCGAAGACTAGTGATCAAGCAAGAAATTCCCAAGCTTGTTTTCTCCCCTTTGATCGACTGCCCTCTCTCTCTTTCTTGTTCTTTCTCTTTTGTTTTCTTATGTTCAAACCCTCTTTCTTTTACCCTAATTAATCATATAATTAAGTGTGAAAAAGGACAATAAACCCCCACTAATTAACTTAAGGTTACCCCTTTTAACCCCTAAGTAATTAGACTTATTAATGTTAACCCTCAATCTTTATATTAAGGAAAGAATAGTCAAAACGACCCTTAAAACGTGTGGAGAAATCCTAAACTGCCTGGGATTGCGCAGCCTGTGACGGGCCGTCGTGCCTGCGACGGTCCGTCACGATGGCCGTCGCAACCTCCCAACTTCCAGGTGGTCTGTGACGGCCCGTCACACCTGTGACGGTCCGTCCTGCACCTCCGTCATGACGGTCAGAAACTCGTTTCTTGCACCAATTTCTCAAAAGTTGAAGTGTTTTGCAACGGAACTCACGACGGTTCGTCGTGTATGTGACGGCACGTCCTGCAGGTCCGTCACAATTTACAGAGAGTCGATTTAATATCCAATTTGAAGAATTCTAAGTGTCATGGGACGACACCTCCTCGACGGGCCGTCGTGACCACGACGGTCCGTCGGGACACACGTCGTCTCAGCCAGTTTTCCCCGTATTACAATCTGCTGCTCAAACGACTAAACAGGTCGTTACAATAGATACCAATTTACCCATCGTTCGTCCCCGAACGATCCAAAGAAGAAACACAATGGCGAAAAGGAGTACCTGAATCTGCAAACAGATGTGGGTATTTTTCTTGCATATCTGCCTCCTTCTCCCAAGTAGCCTCTTCAACCGGTCGATTCTTCCATTGAACTTTGATGGATGCAATCTCTCTCGACCTCAACTTGCGAACTTCTCTATCTAATATAGCAACCGGTTCCTCTTCATAAGTCAAGTTCTCATCAAGCAAAACTGAATCCCAACGGATAATGTAGTTTCCATCTCCGTGGTATCTCTTCAACATGGACACATGAAACACCGGATGAACTCCGACAGCCCTGGGGGCAAGGCTAATTCGTAAGCCACCTCCCCTATTCGCTTTAGTACCTCGTCGAATGGTCCAATATACCTTGGACTTAGCTTACCTCTTTTTCCAAACCGCATCACCCCTTTCATGGGTGAAACCTTCAACAAGACTTGTTCACCTTCCATGAACTCCAAGTCTCTAACCCTTCGGTCTGCATACTCCTTTTGTCTACTTTGAGCCGCTAAAAGCTTTTCTTGAATAGCTTTCACCACCTTCTCCATGAATCTCTTAACAGATCAGTCCCCCAAGGTCTAACTTCAAATGCGTCAAACCACCCAATGGGAGATCTACACCTCCTCCCATACAATGCTTCAAATGGAGCCATGTCAATACTGGAGTGATAGCTATTATTGTATGAAAATTCTGCCAAAGGTAAGAAACTATCCCAATGGCCACCAAACTCTATATCACACACGCACGAAGCATATCCTCCAACACTTGAATCGTTCGCTCAGACTGACCATCAGTCTGAGGTGAAACGCCGTACTAAGGTCCAACCTAGTACCTAATTCTACATGCAATGTTCTCCAAAACTTAGAAGTAAACTGCGTACCTCTATCTGATATGATTGAGAGTGGAACTCCATGCAACCGAACGATTTCTGAGATGTAGATTTTGGCTAACTTCTCTGCATTGTAGGTCACCTTAACCGGGATGAAGTGAGCAGACTTAGTTAACCTATCAACAATCACCCAAATAGAGTCATACTTACCCAATGTCTTTGGAAGACCAACCACGAAGTCCATCGCGATTCTCTCCCACTTCCATTCAGGAATGGGCATTCTCTGAAGTGTTCCTCCGGGCCTCTGGTGTTCATACTTTACTTGTTGACAATTTGGACATTTGGCCACAAACTCAACAATATCTCGCTTCATTCTACTCCCCACAGAAGTGTTGCTTTAGGTCGCGGTACATCTTGGTTGCACCAGGATGTATAGAATATCCGGAACTATGAGCTTCTGTAAGAATAGTGGTGATCAAATCATCGATGCGGGGTACACATACTCTTCCCTTAATCCTCAAAACACCTTCCCCATCGATTATTGCTTCCTTAGCCTCTCCTTGCAACACTTTATCTCGAATTCGCCTTAGTTTCTCATCATCAAACTGTTTCCCCTTAATCTGATCAAGAAAAGAGGATTTTGCCTCTATACAAGCTAACAATCCTCCCTTCTCGTTTATTTCTATCCTCATAAGGTCATTAGCCAAAATCTGCACTTCTCTAGCCAATGGGCGTCTAGAAGCTTGCAAATGAGCTAGACTCCCCATGCTTCCGGCCTTCCTACTCAAAGCATCTGCCACAACATTTGCTTTTCCCGGATGATACAAGATAGTGATGTCGTAGTCCTTCAGTAGTTCCATCCATCTCCTCTGTCTCAAGTTCAAGTCTTTCTGAGTGAATACATACTGTAGGCTACGATGGTCCGTGTAGACTTCACACTTAACCCCATACAAGTAGTGTCTTCCATTGCTTTAGTGCAAATACTACCGCGGCCAATTCCAAGTCATGAGTTGGATAGTTACGTTCATGCACTTTTAATTGTCTTGAAGCATAAGCGATCACGTTCTTCTCTTGCATTAGCACTGCACCCAAACCCGAATAGGATGCATCACAATAGACAATGAAGTTCTTACCCTCTACCGGCAAGGTAAGGATAGGCGCGGTAGTCAACAAAGTCTTGAGTTTCTGAAAGCTTCCTCACACTCGTCCGACCATACAATGGAACATTTTGCTTAGTCAAGTTCGTCAATTGGGAAGCAATAGAAGAGAATCCCTTGACGAATCGGCGGTAGTAGCTAGCTAACCCAACAAAACTCCGTATTTCTGACACATTAGTGGGTCTTACCCAATTTTTCACTGTTTCAATCTTAGAAGGATCTACCATCACTCCTTCCTTAGAAACCACGTGCCCCAAAAGGACACTGAATCTAGCCAAAACTCACACTTGGAGAATTTCGCATAAAGCTTTTTCTTCCTCAACAACTCTAACACCATTCTCAAATGCTCCTCATGTTCCTTCTTACTTTTGGAGTATATCAGTATATCATCAATAAACACAATCACAAAGAGGTCCAAGTATGGCTTGAAAATCCCGTTCATCAAGCTCATGAAGGCAGCAGGGGCATTCGTAAGACCAAAGGACATCACCACAAATTCATAATGCCCATACCTAGTCCGAAAAGCGGTCTTTGGCACATCTGTTGCCCGTATTTTCAATTGATGATAACCGGATCTCAAGTCGATCTTCGAGAAGACACAAGCACCTTGTAGTTGATCGAATAAGTCATCAATGCGAGGAATGGGGTACTTGTTCTTAATAGTTACCTTGTTCAACTGTCGGTAATCTATGCACATTCGGAAACTCCCATCCTTCTTCTTCACAAATAGCACCGGAGCACCCCAAGGAGATGCACTTGGTCTAATGAAGCCTTTACTCAACAATTCTTGAAGTTGAGCCTTTAATTCTCTTAACTCCGCGGGAGCCATTCTGTAAGGGGGTAATAGAAATGGGGCGAGTACCCGGTTCAAGATCGATACAGAAGTCAATATCCCTATCTGGTGGCATACCAGGAAGATCTGCAGGGAACACATCCAAAACTCACAGACTACCGAAACTGACTCAATCGAAGGTACTTGAGTAGTGTCATCCTTGAGATGTGCCAAGAAAGCTAAACACCCTTTACTCACCATTTTCTTAGCACGAAGAAAGGAGATAATACGCACCGGACTGGAAGTGTAGTCGCCCTCCCCCACACTAACGGATCTGCCCCAGGCTTGGCTAACGTCACCGTTTTGGCATTACAATCCAAAATCGCAAAGTTTGGAGAAAGCCAAGTCATACCCAGAATTACATCAAAGTCACCCATTTCTAAGATGACCAATCTACATAAGTGTTGCTGCCCCACAAAATTCACCAAACAAGACCTATATACCTTTTTCAACTATCACAGACTCACCCACCGGAGTAGAAACACGAATAGGCATGTCAAGTAATTCACAATGCAAATTTAGACCATTAGCAAATGAGGAAGATACATAAGAAAATGTGGATCCAGGATCAAACAACACGGAAGCCATGCAATCACAAATCAGAAGGTTACCTGTGATAACTGCATCAGACGCCTCCGCTTCAGATCTCCCAGGGAAGCGTAGCAATGAGCCCCATTATTTGTCTGTCCGTTGCCCCTACCATGTTGTGTAGTAGTGGCTCCGTTTTCCCTTCACCTCTGCCGTTTTGGTGACCACCATTACCTCGGCCACCACGCCCTCCAGAATAACGACCTCTACCATTACCACCCCTACCTCTAGCCAGTGGGGTTCTGTAACTCTGGTTTGGACAATACCTCTTAATGTGTCCAATCTCTCCACACCCATAACATTCTCTGGGTTCACGCATCGGCCTCTCAGAGAAGTGTTGACCGTTCTGAGGTGGACCCCCAACTACAGTCTGTAGTGAAGACTGAATTGGTCGACTTGCGTAACCTCCGGAGCTCTGTCCTCTAGAGTGAGAACCATTAAACTCACCTCCCCTTCGAAACCTCTTTGATGTAGCCGTGGTGGTGAAGTCATCCGGTTTCACTCCTTCCCCCTCTATCACAAAGTCTACCACCTCTTGGAAGGATGTTGCTGTTGCCGTGCTATCTGTAAGGCTGAAATCCGCAATTCTGACCTCAACCCCTTCACAAAACGGCGGATCCGTTCTTGTGGACTGAAACAGAGTTGGGTGGCGTATCTGGATAGTGCGCGAAATTTAGCCTCGTATGCATTAACCGTCATTCTACCTTGCTCCAGACTCAAGAACTCGTCCCTCTTTCTATCTCTCAAAGTCCTTGGGATATATTTCTCCATAAAGCAGGGGTAGAGAATGATTCCCAAGTCATTGGTGGTTCCTCTGTTGGTTGACACTCAACATGTGAACGCACCACATTTTGGCGTTCCCTTGGAACTGATAGCTCACGAACTCGACACCGAACCTCTCTACTATCCCCATCTTGTGTAGTAGCTCATGACAATCAACCAGAAAATCATAAGCATCCTCAGATTCTGCACCCTTGAAGGTTGGAGGTTTCAATTTCAAGAACTTACTGAAAAGTTCATGCTGATCGTTTGTCATAATAGGCCCAGTAGTCAGACGTGGAAATGTGCCTATTCCCAATGTTGCATCCATGCGGGGAGCCATAGTAGCCGCATGTCGTATTCTGAAACCGGAGGTGTTGGTGCAGAAACCACTGGAGGAGCCTGTCCCTGATCGGATAACCCGCTAAGATAAGCAAGTACCTGGTTGATCATCTCTGGGGTAGGTTGGGGTGGCAATTCCTCATTTTGCACTTGTTCAGTTTCCCCTTCCTCACCCTCTCTTACTTCATCCTCAGTCGGTGGAGGAGTCACCGCCTAGTATCAGATGGGCTAGGGGCTCGTCCTCTTCCTCTAGAAGACGTCCTCCCACGACCTCTTCCACGGCCTCTTGCCGCTGTTCTTCCTCGAGCCACGGCCCCAGTGGCTGGCTCAGTAGTTTCCTGTCTTTCCGTTGTCGCTGCTGGTGCGGTCGTTGCTCTAGTTCTAACCATCTGCGAAATAGAGTGAAGATGGTCAGATACCAATTTGTATCACCTAGATACCAATTGGACTCAAGTAGTAGCACGAAAGAAAGAATGAAAGAATGGAATTTTCCTAAAGTCTTATAGCCTCTCAAAGAAAAGTAAAGGCGTCCCCCTACCGTTCCTTAAGACTCTACTAGACTCGTTCTTGTGTGATGAGACCAACGAACCTAATGCTCTGATACCAAGTTTGTCACGACCCAAAACCGGGGACGCGACTGGCACCCACATTTACCCTCCTATGTGAGCGAACCAACCAATCTAAACCTTAACATTTTAATACAATATCAACAAAGAAATGCGGAAGACTTAAATTCATTAAATAAACAACTCAAACTATTATTATTATCCCCAAGATCTGGAAGTCATCATCACAAGAACATCTATGATCAATTTACTAAACTAAACTATCTAAGAATGTCTAAGAAGCTAAAAATACATAAGAAACTAGTCCATGCCGGAAGTCAAGGCATCAAGACTTATAGAAGAAGATCCAGTCCAAGCTAGAAGCGTTAGCTCACCCTGAGATCCGGTATGACGAAATCTGGCCCGAGTTACTGTTGTGTTGAAGTTGACGGAACGTTTGCTGCATAACACAAATAACAAAGAGAAAAACATAAAAGTAGGGGGTCAGTACAACCACACGTACTGAGTAGATATCATCGGCTAACTCAAAATAGGGAACAATATATATTAATAATAATGTAAATCAACTACAATACTCAACATGTAGCAACAACAATTACTTTATCATTAACAATTACCGTCAAGTTCACACATGAAGACTCAAGCCTCAATACCATACTCATTTGGGAATTAAGTTCATTAGATTGAGTATATTCATTATCTTTCAAGATTCATTATCTTTCTTCCTCTTGTGTCGGTACGTGACACTCCGCTCCTCTAATTCTATCCTGGTGCCGGAACGTGGCACTCCGATCCTCATTTATATACCTGGTACCGGAACGTGGCACCCGATCCATATACTATCCTGGTGTCGGAACGTGACACTCCGATCCTCATATCTATCCAAGTGGTCGGAACGTGACACTCCGATCCTCATATTCATTCTATCCTGGTACCGGAACGTGGCACCCGATCCATATTCTATCCTGGTGTCGGAACGTGACACCCGATCCATATTCTATCCTGGTGTCGGAACGTGACACCCGATCCATATTCTATCCTGGTGTCGGAACGTGACACTCCGATCTTCATATTCATTCTATCCTGGTACCGGAACGTGGCACCCGATCCCCTAATTCATCAAGCCTTCTTTTACACTAAGGCATCCTCATTATCATTATATAATTTATCAAGCCTTCTTTCATACTAAGGCATCATCAATCTTATTATATAATATATCAAGCGAATTAGGGTTCTTTCAAGATTTGGGATTCAATAGCTTCATCATGCTTTGTTAGTTCATCACAATTTCGTAATCAAATCATGCAAGCATACAATTTAAGCACATAGCAGGGTTTACAATACTATCAACACATAATATTCACTATTAAGAGTTCACTACGAATATCGTAACATAACCATAACCTACCTCCACCGAAGACTAGTGATCAAGCAAGAAATTCCCAAGCTTGTTTTCTCCCCTTTGATCGACTGCCCTCTCTCTCTTTCTTGTTCTTTCTCTTTTGTTTTCTTATGTTCAAACTCTCTTTCTTTTACCCTAATTAATCATATAATTAAGTGTGAAAAAGGACAATAAACCCCACTAATTAACTTAAGGTTACCCCTTTTAACCCCTAAGTAATTAGACTTATTAATGTTAACCCTCAATCTTTATAATTAAGGAAAGAATAGTCAAAAACGACCCTTAAAACGTGTGGAGAAATCCTAAACTGCCTGGGATTGCGCAGCCTGTGACGGGCCGTCGTGCCTGCGACGGTCCGTCACGATGGCCGTCGCAACCTCCCAACTTCCAGGTGGTCTGTGACGGTCCGTCCTGCACCTCCGTCATGACGGTCAGAAACTCGTTTCTTGCACCAAATTTCTCAAAAGTTGAAGTGTTTTGCAACGGAACTCACGACGGTTCATCGTGTATGTGACGGCACGTCCTGCAGGTCCGTCACAATTTACAGAGAGTCGATTTTAATATCCAATTTGAAGAATTCTAAGTGTCATGGGACGACACCTCCTCGACGGGCCGTCGTGACCACGACGGTCCGTCGGGACACACGTCGTCTCAGCCAGTTTTCCCCGTATTACAATCTGCTGCTCAAACGACTAAACGGGTCGTTACATTTTGTTTAAAAAATTTATAAATCAATCAATCACTTGTCGAAGTCGAGTGACGATGGCACGAGGGGGAAAGCATCTCTTATTATAAGTATAATCTTTTTTCCTTTTTTGTACTAGTACGGGAGAAATGACTTTTCATTTAAAATGTTTATTATGCTTATCAATCATCGAATTTTTGAGTTCAATATGATTCATAATTCAATAAAGATACGAAAACTCATAAAAATGTACTACGGAAAAGGACCTCAAATACCTTTGAAGTATTGGAAATGGCACAAAAATACCCTCTATCCACTATTGGCTCCAAAATGTCCTTCTCATCAACCTATTGACTTCAAAATCCTTGTCTTAACCTTTCGGTTCAATAATGACCATTTATTTAACGGTTTTAAATTCAAACTATTTAATTTTTTTTAAAAATACTTAGCGCTCAACTATTGAATATAATTTAATTTGGTAATATCATTTATATATAAACCAACTCACTGCCCAGCTAATACTACTTACACCCCACCGAATTAATAACACAATTTTAATTATCAAGTCGCCCTAAATAATACTAAAAATCGATGAAATTATAGATTCCTAAAAATGACATCCAAAATTATCAATTGAAGCCCCAATTAAATTTAGCTTGAGCAGCTTATTTAAGAGGACACTTTCAATACTCTTTCAAAGCTTGAATTCGAAATTTATGAGTAAAGGTAAGAAGTAGTACATCCCGAATTAATTCATGCACTTATTTTGATATAATTTTTATCTATATAAACTTTAATATATTACTTTTTTTTAAAATTATCTATTAAGTAACATCACATAATTGAAAAGCAGGAATAATTTAGATGAACATAGTGAGACTTTTAAGTTTATCGATAATTTTTATTTAGACACTTGAATTGTAATATGTTTTGATTGAGGACTTAAATGTATGATGATGTACTTCTATAGACATTGTCGCCTCAAATTTTTAGAAACACTCATTTACAGGAATTTTTCTAATTGTTGCATTTGTAATGGGGCGGATTTATTAATTGAGCGGGTTTAATTAGTAATGAGTGGATAGTGAATTGATTTATAAATTATATTAATAAGTTAATTTATAAAAAATAGTTGAATTTATGTATTAAAAAATATTTAAATAATTTAAATTTAAAACCGTTAAATAAGTGGTTAATTTTAAACCCGAAGGTGGATGAGAAGAATATTTTGGAACCAATAGATGAATAAAAGATAATTTTATACTATTTATAATACTTTAAGGATATTTTAAGTTTTTTTTTTTTTTGAAAAATACTATTAAAAAGAGATGCGGAAAATGAGCATACATTGATTTGAATTACTTTATTTGAGCTACTAGATATCTAAGAGTAATGATTTTGTGAAGATTTAATATATTGATTTGAATTACTTTATTTGAGCTACTAAATATCTAAGAGCGATAATTTTGTGAAGATTTATTGTATCGTAAAAATTTATAAAATTCAAAATTGTATGTTAAAAACATGAATTATGAATTTCTTTTATGAAATACTTAAGAATTATGTTATGATAAATACTTAAAGTATAAATTAATTATAATATTAAAATATCAAGTTTTATTGCCCATCTTTGTGTGTCAGAGATAAGAACATTTAAAGAGATTTGCAAATTTTTTGACAAAATGATCTGGATTGAATTTTTGTTAACCATTTTATCAACTAAACACTTTAAATCAAATAAAATATAATAATTTAAATTCTTTTTTCATCGCATGTAATCAATCAACTATATGTAAAAATCCACATCCTTTTTAAAATACGTCTAAAATTAAATGTTGAAAAATAAGTAATATACAAAACAAAAAAAAAAACACTGACAAAGCCATGTTCACAATTGTTTCATCATTTTGTAAATTATCAACCAAAAAAAAAATGATAAGAATTATAGTCTCAATAAGACATTTTGTAAATTTTTTTAAATATTGAGATTTATAGTATTTTTGACGTAATTTATAAACATATAAATTATATTAAATGTCTTTATTCTCTTTATTTCAATTTTTGTGTATAAAATGAAATTTGGAGAGCCAATCAAAATTTTTCTTTGATCGTAATTTTTTATGTTACAAGTCCAATATATGTTCTCCTTGTATCTCAATTTATGTGACACAAATAGAATTTCAAAAGTCAATTAAAAATTTCTTTGACCATGATTTTTTTATAAGTTGTTAATTGTTATGATTATGGTATTTTGAACGTCATTTATAAATATATAAATTATTAAAAACTCCTTTTTAATTATTGAAAATAATTTACTCTTTTTATCCTAATTTGTGTGGCACAGATGAAATATAACAAGTAAAATTTTCTTTGACTATATACCTTTTATATAGTTTTAGAAAATATATATAATGAAATTACTAAGTCACGCTCTAAATATGCATATACATGACATGTTTTTCCCTCAGCAATGTTAATGCCACGTAAGTTCGATCAATGATAAGAAATCTTTAAAATATTATATAGTATTGAGTTTAAGTATTTTGTTAGCAAAATTTTGAGTAGAAGGATTCAATTGATAATCTAAGGGCATGTTTGATCATGCGACATGAAATCATAATATGAAATTATGAGATTGATGCAAGAATATGAAGTCACAAGGAGACTGTTAGGAAGCTGTTAAAACTGTTACATAGTTAACACTGTTCACTGTCAAGAAGTTAGTTAGTCAAATGTCAAGAAAGTAGTTAGTTAGTTAAGTATTCATCTTTAATTCATTTCACTCATTGATGAGTTGTATAAATACATGACATATGTACTGGTTCAAGTATTCATTAAATATATCAATCTTTTTTTTCTCTCTTCTTTTACGTATTCTTAACTAATATTTTGGTTTGACCCTGTATTAGTTCCATCTTATTCGAGCTTCCAGCTCCTAGATTAACTACTATCGTGGTAATTGAGTTCGATTGCATCAATTGGTATAAGAGGTTTCGTTCCTCGACATGGCTTTGACTCGCAATAAGAACATAGAAGGATCATCAGAGGAGGTAGACAACAATTTTTTGCAGATTCAAGAACAACTGCATAAATTAATGGAGAGTATGAATGATCGAAATGTAAGAACGGATAAGGAATTGCTGGAAATCAAGCAAGCCATTTGTGGTATGAAACAGAGAAACAAGGAATTGGATAATTGTAGAGATGAATCTTCTGCTGGAGGTAACAATTCTAGAGAATTGAGGCAGCTGAACACCAGTCGAGACATTCAAACTGGAGTAATTGGTAATTTCCTTACTCGATGCTCTAGGTTAGATTTCCCCAAATATTCTGGGAAGGATCTAAAAACATGGTTATATAAGGCGGATCAGTTCTTTTCGATGAGTGAAATTCCTTATAGTCAGAGGGTCAAGGTTATATCAATTCACTTGGATGGGAAAGTTATTGCTTGGCATAGTCTTATATGAAAGCTAGGAACACTGCAGTACATCCTACTTGGACAAAGTATATTTTAGCTTTGAATGAAAGTTTTGGGGATGGTTATGAAGATTCAATGAAATCCATTAAGCACCTAGAACAGACTAGAAATGTAAGAGCTTACCAATCTGAGTTTGATAAGTTATTAGCTGGGGTGAATTTGTCCAATGAGAATGCCATCAGTTGTTTTTTGGGAGGTCTCAAACCTGAATTGAACAAATCAGTAAGGATGCAGGCTCCAAAAACTTTAATGCAGGCTTAAAAGTTGGCTAGATTGCAGGAGGAAGTCTTTGAAGCACAAGCTCAATCTTAGGGAATTAGATCTTCTGGAAAATTTCAGAATCCCATTTTACCAACTCCAAACTTCCATAGAAATCAGAATTTACAAAGGCCTATACCAGCTAATTGTCACGGACTTAGAGTATTTCGTAAGACTCCGTGCGGCACTTGACAACTTACTCACGAATCTTTCACGATCTTGTAAGCTCAAGTAAGACTTTAAGACTCGAAACGCTAAGAAAATGTAAAGGAAGACTTAGAATGAACTTTGGAAGAAGGCTTGTATTAAGCTTGGAAGATTTGCTTACAACTATTGGTTGGATTGTTGGATGGATTACAAATGAGAGGCCGTTCTATTTATACTACCTCCTAAGGTCCTAAGTGTAAATAAAATTTAATCTACAAGTCCCTAAAGTAATTACACTTTAGTCCATATTCTAGAGAATTCTACACTTCCTAGAATATGCTAATTTCTTCCAAAAGATCTAAAGTATTCTAGAAAATTCTAAGGAATTCTCTAGTCTTCTCCACAAGACTAGAAGGTTCTAGAGTTCTCTGCAAACCTCTTCAAGACTCTAGATCATTCTGCCCCTATTTGGACGCTTAAATCAGGTTGGAATTATGGCGTGACGTCACACTCTCCCCCACCTAATGATGCGACGATCGCGTCGCATTGCTGCTGTATCGGTATCCGAGTTTTGTCGTGCAATCATCAATCCACACACTTGATCAATCCTTTTAGCAGCTCCCTCAGCTGTTGTCCGGTCTTTCTCGACCCGATCTTTCGAACTTCCTCCTTCCTAGGAGGCAAGTTCCTTAGCAGCTTCTTTTGCATCAGGACAACGTTCCCTCTTGGAACCTTCTTCGTGCACGGTGGCAAGGACTTTTCAGCACCATTTTCTTGTCCTGAACTTGTAATGGTAGCTGCAAATGTCATCCTCTTTCTCTTGTCGATCCTCTCGACTTGCATGGCTGTCAGTCGGACCTGTCCATCCGTCTTCGGTGCCTTAACCATGGTAATCGTACATGTTCCACCTTTTTCCACGATAAGAAGTTATTGGAGTAAGGATCGATTACCACGTGACACGCTTGGAAGAACTCTTGTCCAAGAATTATATCAAAGAGATCTAAAGGAGCGACGGTGAAGTTGGTTTTACCTTTCCACTCACCTAGCGTGATGCTTACTCCATGCGCGACTCCACTCACGGGAGTCGGTGGTGCATTGACTGTCCTGAGTTGGGCGTTACTTGGACTATAACGCATCCCCAACCTTGTCGCTACCGTCTTGGCCATGATATTGACCTATGCACCTGTGTCGACCATCGCACGAGCATGTATTCCATTGATCATGATGTCGACGTATTGCGCGCCGCATGCCTTTGGCTCCGCAGGCCTCAGTTTCGCATGCCTATGATCCTCATGCCTCGGCTTCTCTTGCCTTGACTTTGCATGCCTCAGAGGCTTCGGTGGTTGTCTGGTGATAGCTCCACATAGGCTTTTCAAGCCCAACTGCTTACTCTCCTCGACTTGATCTTGCTCATGTGCTTCCTTCACTTTCCGCTCTTGCAGGATAGCACCAAGGTTTTTCATTTCAGGGAACCTTGCATAAACATGCGGTCCACCGCATATGTAGCAATTATCTCCTTTGGCAACCTGCGTCTTCCTCACCGTGTTGCCATGTTCTCCGGACTTCTTGCCGTTGGACTTATAGGTATCATGCCTCAGAGGCCGTTGCTCCTCGCATTGCCTCATGGGTTGTGGCCGTTGGTCCTCGCATTCGCCACGATCTCCCCCACCTTTATCATGACTACCTCTTACATCGTCCCCTCCGGCACTGTAAGGCTTCTCCTGCCTGAAGTATGTCAAAGCTTCGGCCTGTGTGATGGCTTCATCAATCGTCCTGACCTGTCGGCGTTCTAACTTCGTCCTGGCCCAACTTTGCATCCCATCCATGAAGTGGAACAACATATCTTCATCCATGAGGTTGGGAATCTGAAGCGTAAGGGTGTTGAACTCCTCCACATACGCTCGTATGCTACCCGTTTGCTTCAACTCCCTAAACTTGCGCTTTTCCTCATAGATGACGTTGTTGGGGAAGAATGCTTTCCTGAACTCTTCGCGGAATTTCTCCCACGTGTTGATGGTGCACGTTCCCTTCCTGATGTCAGACTCTTTACGCCTCCACCATAGCATGTCCATCTTCGAAAGATACAACACGGCAGTGTTGATGTTGTTCTCGTCACTTCTCACCCGACTACACTTGAAGTAGTTCTCCAAGTGCCATAAGAAATTCTCCACCTCTTGCGCGTCGCGGACGCCTTTGAACATAGGTGGCTTGGAAGCCTCGACCCTGGCCTCCCTATCATGGTCAGGTGATGCCAATCCTCCAACCTCTCCGCCTTCCTTGAGCGCTTTCACTTCGGCCTTCAGCGTCTCAATCGTGCCAAGCGCTTCCATAAGACGATACTCCAAGGAAGTGATGGCCTCCTTCATCTCGAACTCGGCCCACTGGCGTCCCTCCAACTCCTTCCGGATGTTCTCATTCTCCTCAAGGGTGAAGTCCTCAAGGGTCTTGAACTTACTGTCAGTCACGTTTATGCCGACCTAAGATCTTGACGGCTTGTCTTTCCACTTCTACCCTTGCGACCCATTCTTCTCCGGCGGTGACGTCTATGGCATCTTTGCCTATTTCTTCGTCACTTGCCCCGGCAGTCGAGGGTGGGTGAGATGTTAGCGCCTCTCTAGGTTGAGCTCGGGCAGCATTTCCTAGTAACCCTTTTGATGAGGGTGGGTGAGATGTTAGCGCCTCTCTAGGTTGAGCTCGGGCAGCATTTCCTAGTAACCCTTTTGATGTTTCTTCCCCTTTCGGTTCTTCTTTCCATCATCCATGCGGACGTTGGTGGTGCTAGCGCCGTTTACGTCTCCTTCGTTAGTCATTCTCTTATAATCAACCTGCTCTGACACTTAGCCACAAACTCCGTTGTCCTCTTCATGCCCAGCCACTAATAAATTTGTTTCAAATCTTAGTACATCTTGGTCACCTCAAATAAGTGAAATATCACTAACCATGGGATTCTATTAACCAATTTAGATCTAAGTAATCCACTCGAAAAACACATATCCTTCCTTTAAAACTGAGCACACCTTCCGTATCAAGAGTGTTTTTTTGTACCTTACCAATCAGAGTCTTCTTCTAAAGCTCGTTTAAATTTATATCCTCAAACTATTTCGCCTTGATTTCTTCAATGAAAGTGGCCAATGCTAGCTAACACCCCACCTTTTCCTGACATGCCCAACTGCATGAATTTTAGTCCCCAAGGCTAGATTTCCTTAGCCAAAGTTCGGTTAGTTACACTCAACAAAGCTAAACACGCATACTAACTGCTTTTCAACTTAAAGTGTATGTCACTAAATTAGCCTGACCTAGATGGTATTGAATGGTTTGATATTATAATACTTAAGTAGCTCTATCCGCCTTTTCTTCCTCAAATTGAGATCCTTTTGGGTGAACACAGGTTGTAGACTACGATGATCAATAAACACCTCACACTTGACACCATAGATGTAACTTTGCCAGATTTTAAGAGCAAACATTACCGCGTCCAACTCCAAATCATGTGTTGGGTAATTCCTCTCATGCACCTTCAATTGTCGCAATACATAGGCTATGACATTCTTATCTTGTATTAGCACAACACCTAAACCAGATTGTGAAGCATCACAATGAATAATGAAATCTTTACATTCCATCGGTAGTGCTAGAATAAATATTGTGGTCAAGAGATCAGTCTTGAGCTTTTAAAAGTCCTCCTCACATTTTTCAGTCCATTTAAATGGTATCACCTTTTTGGTCAAATTTTTCAATTGAGCGGCAATAGAAGCAAAGTCTTCACAAATCAACGATAGTAACTAGAGAGCCCCACAAAACTCCTAACTTTCATCACAGAGCTAGGTCGAACCTCATTGTTAACCACTTCAATCTTTTGGGGATATACCATTACCTCTTGTTTTGAAACTACATGCCCCAAAAATTCAACCGAAGTCAATCAAATTCACACTTAGAAAATTTCACATATAACTTTTGTTTCCCAAGAACACTCAGAACAATACGAAGATCGTGGGCATATTTTTTCTCAATTTTTGAATAGACCAAAATGTCATCAATGAAGACTATGACAAACGAATCAAGAAATGGCTTGAACTCCTCATTCATTAAACTCATAAAAGTTGCAGGTGCATTAGTTAATCCAAATGATATAACCAGAAACTCTTAGTGTCAATAGCGAGTTCTAAATGCGTCTTAGACATATCCTGGGGCCTAATTTTTAATTGATGGCAACCAGACCTTAGATAAATCTTAGAGAAAATTGATGGGTCTTTCAATTGGTCAAAAAGATAATTTATTCAAGGAAATAGGTACTTGTTTCGAATGGTGAGCCTATTCAATTGTGGTAATCCATACACATCCTCATATTATCATATTTTTAACAAAAAAATATAGAAGCACCCCATGAAGAAGCACTAAGACGAATGAATTCTTTATCAAGAAGTTCTTGGATTTGAGCCTTAAGCACTCTTAACTCTGTCAGAGCCATGCAATATGAAGGGATGGAAATGGGATGAGTACTAGGTTCTAAATCAATACAGAAATTTATATCTCTATCTAGAGGCATACCATTACAAGTCATTAGGAAATAATTCTCTAAATTTTGATACCACGGGAATAGACTCAATATATGGAGACTCAACCTCAACATCCCGAATATGAGCTAAATAAGCCAAATAACCCTGCCCTACAAGTTTTCTAGACCGAATGAAGGATATGAGCTTAGTTTGCTTAGGCTTGTACACTCCTTCCCATTCTAACTTTTCCCTTCTCAAAATTATTTCTAGAGTAACAGACTTAGTATTACAATTAAGCATAGCATAATAGGTGGATAACCAAGTCATGCCTAATATTATATCGAAGTAAGGCATATCAAAAATCTCAAATCAGCACAAGTCTGAAAACTCATAAGTAAAATAGGACAAGAACGATAGACATGGGTGACTATGACATACTCTTGTACTAGGATAGAATCATGGATGGGGGAATCAAGTATATCATTCATCATAGCAAAATTTGAGGCAAATTGCACGAAAACATAAGAATAATTATAACCTGGATCAAACAACACATTAGTCATACATCATAGATAAGAATAGTACATGTGATCATTGTATTAAATGCCTTCACCTCGGTCTTGTTGGAAAAGGCATAACAATGAGCCCTGTCATCATGACGGACGACTTTCATGCCTGGATGCACTATACCTCTACCTACGTGACCATTTCCCCTACCTCTGAGGCCTCGCTAATTTCCTCATCGCCCATCTTGTGGACGCCCTCAAATATTACTATAATCTTCCAGGGTACCACTGCTCTAGTTTGCTACTGCGTTGAACCATCATGATTTTTTCTCTGTATGTACCAAGGTTTTAAACATTAATAACAAGCACGATCAAAAGATGGCATGCTACCCGCTGAAGGTGTGATTCCCTGGCTATCTTGAATCAAATTTTGAGATGGAGTTCCAGAGTAATTACTTGTGAAAGCGGGCACATCAAACTGAATTGGTCGAATTGCAAGTGTTGGCCTTTTTGAACCTGTGGAGTAATATCCCTCAAAAGTTTCTTGAATTTTTGGCCTTCTTAGCCAACGCCTTAGCTTGGTTGTCTCGCCTCACTCCCTCTACTTTCTTCAAAAAATTTGTTACATCATTGAAGCTTTTTCGTGCAGAGGTCATTTGTACAGACAAAACATGCAGCTCAAAATTTAGTCCCTTAACAAATAGGTGAATCCTCTCTTCATGAGTAGTCACGAATTGCATAGCATATCTCGACAAAGCATGGAACATTGCCTCATAAGGAGCAACATATATACCACCTTGTTCCAAAGTCATGAACTCATCCTTCTTACAATCTATCAAGGTCTGACACATATACTTCTCCAAGAAATAGAGCATGAAGTTGTGTCCAAGTAAGTGGGGGTAAAACTGAAGATCTGCGTTCCACATAAGCTCTTCACCACTACTTAGCTTCACCTTGAAGTTGAAAGATCACAAACTCTACTCCATGCTGATGGACAATTCCTAATGTATGAAGTCTCTAATAGAAATCTAGGATGAACTCATAGGTGTCCTCACTCTCAGAAACATGGTATACAGACGATTTTAATTTAAAAAACTTAGTCAACATCTCATGTTCATTAACCATCATAACAGGACCCAACAAAAGATGGAAGAAAGCATCACTACCTACAATTCCACCCACCTTAGGGATAGTGATAGTTATAGCGGGATTGGCGGGAGCTTAAGTTGCGTGAACACAGGGAAGCACTCCAGGACCAACCAATCCTTTCGAAACGACATAATTTGTTGATCTAACATTGGGTCAAAAGAGGAATATATGTAGTCTCAGTCTGCACCTCTTCCTCTAATCCAAGATTCTCCTCATTCTCAACCTTTATATTCTCCTCTACCTCTTCATGATGCGCAGGAGGAGTCTCATTTCCAAGAGAATTCTCAACTCACGCTCCATCCCTAGTAGGCGCGACCCTTTGTCGGCCTCTACCCCTAGCTCTTCTTCTACCCTAACTCAACTAACCTCTTGCTGAAAATTCCTCAGCTGGAGCATTGACGGGAGCTACGATTGACGGGAGCTACGATCATGGCACTGTTGAACCTAGTTTTAACCCTCTGTGGAAATAAGAAAAGGAGATTACATAATAATTTGAATCGTCAAATACCAATTGGAATCGAGTTATATCACGAAAGGAGACAAGCGAAAACAAAGAGATTTTCTAAAGTCCTATAGCCTCTCGATGAAAAGTGCAGACGTCTCTGTACCGTCTGGCAAGACTTTACTAGAATCATTTTGGTAGATCGAGATCAATGAACCTAGGCTCTAACACCAACTTTGTCACTACCCAAACCATCGTGATTGGCACCCCTACTAACCCTCCATTAAGAAAACCATTATTACAACCCAATTTTACCATGAAACTACCCATATAAAGATACAGAAGCAGGTATAAAGGAAAAGGAAAAGAAATAGGGAGTTCCCATAAACTCCAAATAAAAGTCTAATGAAAACAAGTGTGGAATAATACCTAGAACTTGAAAGTCAATGTACCAAAATATCTAAAGTTCAACAAGCCTAAGAAAAAGGGTGCAACACCAAACTAAACATAAGAAATCTAAAAAACTACTCTAAGTCCGAAAATGTGGAAATAAACAAAGAGAAAACTCATGGCAGACCGGAAGAACAGGTGCACCCTTAAATTTGATGATAATCATAATCTTCTAAACGAGGTCGTAAGTAGCCACTCGTAGATGTCATGTACTCAACAAATAAAGAGCAAGTGCATATTAGTACACAACCACAGTAAGTGCATATCCCACTAAGTGCAACATAAAAGCCATTACAACATAATAATAACATGCATACACCGGATATATATAATATAAATATCATTTATGAATAATGTTCAATTTAATAATTCTCAAAATGCACAGTTATTTCAAGTCAATTGTCCTCTCATAAAAATCACACTCAATCTATTAGTGTGCCGGTATATGGTACTCATTTCAACTTAATATATGTCAAATCATGATACCTGTTCCAATACTTATGTAGGTATATGGCAATCAATTACATTTAGTGTGTCGGAACGCAACACCCGATTCATTCAACAAGTCAAAATCACAACTACAATTATATTCTCATAATCATACAATCAAGTCATGATTCATGGCATTTAATCATTCAATTATCCTCATTTAGATTATTATGATCAATAATGCAACATCAGAATACATGCATGTATCATAATGAATCAAGAACAAACATACATCACACAACATGACATCACAATCATCAATTACCTCGAACAAAGATTGAATCCCCTAAGAAACTTGATTCTTCCCTTTTGAATTCTTTTCGCTTGTTCTTAGTCTACAAACAATCATCATAACGCGAGAATCAATAAAAAACACCTAATTAATCATATTTAAAACAATTATATTCATCCTAGGGCAAATCATTGATCCCCATACCTAGATTAGGGTTTTCTCCACCATAATTTCCAGATCGAAATCCTTCCCCATCGATAATTACCCACTAGTTTACTTCTATAGATCGATAAATGGATTTGGGAGTTAAAACTTTACCTTTAGCCTTAAAAATGGTAAAAATGGTCAAGAACTCAATTGGGATCGTATCCTAGCTCTTAAAGTCAAAAAGTGCAAAATAAAATATTTTTGGGGTTTATTTCTGACTTCATTCGTGATTGTCCCACCATGCCGGCCCTAATCCAGTTGCAACGACTCTGCCCTAGCAAGAATAATTCTACCAAAGTGGCAAACGACTTGCACAAAAACAATGAGCAATTTTAAGAATTCCAAAATCCCATTTCATAACACACCTTCAACCAATGACACTCAGAAACTATCTGTTGATGCTAAGATTTCACTCACCCAAATTCAATTCTGTAAAGTCATATGGATTCTTTAACGTCTTAGCTATCAACTCATGTGATCATAATCATAATTAGATCACCCCAATGTTATCAAATTGTTTAGACCTTTCCTGTCTTTTCATAAGATTTTTGTAATACAATTACTATCATATTTAATTATGTTTATCTAAATGTGGAAGGGAATGCACAAGTACCTCCCTAAACTATGACCGAAATTCCTGAGACACACCTTAACTAAACTAAGGTAATTTATTTTTTTGTAATTTTGTGCACATTTTTGGCTTAAATAACATCCAAATATCTCTCCTCGCTTCAATTTTGGGAGTCACAGAGTGTGCCACGTAAGGCAAAAGGTGCACAAAACTATATAAAAAAAAGTTCAGAGGTAATAGGATCTTAGTTTAGATAAATGTATCTCTGAAATTTCGGTCATAATCTGGGAGGGAGGGTACTTGTGCATGTTTTCAAATATGGAATGTAACTGAAACACAACAATATAGGAGCAATTCATGCATTCTTCCCTAAATTCTTCTTTTAAAAGGTTCAAAATTTTCAAATTACTTGTAACTTTTTTCAAGCATTGAAAAGTTTTTCCAAATACATATAATCTTAACTCAAATACATATATTTTATCATATACATGATAAACTACTCTTAACTTGATACATATATAAATTTTTATCAAATACATATTTTGACCGCTATGTCTCCTCATCTCCCTTTCGTCTCTCTCCTTTTCTGTCAGAGGGTGTCATGCATCTCCAGCAAAAACTCCACCAAATCAGTGAGGGGGCATTTTCTCTACTATGTCGCTGACGAACTGAATCTTACTCCACCAAATCAGTGAGGGGGCATTTTCCGAACTATGTCGCTGACGAACTGAATCTTACTCCACCAAATCAGTGAGGGAGCATTTATCCATCCAAGATGTTTCTTGTTGCTCGTCTATGACTAATAATTTATGGGAGGAAAGGAAAGAATACATGGGAGGGAAACCATTAGGAGAGACAGTGAATTGATCTAGAGTGAAGGAGTAAATTAGGGAGATAATTAAGTGGATATGTCTGTATTTTAGATAGGGGTGACAAAATGAGTGGATTGGATCGGATTTGCATGGATTGGATATGGATTGACTTAAAATGGATTGGATCATAATCCACCAATATAAAATATGATAAATATGGATTTGCTTAAATACGATTTGGGTAAAATGGTTGTAACCAACTTTAATCTCCTAAAGTCAGAAAATATTATATCAAGAGAAATTGTTAATACCTCAACCCTTACCATCCAGGAGCCGAGCCACCTTGTTCATCCGAACCCCCTTAAGGTAAAATTTTATTATTTATACACGATTAAAATAATTTTTTTATGTATATATAGTGGATGTCTAACCCCCTTCGGCTACTTTGTGTGTCTATTTCTCGAGATTTTGAACTCCCATATTGAAAATTCTGACTCCGCCACTGCTACCATCACATCTGACTCTACCCCTACCACCCCCACCACTGTACCCCCCCCCCCCCCACTCCCAAAATAAAATTTAAAAAGACTTTAAAAAAACCAGCAACCTCTACCCCCCTAACCTGTCATCCCCACCCAAAAAAAAATTAAAAATAAAATTTTAATTATTTTAAAATATTTTTTCAAACCTACCACCCCATCCCCACCTCGCCTTCCCCTTCCTTTCCCAGCACCCCTCCCCCCCCCCTCCCAAAAAAAAATAATTAAAAAAAAGTTTTTGAAAAAAAATGAATTTTTTAAAAACTTTTTTTTGCAACCCCTACACCCCCACCCACGAAAAGAAATTAATTTTTTTTCGAAATATAAATATTTTATTTTATTTTTTGAAAAATATTTTGTCACTCCCACCCTAGGAAACCTCCTAGTCTCCTACCCACACACATAAAATTCTAGGTTGAACCCATTGGTAGCCTCCTAATGTTAGCATCAATTTTCACTTAGACACCTCAACTAAACTTGTTCATTTTTGACACCTCATGTTGAGTCCCGCTGTGTCATTTTGACACTTTTTGCTGACTTGACATATTGTGTGTTGCATCCATTTTGAGCGTGTGAGGTTTTTTTAAGAATACTTTTCATTCTTCTTCTTCTTCTCTTTTTAGCCCTACCAATTATCTCACCTCCCCCATGAAAATTCATGATAAAAAACTTATAAAATATGATAAAATAAAATAAAAAAATTATCACACTAATTTTAAAAATGTTTATAAGAACAAAATTTTAAAAATCATCACATTAATTTTGAAAAGATTTTTTAGAACAAGACACACATTGTTTTAAAAAAAAGTTAGAAGAATGTCATATATAATTTTCAAAAAAAAAACTAAAATCTAATATTTAAAAAAAATTGGAAGAAGAATCAAGAAAATGATTGTAGAGTTGGGGAGGCAAAAGGGACGTAAGGCAGATGGGGTAGGGTTGGGGTGATATAAGATGGGGTGAGATGGTAGAAAATAGGTAATTTATTTATTTGTTTTTGTTGAAAATTAGTTGTTTTGTAATAATTTATTTTTAATTATTATTTTTACATTGAAATGTCACATGTCAACTTTTAATTAGTCATCATCCTATGTCATCCGCAAGTGTGTTACATATACTTTTGTAATTTTAGTTGATTGACAAAAACGTGTCAAAATGACGTAGTGGACCCATACTTGAGGTATTTAAAATGAATAAAACCTACTTGAGGTGTCTAAGTGAAAAATTTCATCTACCCCCACCCTACCCCTAGTTTTTATATTTTATTCTCAAAGATATCTTTTTTTTTTTATGATAAAAGAATGATATAAAGGTATATATGGATTATCATATTTACTCATCTTTTTCATATTTGTATGAGCATAAATTGGTTGAAGTTCATATTTACTCATTTAAGAAAATATGAGTTATCCATTTAATTTAATATAATATGGGGGAAATGATTTCATTTTGCCTATATAGGCTGAAATTATCACCCCTAATTTTAGACTATTTTTAAGGAATAATATGCACAATGTATCTTACTCCAAATCTATTATATAATTAATAGATAGTGAACTAATAAATAATTGTTTCAAACTGTAAATTGGATAGATTAAGTATTTTTAAAACATCTCTAAACTTGACATGAATTATTTTTTTAATCTCGCATCTATTTAGAGCATTAAAAATACCCCTACTTGATTACGTAAAATTTATAAATAATTTTTTTTTAAAAAAAGTGTAAGTCATATGCGGCTCCTTAAAGTTGTCTGCATGATTCACTTAGATATCTTAACTAGGAGTACTACCTATTGAATAATTTTATTCATTCAAAACTTGTTTCTATTAGATATTTTTTGACAATAAGTAAAAAAGATAAAGTGTGTGTAATACACTTGCTGTAATGTGGCAAAATGACTAATTAAAAGATAACATGTGGAGTTGGGCCCAACAATTATAGGGGAAAAAATAATTTTATGTTAAAAAGAATGAAATTTATTTCAAATAGTTTTTCATCTTATTTTTTATAAAAAAATTTAAAATAAAATATATAAGAAGCCCAACCCTACCTCATCTCCTTTCTTTGTTCATCTTCTTCCTAGCAAAATTTCTTTCTCAAAGGCCAAAATTCAGTTTCTTTCTTAATTGCATACATAATTATTTTTTATTCCTAATATATAAAAGAGAGAGATATTCAAAGAAATTGATACAAGAGTGACGAAGAAAGACAGTATGTCAATTGTCTTGAGATCGATAACAAAGAGATATCGAGATAATCTAGATTATTTTATTGAATCAATCTGATATTATGTTTGATAATTATAATGAATTAACATTAAAATTTGAATGGTAATATTTGTTCGAAGATGATCGAAATGGACATCATCGGCTAACTTTTTTCTATTCGATGTTCTTCTATTTTCCTCCAAATTTAATAAGCCAGATCATTTTTAATTTTTAATAAACATTGAAAAGAAATAAAATAGAAAAAAAAAGAAAAAAAAAGGATGGAGTCAGGGGTTGGTGGGAGCTTTTTTTTTTTCTTTTTAAGAATTAGTATTACTCTAAAATACATATTTTTAGAAATTAAATTATTTAAATGTCAATGGCAGGCAAAAAAGAAAAAGTATTACGTTCTTTTAGAAAAAATAAAAATAAAACATTATTTAAGTTTTTTCACGCGCTCAGAGAAAGTGTAAAACACTTATTTTGTCATATCAATATTTTGTTTTTAATAAGTAAGTATACTTTTTAAATAATTCAGATATTTAATAGGTAATAGTCATAGTTAAGATGTCCGAGTGAAATATGCGGACAATTTTAAAGATTTCCTTATGACTTAAACCTAAAAAAGCACTCCTCTTATGCCACATGTCATCCACTCATATGTAAGAATTTTTTGTTCATATAACATACATATAGTAAAAATATATTTATGGTATGACATGAGTGTATGTTTAATTGGGTAGTTTTCCCATATTTCTATTCCAATTTCATCAATATTTATGTTTGAAATAAACAGGCACATAAATGGTGTATTATAGATTTTAGTGATTTAAACATGACCTAAAGGTTGGTATGAATTCCTGAGTTTTAAGTTTTTCCCTAAATACTAGTTCTGTAGTTGTCTATCTCATAAATAGTAATAAAAGCATATATATAAATTTAACTAATTTTTTAGTACAAATGCAAGATTTATTAAAAAAAATATTGAGTTTATTCGAATCCAAAAACTTCCACCTAGCTCTTGACTCTGATGAAGCCAATATGTGAAAATGAAAATTAATTGCCAAATATGAAGAAAAAAAAGCCCTACAATATAAAAGCAAAAGAAACAACTGAAACGAAAATAAATTTTCTGATAGGCGTTTGAACATAAATTTAATTGAAAATCAAAAGAAAGAAAGAATTTTTGAAATCAAAGTTGAAAAATGTTATTTGAAAGTTAAACTAATGTTTGGACATATATTTCACTTTTTAAAAAAGTTTTATGAAAAAAAAAAATACTTCACTTGGAAGGCTGATCTAGTCTTCAAAAACTCATCTTCAAACACTAACCAAAAAATAATGATCAATCCAATGTATAATTGAATAATATTTTAGAAAGATCTTAAGTATTACTCCTTTGTCTCTAATTACTTGTTAATTTTTAAATTGACACACATATTAAGAAAATAATGAATGACATAGTGAGTTTATCATTTTACTCCTATTAATTATGAAGTAGATAAATTAAATATTTAAAATTTTGAAGAAGTTCTACTTTTTTTTAAGTAATTAATTAAGGATATAATAAGTAAAGAAAATTATCATATCCTAATTTGTCAAAATGGACAAGTAATTAAGGACAACTAAAAAAGAAAATAATGAACAAGTAATCAGAGACAAAAGAAGTTCAATTAAATACTCCCTCTGTCCCTGGAACTTAATTAGTTGTCCACTTTTCCTATTTTAGTTGTTTTTTAATTACTCGTCTATTTTGACAAATTAAGAAAGAACAATTTTTTTAACAATTATACCCTCAATTAATTGTTTTGAAAAAGATAAAATTTCTTATTTTAAGTTTTTAATTTTTTTACTTCATAATCAATAAGGGTAAAATGATTAATTCGCTTTATCAACAATTATTTTATTAATATATGTATTAATTTAAAATTAAATAAGTAATTAATTAAGGAGTACAATTTTTTAATAGAAAATAAAAACCACATGTGACGTTTGCTATTCAGAGACAATTTTCCATTATAGAAAGAAAAAAAAGAAGAAAAAAGATTAATAAATAAAGAAATATATTTAATTCTGCATGTACCAATTCACCTACATTGTATATTTTATTTGATATAAAGAGAGTAATTTATAAAGTTGTACTCATTTCGACATAAAAAGAAAAAAGTAAAGGGAAGAAATGCACACGTATGTATATTATATGTGGGTGTGCACTTGTTAGAAAATAAATATGAGGACCAACCTTCTTGCTATTTGAATTATTTTATTTTTGTACATTTATAATCAATTAATGTTTGAAATTTAAAGATATATTAATTGGTGTTTTTAAATCAGTCATCTTTTAGGAGTGAAACTTTTACCCCTCAACTTTGTTTTAAAAATCAAATTCCTACCTCAACTTTGAACAATAATCAATTCTTTTTATCGTGCGTATTATTGATTTTATCCTCACTATATCACATTTATGTTCATTTTTTACTTGTATTAATTTAATTGAGATAAATGTCAAAAAATATCTAAATTATTTACTTTTTTTTTAGTTTCATATCTAAACTATTAAAAGTGTGAGTTTCATATCTAAATTATCACTTTTTTTTAGTTTCATATCTAAATCAGTTTAGGTGTGTTTTACCAATTAAGAAAATAATTAATGATATATATATTTTATCAAACTATTACTTATTAAATATTAAATGATGTCTTGGGAAATGATTTAAAAAATAAGTATTTAATATTGAGGGTAAAACGTGAAAAAGATTATTATATTTTCTTAATAGGTCTAAAGTGAAAAATAAAAATAAAAATCTATTTTAGAAATAAGTGACAAGTAAAAGTAAATAGAGGGGATAATATTTTTATGAATTCGTAACAAAATTTAATATTAAAGGTGTGTATATGTATGTATGTGTGCATTTTTGTTTTTCTCTACTCTCTCAGTCAATGTGTTTCATATATATTACTTGAACCTTCTTGATATAACACCTCTTAGAAAAATATTAATTAAATATATATTTACTGATTTGAAATTTTAATAATATGCATTAATGTATATTTGATTGGCAATGAATGAGTGTTACATAAATTATAGTGTAAAATAATTTAAAATCTAAATAAATACAATCCTTAAAAATTCAACCTTAATTAAATTTATTATTTGGTATTTCTACATCAATTATTTTCACTTGTATAAGTAAATATTAGAGTTTTAATTATTATTTCATAAAACTAATTTTCTCATTATATTAATTTATTCATTAAAAGAAAGTATTAGCTTATATATTTAATTAGTATTGCTCACTTTTTTCATTTATTTTTCTTATTATGCTTTTATAAAAAATTTATTATGTGAATTCCACAAAAAAAAATATCATGTTTTTTGAAAAAGTAAAAAAAAATAGTTGATAGTAAAAGGATAAAATAGGTATTTAAAAAAGTTATTAGGATAAAAGGAAAATTTTGATTATTATTTAAAGTTGAAGGGAGAGTTTGATTTTAAAATCAAAATTGGTGGGTGAAAATGATTTTCACATGCTTCTTTAATGAGTTTTTTAATCATCATCAATTTGAGAAGAAGTAAAAGGATAATTAATTACATCTAACTAGTTGATATGTGAACTTTTGATCTATAATGTGTTGTACTAAAATTGTGCAAGCATTTTGAAGTTCTAATTAATATCACATATTATCTATGTAAATAAAAAAAATACATATTTTGAAAAATTGAAGATCTAATATGTTTAGTCAAATAGTATTAGAAGAAAAAAATAAAATTTATGAATAATATATGTCATTGTCTCATATACTTTTGTGCCATTGAAATTAAGTTGGCCTGGCCTATAATAGAAGATAAACATTATTATTAAGAATAAAATAAGCAATAATAATTGTTTTTATCTTGAACTTTTAAATGACAAAAATAAAATATAATAGAAAAAATTACAATAAATAATTTAAAACGGAGGAAGTAGCAATTGTCTATGGTAGATTCACTCCCCAGAGATTACGTGGCATGTGAAATTATAATTTCTCTAATAAAATTAATTATGTTTCATTTTTACTAGTTATTATTTGAATTGACATATTCATTATGAAAAAAATTATTAATATAGGTATTTAACCACATTATTTCTACTATTTGATGCTTAGTATCAATTTTTGAAAAAATTATATGAAGAATAATATTCAATATTGGGGATAAAAGAAGGGAAAAAATAGTTTTATTTTCTTCATATATTAAAAATAATAAGTAAAAATAAAAATTTATTTTAAAAATAAGTGACAAATAAAAATGAACAGAAAAAATATTTTTATTTGATTTGGTATAACTTAAATTTTATTTAAAGGATAATGAATGCTAAATGGCCAAAAAATTAATCAGAAATTTTTTAAAAATCATATATCTTTTCTATTTAAAATAAGCTGATCTTTTTTTTTTAATTATAAAACATTAAAGTTAAAAACTTATACTATATTAAGGTCCTATTACCCCTGAATTTATTTTATTAATAATTTTCTACCTCTTTTCGGCCTACGTAGCACTATCTTGTGGGCCCAACGATTGTTGACTTTTTTTCAAGCTAGTGTCACGTAAGCCGAAAAGGGGTAGAAAATTACGTATAAAATAAGTTCAGGGGGATAATAGGACCTTAGAATTAGTGTGTCTCTGGAATTTCGAGCATAAACTAAGGGGATACTTGTGCATTTTCACTAAATAAAATACCATTTCGATCAAACTCTGATCAAGAAGATTTTTCTTATTTAAATTTAACACCACCAAAAAAATTTAGCAAAGTTATGATTTTTAACGGTATGTAGCTACCATAATTATCACAATAATAAAAGCAATATATTTAATATAAATGTGTCCACTGGCTAGAATTTACTACATAAACAGTTAATAAATTAAATGTTGAAGTAAATACGCAATTAATAATTTCCAAAGACATGTAAACAAAATTGTCTGTCGAAATAGAGCATGCATTGGCCATACATTAAAGGTTATTTTTAAATCGATAAGATATTCGAGTTAATTTAATATGTGATCTTTCGAATAAAAATTTGAAGTTAAAATTGTTTGATATACTTTTTCAATTTAATTTAATTCATTATATGGAGCTTATATAATATTGCCCAACAAGACGGCTAGTCTAAAGCCAAACTTCACAAAAAATAAAAATTCAAAGACAAAAAGATTTATCATATATATATTTTTAAATAAAATTTGCTTTTTTAGATTTTTAAGATACAGGTCTTTAACTATTATTTTTAATTTAATTTATTCTAATTCAGAAAAAGAACATCATATTTGATATTTGTAGTTAATAAAGTAAAAAAAAATCAAGAGTAAATGTTTAATAAAAATTATAATATAAATTTAGAATAACAGAAAATATATCTTGAGAATTCAATAAATTGATATAATGACATTGAAATAATGTTTCAGTATTTTACTATAATTGTTATTTATTTCAATGGCTGAAATTTCAAAAAAGACACCAAAAAATAAATTTTCTTTTTTTTTTATAAGCAAACCCATTTTTTTCATAATACAAAAACTTTGATCGTTTGAAAGATTTTAAAATATTCAACAATCATACGAAAATAATATCGATTCACGTAACAATAATAATAAAATCACAATTAGAAAAAGATACTACAAAAATTGAAAAACTATATTAATCTTCAATTATTAAGGCGATTTTCACATTAAAACAACTTTAATAAAATATTAAAATTTTAAATATATCTGATAAAATTTGCGAAATATCACACTAAAACGATACCTTGTGCATATTCGAAAAATAGCAATTATGAGTTTGCGTGGTGAAAAATGTAATATAAAATATGGCCTTTTTTTAAAATGCTCCAAAGAATTAAATGAGGGAATTAAATAGTTATAAATCTACTTTAACAAGAAAATATTTAAAAGGAAAGACACGTTTGTACTATATATAACGCGTTTTGTATAGCCAAATTATTAATGTGTGATTATTTATCAGTATGACTTTTTTGCATGCATTCGAATAATTATTGGCATGTTTGGAGTTAGTTGTATAGGTAATTTGGGCAATTTATTACAGTAAAATTATTGAAGGCTTTCTAATTCTTTATCATATATGATTTGTTACACTCAAGGACAGAGTATCTATTAATTTTAGTTATATCATATATGATTGGTTATACGCATAAAAAAATATTCACATTTATTATTTTTCCTAAAATCATTAAATTTAGCTTTAAAAATTTTAAAATTAAAGTGAAAATATATATCACTTAATTGGTAATATAAGTTATAAAATTATCGACAGTTTTGAAGTTAGTTGTATAGATAATTTAGAAAGTTTATTACAGTAATAACATTGAAGGCTTTCTTACTCTTATTTTATATGATTTGTCAAACTCAAGGACGGAGCACCTAGTAATTCTAGTTATATCATATATGATTGGTCACACTCCACCAATAAAAAAAATTCACATTTATTATTTTTCCTAAAAGCAATAAATTTAGCCTAAATTTTTTTTTTTAAAAAAAAGTGAAAAACATATAACTTAATTGATAATATGAGTAATATAATTATTGACAGGTTTAAAGTTAGTTGTATAGATAGTTTGAAAAGTTTATTACAGTAAAAACATTAAAGGCCCTCTAATTAACTTTGGTTATATCATATCTGATTGTTACACTCTAGGGCGAAACACCTATTAATTCAAGTTATATCATATATGATTGGTCACGCACCATCAATAAAAAAAATTCACGATTATTATTATTTTTCAAAATAAATAAAATTAACCTTAAAAGTTAAAAATAAAATAAGAATACATATCACTTAATTGATAAATATGTGTAATACAATTATTGACAGGTTTAGAGTTAGTTATATAAATAATTGGAAAAACTTATTACAGTAAAAACATTAAAGACTCTCTAACTCTAGTCATATCATATATGATTAGTCAATACTCATGGGTTGAAAACTCCAGTTATATCATATATGATTGTTCATACACTTCACCAATAAATTAAAAAAAATTACATTTGTTATTTTCCCACAAAATCAATAGACTTAACCTCAAATATCAAATAATAAAAGTGAAAAAACATATCATTTAATTGAAAAGTGAAAATGCATATCACTTAATTGATAAATGTGTGTAGTATAATTATTGACAGGTTCGCAGTTAGTTGTGTAAATAATTTGGACAGCTTATAACAATAAAAACATTGAAGACCCTCTAAGTCTAATTATATCACATATGATTGGTCACACTCAAGGGCGGAACACCTATTAACTCTAGTTGTATCATATATGATTAGTCACACTCCATCAATAAAACAATATGTACATTTGTTATTTTTCCCCAAAATCAATAAAGTTACTCTCAAAAGTTAAAAAATTAAAGTGAAAATACATATCACTTAATTGATAAATATGAGTAATATAATTATTGACAGATTTTGAGTTAATTGTACAAATAATTTGAGCAGCTTATTACAGTAAAAACTTTGAAGACCCTCTAACTCTAGTTATATCATATATGAATAGTCACACTCGGTAACGAAACACCTATTAACTATAGTTATATCATATATGATTGGTCACACTCCACCAATAAAAAAAATACCCATATTTATTATTTTCCCCCTAAATCAATAAAGTTACCTTCAAAACTTAAAAATTAAAGTAAAAATACATATTACTTAATTGATAAATATGTGTAACATAATTATTGACAGATTTGGAGTTAGTTGATTAGATAATTTGGAAAGCTTATTATAGTAAAAAGAATGAAGACCCTCCAACTCTAGCTATATTATATATGATTGGCCACATTCAACGACGGAGCACCTATTAACTCTAATTATATTATATATAATTGATCACACTACTCCACCAATAAAAAGTAATATCCACATTTCTTATTTTCCCTCAAAATCAATAAAGTTAACCTCAAAAGTTAAAAATTAAAATGAAGGTACATATCACTTAATTGATAAATGGAAAAGGACAATATTTGCCCCTATACTTTTAGAAAAGGACTATATTTTCTTCGCCATACTTTTTTTTTGGATATATTTGCCCTTATCATCCAACTTTAAGGCCATACTTACCTTTCATCCGTTAAATCTCCATATTTTTACATGATATTATTTATGTTGTGCCTATGTAGATTTTAATTTTAGTCTAATCAAATCTAAAAATTATTAAAATCACTTTAAACTCACTCACATTAAATTAAACCACATCCCCCTAATGAACCCAAGACCAAGTCCTTAACTTAAAATTATTATTAATAAAACGCTAATTAAATAATTTTATGTGTCAAGATTAAGGATGAAAATTGGCTTTAATTTACTTAATAAAAATATTGAATTAAATGCTAAAATCTATATTAGTTCTAGTTGAGTGTTGTTTTATGTGAAAGAGGAGATATATAATTTTCTGTATTTGTTCCCATAGAAATGCCCTTAGAGAATATTTAGGTAGAAGAATCAAGTTGAGTTTTATTTTATAGTGGTTTTGGTTTAATGTATGAAGCAAATTAAAATGATTTTAATAATGTTAGATTTGATTAGCTAAAAAAAAACATCCACATAGACACAACATAAATAATATTATGTGAAAATATGGAGATTTAAAGGATAGAGGGTAAATATGACCTTAGAGTTGGATGACAAGAATAAATATATCAAAAAGTATAATAAAGGGCAAATATGATCCTTTTTCTTAGAATACATGAGTAAATGTGACCCTTTTACAATTGATAAATATGTTTAATATAATTATTGACAGAGTTAAAGTTAGTTGTACAGATAATTTGGGCAATGTATTACAGTAAAAATATTGAAGACCAACTAACTCTAATTATATCGTATATGATTGGTCACACTCATGGGCGGACCCATATGGTGTCCTCCGGAAATTCAAGCACCTATTAATTCTAGTCATATCATATATGATCGATAGGTCACACTCCACTAATTAAAAAATATATCCACATTTGTTATTTTCCCTCAAAACAATAAAGTTAACCTCAAAAGTTATAAATTAAAGCAAAAATACATGTTACTTAATTGATAAATGTGTGTAATATATTTAGTATTTTCATGAATTCTATCGGGGAGAATCTCAAAATAAAGTGTATCAAAAATTCTTTGAGCACAAATAAAAGACATATATTCTTAATGTCGTACAACAATAAAAAAAAATTATATCAATGTCGTACACATCTAATAGTTAGTGATTCAACAAAAATCGATGAAGAAGAAAAGATTTCTAGTGCAATTCTTTTGTTTATTATGAAAACAATATTGCGAGATTTCATAAATTGATTGATTATGGAAGATTGTGATATTATTCTAATTTTTCCTTTTTAAAAAGATATTGTTTGCATAATTAATACATTGCATTCGATAATACATTTATATTTGGAGCTAGTAAGTAGTAACTGCTTAAAAGTAACATATGTATACTAGAATACAATCACCAAAAAAGGTGAATACATTTAGATAGAAATGAATAGACCATCAAAAGTTAGCTAAGAATAGTAATTATCTTAATTATAGCTCCGAAAATTCTATTAACCTAAACTATAGTCATTTTTATAAATTCCTCTACAAGTTTAGGAGAAACCACCACAACTACATAAGCATCCAATCATATTTAATATTTTTTTTCTTTAGTTTGAAATAATTATATTTTATCTCAATAGTTAATAATTTCTTATCAGATTTCAAGCCAGCTACACTTATATACATGATTTTGCTAATAGACACGTTGAAATAGAAAGAGAGAAACGAGCCAAAATAAAAGGGTGATTCACATGTATCAGGGATATCAGATACGCGAGTGAGATATGAGAGGGACGAATGAGATCTGCATATGTATCCCATCCCATATACGAGTGAATTTTATTTGGATACAATGTATTTAAAATTAATTAAAATTAATTTTTTACTCCATGTATCTAGACGCACTAAAATCTTGTAAGATTTATAATATTTTAAACTAGCGTATATCTATATAATTGAATCCTAACCTAGTGAAATTTCTATAAGTTACTTTTAATACCCAAAAAAACTTAAGCTAAGACTCGAAGATTTCTGTGTATGTGTATCAGCCGTAATGGGTGATTTCTAATTGCGTATAGGTGTTAAGATCAATTCACAAGTGTGAAAAAGTATTTTGGAGATGGATTAAGGTTATAAGAATCGTCTAATACAAAGTTGAATCAAAAGTTTCAAACAATTCAAACTTAGGGTTGGTTCTGATGTTTGCAACCATTAGAAATCGTTTGAGATTAAAAAACTAATAAAGTATACAATCATAATACAAATTTTATTTTTTAAACATTCTTTTTAAGTCAAGTCATCATGAATTTCACAATCTTTGATTGTATGATTTAGTCACTCATGATAATTGAAGTAAAGTATGCAATTGCGTTCATTGAATAAGAACTTACTTAAAAAATTTAAGGCAACAACACAAGTTCAAAACCCAAGGAAACCATCCCTGAAAATTCGTGTTAGTGTATATCACTTGCTAAAAAAATCAATAAAATAATAAATCCTAAAAATATTATTTATAGTCCTAGAAAATTTGAAATTTAAACTAAAAAAGTTGGCCCTAGCAAATGTGTCTCATACCTCATTATCAGTAGCTGCTTTTAAAAGACTTTTAGTGATAATCTGTCAGACAATCTGTCGTACTTGTGATGGCCCGTCAGGTGGATCGACAAAACCCTCTTTTTGACTTTGTTTCTGATTTTGTGACGGTCTTTAATTTCAGGTATCACGGCTGATGTATTTTAGACTTCAATTCGCTGCAATTTGCTTCTTTTTCAATTTTAAGCGTTTTTTCTCTAACGCAGTAGAAAAATCATTAAGCGATACTAATATGTCTTAAGAACTAGTGTTTATTCAAAATTAAAAACATCAAATGGGTCGTCTAATGTCATCACATCGAGTTACATTTTTCATTGTCTATCAAATTAAATGTCTTTGAGTCTTCATTCCTATGCCACCGATCTCTCATGGATTCACCAAATCTCTACCAACTGCAACTCTTGACAGGATTATGCAAAAAGTTTGAATGTGAAGATTGAAGTCTTTGGATGTTCTCCTTAAGGAAGTTAATACGCGCTGCATTTTTTCGTACTAGGTTTTGTCCCATTGAGTCGTCCTGGTAAGATTTTTTAATGAGACGACCTAAATGTGTATTAGTTGATGTATAAATTACATAAATCTCATAGTTTAAGACCTAAATTACACTATATTTTTATTCTTTTCTGTTTTAAAAAATTCTTAAATATATCAGTCATCAGAATACATAAGTTTCATCCCAATACATTAATTATGATAGATTACAAAAAACAATTGTTGCGTTTAATATGAAATATTAATGTAAAATAAATTTTCTTTTCCATAAATCACAGAGAATGGATTGACATCAATCCATTCCAAGTTGTTACAATTTCACAAAATTTAAAATTCAAATGTTCATATTCTTCATCAATTGGAAATCGTGAAAGTTCCACGAGAGGAAACTACCCTTCTTTGTGTCGTTACTCAACAGACTATCAGTGTTGACATCGATGGAACGAGTGCTAATTTTTAGTTGTATAAAGGGGTACTCTTATCTGTTACTCCTTTTTTACACATTTTTTACTCTTTCTCTCTCAAAGTGCACTTCGTTATTTTGTATCACAGAAATACATAGAAAATCTATTATGAAAGTTTCTCTAGTAATCTAGATAACTTGAGTCATGGAGTACTAGTAGTAGGAGATGATTATAAAGGAGATAACGACTATTGGTTAATCAAGAGCTCATGGAGTACATCATGAGTAATGGGTGAGTATTGATATATAAGAACAAATAATGATTTTCCATATGGTGTTTGCACAATTAACTTATTAACTTCTTATCCACCGAAGATATTATTTTTTGTATTTTCTCCTTATACATCTCTTCTTGTTCAACAACCTCCTCCACCATTTCCTCTGCCCCTCTCCATCATAAGTATATAATTTTTTTTAATGTATCATAGTTATAATTTTGTTTTATCATTTTGATGTTAATATGCAAATCATGATACATTAGTGGTAAAAAGTGGACATGTATTGTAAATTTGTATCTATAAATTATAACGTTATCATTACTTTGTATCCGGTTATGATTTATATACAAATGTATCATCACAATACATTGTATATGATATATGTAATAAATGGATTAACAATTTAGATGGATCAGATACGTTTTAAATATCAAGTGTGTGTATCAAATATTTGTATAATGTATATGTCTATTATTGTGTATATTGTATATATAAATATTGTAAAAATCAAAATATGTAAATTACTTGTTTTGATCAAGAAAAAATGTGGATGATATACAAATGTATCATCGCAATACATTGTATATGATACATGTAATAAATAGATTAACAATTTAGATGGATCAGATTCGTTTTGAATATTAAGTGTGTGTATCACATATTTGTATAATCTTTATATCTACTATTGAGTATATTGTATATATAAATATTGTAAAAATCAAAATATGTAAATTACTTGTTTTGATCAAGAAAAAATGTGGATGATACAACCATTCACAAAAATCCAAGATTGAATATATATATATATTATATATATATATATATATATATATATATATAATATATATATATATATATATAATATATATATATATATAATATATATATATATATATATATTCAATCTTGGATTTTTGTGAATGGTTGTATCATTGGTTATTATAATGTATTCGATACATGTATAAGATGGTTACAAAATTGTGACGCTATGGCTTGGTTTGTGGTTAGATAGGTATTGCTTTGAAAATTGAAAAAAAATATATTTTATAATGCATCATTGAATTTTTTAATGTTTGCAGATTGTTCCATGTCGTCTGAATGTATTATTTTAGTTTATGATGTTGAAAAAAGATACATTGTTTGTCTCAAGCCAAAAATATATAATTCTGATAGACTTCAACTAAACGATATACCTCGTGAGCGTTGTTGACAAAAAAAACATATTACTCATGATACATCACTATTCCAAAAATAATGTAATCCTATCAGATAAATTAGAGAAGTAAAGATTGGTCGTAAAGTATTTGATTTTAAATCTATAGATTACCGTGTGATAGTTATTAAGTATTAGATACACGTATTTTTAATTAGCCAAAAAAAAATATTTAGCAGTAATTTGTATTAATGTATCGCGGTCATTAATGTGTATCAAATATGTGTAATTCACATTTGTCATTGATATATATATCAAATACACGTGGCATTAATTTGAATGTATGATTTTTTATTTATAAATGGATATGATATATTTCTGTTTATCTATCTTAATATGTTTGGGAAGTAGTGTATCTTATTTGTGAGTGATACATAACACAATATTGATTCATAAATCAAATAACAAAAACATATGTGAGAAAGTGTCGATAAATAACATTTAATACATAAAATTATTTTTTGTTATGCTTAAAAAGTAAAAAAAAATTAAAATTAAATAACAAATCATAAATCACGCAATCACGTTGTTGTCCCTGCAAATAAGTCTCTCACAAAACATAACAACTTGAATCAACTCAAATCTCAATATTTTTCTCCTAAATCGTCTAAAATTCTTAAAATTAAGGTTCAAAGTTTCAAAAAATTGAAAAGATACATAACTAATATCTCGATTTTAGTGAGACATTCTGGATTTTTAAAAAAATGTATATGTATTGAAAAATGTATATGTATTGATTGTCAATATGAAGTTTTGACCTCTCCCGAAGGCGAAAGAAAAATTACATCAATGTACTGCACATGAATCATAAAATTGAAATATAATATTTTAAAAAAAAAAATATCATAATATTACACGTAATGAAGTAGTCAAGATTGTCACTAAAATGTATCAAAAATCTATGGTTGAATATGATACACAATATTCTAGTTATAGAACATTATGATTTATGTATCAAGATTATTATTGGGTAATATGTACATATACATCTTATTCTAAGTTTGATAAGACTGAATAAATATTAAAGAGTGCGGATACTAATACATAACTGATTTGTTATCGTCTATACAACCTTTTAAATTTCAATAAGATTGATGATATATTAAAAAATTTGATACATGTAAATGATATACTTTGTAGTGTTTATGTATAAAGTACATTAATATTGAATATGATAAAACTAATCCAAATTTTAATAGCATTAGGGTTATGTATCAACACCTTAAATATGAATAAGATACATTGCATAAAACAAAGGTTGTTGTAGCAATGACGTATCATATCAGTGATGACACTAACAAAGCCTAGTTTAAGAATCAAAATAAACGAGATACAGTAAAAATTGTATCTTTGATAGCGATGGTCGTGTAATAATAGATCCAACTTTTTTCCCTTCCACATTTTTTTCAACAGTAAATTTAAAACTTGAGCATGTGTCCTTACTCAACTTCTCCGCTCTCAAATTTTTCATAATTAATCGGTCATTTCGTCATTTTGATTCATTTTCATGAAAATTTTCATCCTTAGAATCAAATACACAAGGTATATGTTGTATATAGAACCAAACCTCAAAGAGTGAGTTAGAATTTGTTTAATCATATATGTTTTTCACAATCCGAGAGCGACCCCTAGTCGTAACACGACATATTTGACCTCGAAGAGATCTTATACAAGTCCTTAGCATTAATTCATCAAATAGGAATAAAATAGTGCGGAATTAAAATTTTTCTCAACAAAGTCAACAATCGAAATCTAATTTATAAAAGAGTGAAACACTAATTCTCATCATAGCCAACTTAGACACGTCTCAACATCTGGACACGATCCTTTACAATCAAAAGAAAACTATTATAAGTCTATTACATGAACTTTAAAGAAAAACGCCTAAGATAAGTGTCCTCGATTCTTTAGGGCATACCAAAGCTTAAAGATAGTAAATTCAAGCACTTCAACTTAGAAAGAATCGTTTAGTTGTCACCACCTACACTTGGTGTAAAAAGATGAAGAAGACGGTGTTAGCAGAACTATGCACTAAGTATGATAACCATGTAAAAACATGCTCAAATGGACATATATTTAAGATGTAAACTTTTCATTGAATTTTGGTAAAAACATCATAAGACATAATAAACATATTACAAGTCAATATTCACATATAAGAAGAAAGATACTACGATATAAGACATGGCCATATTCATCAAGTAACCCATTTCATCACTTTAGACTCTCCATCTAAGGTTATCCTAAGACCCACCTAAGTAAAATATGCAGTGGCCTCCCATGCAACCTCTTCATATACACCTAAGTGTTCCTCAAGAGTATCAAAGATAGAGACCTTTCCTTTTCAACATAACCCAATAAGTCAATATTCACTAATTTAGACATTATTGAGACATTCATGCATTTAAGGGACTTCACATAATAGTCTTTGAAGACTTAAGAAATTCACTTTAGCATCCTCAAAGCCTACTCGTGCCATGTGTAGATAGCATACCATATTACTACCTACACGTTGTAGAACTTACCCAATAACTAGAGTGTACATTCCACATTATGGAAATAGACATTAAGCGACATACACCATCTAGCTAGGTATGGAATCCAGTGTAATAAGACCGCACATCATGGAAGGTGTTTTATTTGCCAAGGGTAGAACTTATAAGCAACCCATATATGCACATACTTTAAGGGATATCCGAAGATTTTCATTGTACTCTTTCATTTTCTACGGGAAGAAACAATATTTTAACCATATCCACTCGGTGCTAGATTTAGTTCCCACAGAGTAATTCATTCATATGTATGTACTAGTAATGGCACCATTATTCAATCTATCAACCCATAGTACTTCCACCAAGAAGGGCACCATGCTAGGTCTATCGATCAAGGTTCATTAAGGATATCTCTTTGATTTTCCAAGAAAGGGTGCCTCACATAATGGGCCTATTGATACAAGGTTCATCATTTCACTCAAGAAAGAAGCACTGTCATAAGTTTTATCGCTTTAAGATTTTACATTCACCTAGGGTTCTAGACTTATCAAGAAGGGCACCTTTCTAGGTCTACCGGTTCAAGACATAGACTAGAAGCCTCATTAATCATTCATAGAAAAGGCACCATACTTAGGTTTATTGATTTTAGACATTCATTCATTCAATACTCAAGAAAAAGATGCCTAAACCTACCAAGTCAAGAGATCACATTCAACATTTTTTATGCATCAAGAAAAGGAACCTAAGTCTACCAATTAAGATACAACATCATGTATACAGATCCTTTACATTCTAACATTATCACTAACATCATGTATATAGATCTTTTACATTCTAACATTATCACTTATGAGCATTAAGAGATATATACTTCAAAACACAATACCTAACACTTTATATAAGATCTCCTTGAGATCACATGAACACCTTCACATTATACCTTCATATATACCTTTACATGATAATACTCCGAATTCACCATATAATGCATTCAATGCCAAGATAACAATACATATACGATAAGTAAACACCTCCACCATAAGTGGATCAAACCATACAAGAACAATTTCAATATAACAAGATAATTAGGTCAACTTACCTTTCATCCAAGCCACAATCAACACTACTCAAATATCCAAGAATTCATCATAGAATAGATATAGATAACAATAGATACCCACAACACAATAAAATCTAAGCACAATTCCAATAAATATCCAAACATAATCATAAAACCCACTTTATAAGCCTGCTTTAGGAATTTAGTGAAATCATGGGTTATTCAAGGAATTTCATGTAAAATCATCTTAAAAACATTAATAAAACACTAATTTATTAATATAATGACTTTGAAACACTTAATGAATGAACCCATGCTTAGAATAGAAATTGGGATTTTTGATCATAGAATAACTTTGAAAAACCTTTGATTGGACTCCTTGAATGAGACGTTATTCAAGAATGAAGGGTAACCATACGTTAATATTTGAAAGTCCACGAAAATTGAAGAAGAAGACACTTGAAATCTCCAACCCTAGCTCCAACTTGCTTTTGAGCTTCAAAGGTGTTCTAGAGAGAACCTTTCTTTCTTGGAGATGGGTTTGATTTTGAAGAATGAATTCTAAATGGAGGTTTAATTATTTTAATATACTTGAAATACCTAAAAATGCACAAAATAACCATCTCAACACTTAACCAAGAAAAGGGAAATTTTACCAAACCACCCTTCACTTGGCCGTGGGAAATTACAAACTTGCAGGTCTGGCTTACGAACCCCCCACCTACGGACCATAGGTGGGGCTACGAGGCGTACTGTGCCACCGAAGTTGGTTCAGAGACTGCTCCAAAAGGGTCCTGCAAATACGGACCAGGATTACTTACTATAGTTAGACCTGCGAGTCGTAAGTCATGGCCGTAGTTTGCCAATTTTTGGCAGCTTGGTGGTCTTTCCTCGGGGCTTGGGGTTTTTGACTTAAGGTCCTCCTCAAGGACCCTTAAGGTGGTCCTTGTTGAGTCTTACCTTGATTTCTAACCCCTAAATACTTCAACCACAGCTTGAGACAACACCAACTATCAATCAAGCTTCGACACACCACACTAGAACACACTAGTACCCAAAAGACTAATTCTCAAACGTCGTGGTCGTTCCTTGATGTTCAACCTCAAAACTCATCAAACCAGCCCTTAAAATCTATTTCTCATTATTTTGATGAGTTACCAACTCATAAAATAAATACGAAGCTCTAGTTCATCCTATTTCATTTTTAGGATTATTACAATTTCAAAGACTATATTGAACAACAAATGACAAATTGTTAAAACATAATACACAAAATAAAAAATTGTTAAATATGATATTAAATAACAAACAATAACATATGATACAATAATAACAGATAATAACACATTATACAAAAATTCCCCAATAGTTAAACACCATACAAACACGTCCAACACTTAACATGATACAAGCAATAACTAACAATTAAATTAGCAACTTGCAATGGATTTTCTGTATGTATATAATACGTTTTGCTTAACTTTTGATCTATGTATGAGTAACAAATTCCGAAGCAATGCCGATATTATTGAATCGGCATAAATAGCCTATGGATCTTGATCCGAATTTCTTATCGGAGATACCAAAAACTCATTTTTCCCCTTTTTGAGCGTCTTTGGACAATCGATTTTAAAATCTTCATCTAAATAAAGGATCCTGATTCATATGTATCATGAAATAACGATGTTTTTTTTAAGAAGAAGACAATGGAGAGAGAATCCTTTTGAAAATCAAATTGAGATGAAAAATGTAAAAGAACTAACTAAATGTGTACAAGTGCCTTAATAACACTAGCTGTAATTGTACACTATGAAAGATGTAAATATGCTTAGCATATTAGTTAGTTAGTTAGAATGTGTCAGTAAGTTAGTTAGAGGAGGTTAGTCATAGCATGTGATTATATATATGAATGTATGTAGTGTTCATTTTTCAACTGAATGAAAACTGTTTTTTCTTTCTTCTTCATTACATTTCTATTTCTCTCAAATATACTCTTCAATGGAGTTTTACTCTTATGATTCATCTTCTTAACATGGTATCAAAGCAATGCGAGCTTGGTGTAACGACCTGTTTAGTCGTTTTGAGCAACAGATTTTATTTCTGGAAAAACTGGCTGAGACGACGGACCCCGCAATGGACCGTCATGGGCACGACGGACCGTCGAGGGGGTCTCGTTCCAAAACACTTAGAATTCTGAAATTTGGGTACTGAAATCGACTCTCTGAACTTCATGACGGGATGGCAGGACGGACCGTCGTGGGCACGACGGACCGTCACACATTTTCCACAGAAAATTAGTCTCTGAACTTTGTGACGGACCTGCAGGACGGACCGTCGCAGGCACGATGGGCCGTCACAGGTTGCATAATCCCAGGCTGGGTCAGATTTCTGTTAAGTAATTTAAGGGGCGTTTTGGACTATTCCTGCTTTAATTATAAAGTTAGTGGGTTAATGTTAATAGTTTAATTACTTGGGGGTTAAAATAGATAACCTTGAGTTAATTAGTGGGTCAATTCCTCATCTTTTATACTTAATTATATGCTAATTAGGGTAAAAGAAAGAAGGTTTGAATAAGAAAAATAGAAAAAACAAAGAGAGAGAGGATCGAACGAGAAAGAGAAGAAACGAAGAGGAAACAAAGCTTTGGGGAATTTGCTTGCTTGATCACTAATCTTCGGTGGAGGTAGGTTATGGTTTTTATGCTATTCGTAGTAAACTCTTAATAGCGAATGATATGTATTGGTAGTATTGTAAACCCTGCTATATGCTTAATTGTATGCTTGCATGAATGTGATTATATAATTGTGATAAAATAAGCATGATGAAGCTATTGAATCATAAATCTTAAAAAAACCCTAATCTCTTTGTTAATGATGATGCCTTGGTATAAGAGAAGGCTTGATGAACTAAAGTAATGAGATTGATGATGCCTTGGTATAAGAGAAGACTTGATGAACTAAAGTAATGAGATTGATGATGCCTTGGTATAAGAGAAGGCTTGATGAACTAAAGTAATGAGATTGATGATGCCTTGGTATAAGAGAAGGCTTGATGAACTAAAGTAATGATATTGATGATGCCTTGGTATAAAAGAAGGCTTGATGGATTAATAGAATGAGAATTAGGGGATCGGGTGTCATGAACCGACACGTAGAATTAGGGATCGGGTGTCACGAACCGACACGTAGAATTAGGGGATCGGGTGTGACGAACCGACACGTAGAATTAGGGGATCGGAGTGCCACGTTCCGGCACCAGGATAGATTATGGATCGGAGTGTCACGTTCCGACACCAGGATAGAATATAGATCGGAGTGTCACGTACCGACACCAGGATAGTATATGGAGCGGAGTGTCACGTACCGACACAAGAGAAATAAAGATAATGAATCTTGAATTATGATAATATACTCAATCTAATGAACCTAATTCCCAAAATGAGTATGATATTGAGGCTTGAGTCCTCATGTGTGAACTTGGCGGTACTTATTAATGATTATAGTACTTGTTGTTGCTACATGTTGAGTATTGTAGTTGATTTATAATATTATCTGATATATACTGTTTTCTATTTTGAGTTGGCCGATGATATCTACTCAGTACTTGTGTTTGTACTGACCCCCCTACCTGTATGTTTCTTTCTTTGTTATTTGTGGAGTGCAGAAAACGGACCGTCGTCTTCAACTCAACCGCAATTCTAGCCAGTCTTCATTACATCGGATTTCAGGGTGAGCTAATGCTTCTAGCTTGGACTGGATCTTCTTCCTCATGTCTTGATGCCTTGAAGTTCCGGCATGGACTAGCTTTTTATTTATTTTAGCTTGTTAGAATACTCTTAAATTAGTAATTTGATCATAGATGTTCTTGTGGTGATGAATTCCAGATTTTGGGGAATAATAGATGTTGAGTTTTTTTTTGAAGTTTATTGAATTGATTTTTATTAATGAGTTTAAGTCTTCCGCATGGTATCCTGTTATTATATTGAAATTTTGGGATTCGTATTGGTTGGTTCGCTCACATAGGAGGGTAAGTGTGGGTGCCACTCACGACACGTTTTGGGTCGTGACAAACTTGGTATCAGAGCATTAGGTTCGTTGGTCTCATCACACAAGAACGAGTCTAGTACAGTCTTAAGGAACGGTAGGGGGACGCCTTTACTTTTCTTTGAGAGGCTATAAGACTTTAGGAAAATTCCATTCTTTCTTTCTTTCTTTCGTGCTATTACTTGGATCCAATTGGTATCTAGTTGATACAAATTGGTATCTGACCATCTTCACTCTATTTCGCAGATGGTTAGAACTAGAGCAACGACTGCACCAACACCAACACCGGCAAGACAGGAAGCGTCTGAGCTAGCCACTGGGCTGTAGCTCGGAGAGGAACAGTGGCAAGAGGCCGTGGTAGAGGTCGTGGGAGGACGTCCTCTAGAGGAAGAGGACAAGAACCTAGCCCATTTGATGCTAGGGCGGTGACTCCTCTACCGACTGAGGAAGTGGTAAGAGAGGGTGAGGAAGGGGAGAATGAACAAGTACAGAATGAGGGATTTCCACCCCAACCTACCCCAGAGATGATCAATCAGGTTCTTGCTTATCTTAGCGGGTTATCTGATCAGGGCCAGACACCTCCAATGTTTGCTGCACCAGCACCTCAGGGTTCAGAGGTACAACATGCAGCTACTGTGGCTCCCCGCATGGATGCCTCATTGAAAATAGGCACGTTTCCTTGTCTGACTACAAGGCCTATAATGACAAATGATCAGCATGAACTTTTCAGTAAGTTCTTGAAATTGAAACCTCCAGTCTTCAAGGGTGCTGAATCTGAGGATGCCTACGATTTTCTGGTTGATTGTCATGAGCTACTACACAAGATGGGTATAGTAGAACGGTTTGGTGTTGAGTTTGTGACTTATCAGTTTCAAGGGAACGCCAAAATGTGGTGGCGGTCACATGTTGAGTGTCAACCAACAGAGGCACCACCTATGACTTGGGCATCATTCTCTAGCTTGTTTATAGAGAAGTATATCCCCCGGACTTTGAGGGATAGGAAAAGAGATGAGTTCCTGATCCTAGAGCAAGGTAGGATGTCGGTTACTGCATATGAGGCTAAGTTTCGTGCATTATCCAGGTATGCCACCCAACTTTGTTTCAGTCCACAAGAGCGGATTCGCCGTTTTGTGAAGGGGTTGAGGTCAGAATTGCGGATTTCAGCCTTACAGGTAGCGGCTGCGGCAAAATCCTCTCAAGAAGTGGTAGACTTTGTGATAGAGGTGGAAGGAGTGAAGCAAGATGACTTCACCATGGCATCGACATCAAAAAGGTTTCGAAAGGGAGGTGAGTTTAACGGTTCTTACTCTAGAGGACAGGGTTAAGGAGGTTACTCAGTCCGACCAATTCAGTCTTCACTACAGACTGTAGTTGGGGGTCCACCTCAGACCGGTCAACACTTCTCTGAGAGACCTATGCTAGACCCCAGAGAATGTTATGGATGTGGGGAGACTGGACATATTAGGAGGAATTGTCCAAAACAGAGTTATAGACCCCCAATAGCTAGAGGTAGAGGTGGTCATGGTAGAGGCCGTTATTCTGGAGGACGTGGTGGCCGAGGTAATAGTGGTAACCAAAACGACCGGGGTGACGGGAAAACTGGAGCCACTACAGCGCAACATGGTAGGGGCAACGGACAGACAGGTGATAGGGCCCATTGTTATGCTTTCCCTGGGAGATCTGAAGCGGAGACATCTGATGTTGTTATCACAGGTAATCTTTTGGTTTGTGATTGCATGGCTTTTGTATTGTTTGATCCTGGATCCACATTTTCTTATGTATCTTCCTCATTTGCTAATGGTCTTAAATTACATTGTGAATTGCTTGACATGCTTATTCGTGTTTCTATTCCGGTGGGTGAGTCTGTGATAGTTGAAAAGGTATATAGGTCTTGTTTGGTGAATTTTGTAGGGATCAATACTCATGTAGATTTGGTTATCTTAGAAATGGTTGACTTCGATGTAATTCTGGGTATGACTTGGCTTTCTCCAAATTTTGCAATATTGGATTGTAATGCTAAAACTGTGACGTTAGCCAAGCCTGGGACAGACCCGTTAGTGTGGGAGGGTGACTACACTTCCACTCCGGTTCGTATCATCTCTTTTCTTCGTGCTAAGAGAATGGTTAGTAAAGGGTGTTTAGCTTTCTTGGCACATCTCAGGGATGATACTACCCAAGTACCTCCAATTGACTCGGTTTCGATAGTCCGTGAGTTTCTGGATGTGTTCCCTGCAGATCTTCCTGGTATGCCACCGGATAGGGATATTGACTTCTGCATTGATCTTGAACCGGGTACTCGCCCCATTTCTATACCCCCTTATAGGATGGCTCCCGCGGAGTTAAGAGAGTTAAAGGCACAACTTCAAGAGTTGTTAAGCAAAGGCTTTATTAGACCAAGTGCATCTCCTTGGGGTGCTCCTGTTTTGTTTGTGAAGAAGAAGGATGGAAGTTTTCGGATGTGCATAGACTATAGACAACTGAATAAGGTAACTATTAAGAACAAGTATCCTCTTCCTCGCATTGATGATTTGTTCGATTAGTTACAAGGTGCTTGCACCTTCTCAAAAATCGATTTGAGATCTGGTTATCATCAATTGAAAATACGGGCAACGGATGTGCCCAAGACTGCTTTTCGGACCAGATATGGGCATTATGAGTTCTTAGTAATGTCTTTTGGGCTTACGAATGCCCCTGCTGCTTTCATGAGCTTGATGAATGGGATTTTTAAGCCATATTTGGCTCTCTTTGTCATCGTATTCATTGATGATATATTGGTATACTCAAAGAGTAAGGAAGAACATGAGGATCACTTGAGAATTGTATTGGAAATGTTGAGGGAGAAAAAGCTTTATGCCAAATTCTCCAAGTGTGAGTTTTGGCTAGATGCAGTGTCCTTCTTGGGGCATGTGGTTTCTAAGGATGGAGTGATGGTGGATCCTTCCAAGATCGAAGCAGTGAAGAATTGGGAGAGACCTACTAATGTGTCAGAAGTAAGGAGCTTTGTTGGTTTAGCTAGCTACTACCGCCGATTTGTTAAGGGCTTCTCTTCTATTGCTTCCCAATTGTCAAGCTTGACTAAGCAGAATGTCCCATTTGTTGGTCGGATGAGTGTGAAGAAAGCTTTCAGAAGCTCAAGACCTTGTTGACTACTGCACCAATTCTTACCTTGCTAGTGGAAGGCAAGAATTTCATTGTTTATTGTGATGCATCCTATTCGGTTTGGGTGCAGTGCTAATTCAGAGAAGAATGTAATTGCTTATGCTTCGAGGCAATTAAAAGTGCATGAACGTAACTATCCGACCCATGATTTGGAGTTGGCCGCGGTAGTATTTGCATTAAAGCAATGGAGACACTATTTATATGGGGTTAAGTGTGAAGTCTATACGGATCATTGTAGCCTACAGTATGTCGTTACTCAGAAGGATTTGAATTTGAGACAGAGGAGATGGATGGAACTACTGAAGGACTACGATATCACTATTCTGTATCATCCGGGAAAAACTAATGTCGTGGCAGATGCTTTAAGTAGAAAGGCAGGAAGCATGGGAAGTCTAGCTCACTTGCAAGTTTCTAGACGCCCATTGGCTAGAGAAGTTCAGATTCTGGCTAACGAACTTATGAGATTAGAAGTAAATGAGAAGGGAGGATTTTTGGCTTGCGTGGAGGCAAGATCTTCCTTTCTTGACAAGATTAAGGGAAAGCAGTTTAATGATGAGAAATTGATCCGGATCCGAGATAAAGTGTTGCGAGGAGAGGCTAAGGAAGCAACAATCGATGAGGAAGGTGTGTTGAGGATTAAGGGAAGGGTATGTGTACCCCGCGTCGATGATTTGATCAACACTATTCTGACAGAGGCTCATAGTTCAAGGTATTCTATACATCCTGGTGCAACTAAGATGTACCGTGACCTAAAGCAACATTTTTGGTGGAGTAGAATGAAACGTGATATTGTTGATTTTATTGCCAAATGTCCAAACTGTCAGCAAGTGAAATATGAACACCAGAGGCCTGGAGGGACCCTTCAGAGAATGCCCATTCTGGAATGGAAGTGGGAGAGAATCCTAATGGACTTTGTGGTTGGTATTCCAAAGACAATGGGTAAGTATGACTCTATTTGGGTATTGTTGATAGGTTAACTAAGTGTACTCACTTCATTCCGGTCAAGGTGACTTACAATGCAGAGAAGTTAGCCAAACTTTACATCTCGGAAGTTGTTCGGTTGCATGGGGTTCCACTCTCCATCATATCAGATAGAGGTACGCAGTTTACTTCTAAGTTTTGAAAAACATTGCATGCGGAATTGGGTACTAGGTTGGATCTAAGTACCGCATTCCATCCTCAGACCGATGGTCAGTCTGAGCGAACGATTCAAGTGTTGGAGGATATGCTTCGTGCATGTGTGATAGAATTTGGTGGCCATTGGGATAGCTTCTTACCCTTAGCGAAGTTTTCATACAATAATAGCTATCACTAAAGTATTGACATGGCCCCATTTGAAGCATTGTATGGTAGGAGATGTAGGTCTCTCATTGGTTTGATGCATTTGAGGTTAGACCTTGGGGTACTGATGTGTTGAGGGATTCAATAGAGAAGGTGAAATCTATTCAAGAAAAGCTTTTAGCGGCTCAAAGTAGGCAAAAGGAATATGCAGATCGGAAGGTAAGAGACTTGGAGTTTATGGAGGGTGAGCAAGTCTTGTTGAAGGTTTCGCCTATGAAAGGGGTGATGCGGTTTGGTAAGCGAGGTAAGCTTAGCCCAAGGTATATTGGTCCCTTTGAAGTACTTAAGCGAGTAGGGGAGGTGGCTTATGAATTAGCCTTGCCTCCAGGGCTGTCAGGAGTGCATCCGGTATTTCATGTGTCTATGTTGAAAAGATACCATGGGGATGGAAACTACATTATCCGTTGGGATTCAGTTCTGCTTGATGAGAATTTGTCTTATGAGGACGAGCCTGTTGCTATTTTAGATAGTGAAGTCCGCAAGTTGAGGTCGAGGGAGATTGCATCCATCAAGGTTCAATGGAAGAATCGACCGGTTGAAGAGTCTACTTGGGAGAAGGAGGCTGATATGGAAGAAAAATACCCACATCTGTTTACAGATTCAGGTACTCCTTTTCGCCCTTGTTTCTTTTCTTGTGATCGTTCGAGGACGAACGATGGGTAAATTGGTATCTATTGTAACGACCTGTTTAGTCGTTTTCAGCAGCAGATTTTATTTCTGGAAAAACTGGTTGAGACGACGGACCCCGCGACGGACCATCATGGGCACGACGGACCGTCGAGGGGGTCTCGTTCCAAAACACTTAGAATTCTGAAATTTGGGTACTGAAATCGACTCTCTAAACTTCGTGACGGGATGGCAGGATGGACCGTCGTGGGCACGACGGACCGTCACACATTTTCCACAGAAAATAAGTGTCTGAACTCTGTGACGGAGCAGCACGACGGACCGTCGCAGGCACGACGGGCCGTCACAGGTTGCGTAATCCCAGGCTGGGTCGGATTTCTGTTAAGTAATTTAAGGGGCGTTTTGGACTATTCCTGCTTTAATTATAAAGTTAGTGGGTTAATGTTAATAGTTTAATTACTTGGGTGTTAAAAGAGATAACCTTGAGTTAATTAGTGGGTTAATTCCTCATCTTTTATACTTAATTATATGCTAATTAGGGTAAAAGAAAGAGGGTTTGAATAAGAAAAATAGAAAGAACAAAGAGAGAGAGGATCGAACGAGAAAGAGGAGAAACGAAGAGGAAACAAAGCTTTGGGGAATTTGCTTGCTTGATCACTAATCTTCGGTGGAGGTAGGTTATGGTTTTTATGCTATTCGTAGTAAACTCTTAATAGCGAATGATATGTATTGGTAGTATTGTAAACCCTGCTATATGCTTAATTGTATGCTTGCATGAATGTGATTATATAATTGTGATAAAATAAGCATGATGAAGCTATTGAATCATAAATCTTGAAAAAACCCTAATCTCTTTGTTAATGATGATGCCTTGGTATAAGAGAAGGCTTGATGAACTAAAGTAATGAGATTGATGATGCCTTGGTATAAGAGAAGGCTTGATGAACTAAAGTAATGAGATTGATGATGCCTTGGTATAAGAGAAGGCTTGATGAACTAAAGTAATGAGATTGATGATGCCTTGGTATAAAAGAAGGCTTGATGGATAAATAGAATGAGAATTAGGGGATCGGGTGTCACGAACCGACACGTAGAATTAGGGGATCGGGTGTCACGAACCGACACGTAGAATTAGGGGATCGGGTGTCACGAACCGACACGTAGAATTAGGGGATCGGGTGTCACGAGCCGACACGTAGAATTAGGGGATCGGGTGTCACGAACTGACACGTAGAATTAGGGGATCGGGTGTCACGAACCGACACGTAGAATTAGGGGATCAGAGTGCCACGTTCCGGCACCAGGATAGATTATGGATCGGAGTTTCACGTTCCGACACCAGGATAGAATATGGATTGGAGTGTCACGTACCGACACCAGGATAGTATATGGAGCGGAGTGTCACGTACCGACACGAGAGGAATAAAGATAATGAATCTTGAATTATGATAATATACTCAATCTAATGAACCTAATTCCCAAAATGAGTATGATATTGAGGCTTGAGTCCTCATATGTGAACTTGGCGGTACTTATTAATGATTATAGTACTTGTTGTTGCTACATGTTGAGTATTGTAGTTGATTTATGATATTATCTGATATATACTGTTTTCTATTTTGAGTTGGCCGATGATATCTACTCAGTACTTGTGTTTGTACTGACCCCCCCCCTACCTGTATGTTTCTTTCTTTGTTATTTGTGGAGTTTAGTAAATGGACCGTCGTCTTCAATTCAACCGCAATTCTAGCCAGTCTTCATTACATCGGATTTCAGGGTGAGCTAATGCTTCTAGCTTGGACTGGATTTTCTTCCTCATGTCTTGATGCCTTGAAGTTCCGGCATGGACTAGCTTTTTATTTATTTTAGCTTCTTAGAATACTCTTAGTTTAGTAATTTGATCATAGATGTTCTTGTGGTGATGACTTCCAGATTTTGGGGAATAATAGATGTTGAGTTTTTTTTTTAAGTTTATTGAATTGATTTTTATTAATGAGTTTAAGTCTTCCGCATGGTATCCTGTTATTATATTGAAATTTTGGGGTTTGTATTGGTTGGTTCGCTCACATAGGAGGGTAAGTGTGGGTGCCACTCACGACACGTTTTGGGTCGTGACTTGGATTTAAACAATTCTTATACACCCAATGAAGAATTTCATTATTTCTTAGCCAATTGTATTTTTTCCTTGTTCGATTTCATCGATGTTCAAGGAGTTGCTTCAGGAACTCAATCAAAAACTTCCATGTCTATTCCTACTTTTGATCATCTTCATCCTCTGTATCTGTATCCATCAGATTCACCTGGATCATTGAATGTTGGAATCTTACTTACTAGGAGTAATAACTATACCTTGTGGAGTAAGGTTATGGAGTTAGCTTTGATTGGAAAGAAAAAGGTTGGATTTGTCAATGGAATAGTGAAGAAGACGCAATTCACAAGGGATTTGACTCGTCTTTGGGATCGCTATAATGCAATTGTTATTTCGTGGATACTGTGCAACGTAAGTAAAGATCTTCACTGGTAAAGTTCTTTATTGCTCAGATTCACACTTGATTTGGGAAGATCTTTTAAGGAGAGGTTTTATTAGATGCAGTCACCATATCATAATCAGATGCAAATGCGATTTCCATATCCTCCTCCTCCACAACATTGGCACTGCTAATATGACAGGTAATCATTTGCCTTCAGCTGCTTCTTTGAAGTGGAATGTAGACACTGGTACATCCCATCATATGGTAGAAGACCCTATATGCTTACGTTGTTCAGTTTTGATAGAGAATGCAGGTCAAGTTCAATTGTCAACTTGTACTTCTGCTAAGATTTCACATATTGGAGATTGTCACATAGGAGGAGGTGATGTTCTTAGAAGAATGTTATATGTACCAGCTTTCAAGTTCAATCTTATGTCAGTTTCTCAAGTGACAAAAGATTTGAATTTTTGTGTCACATTTTTCCGAAAATATTGTGTTTTCCAGGACCTAGGATCTGGGAAGGTGAGGGTGATTGGTGAAGAGGAAGATAGACTTTACACTTTCTACTCTCATCATGGTCAGTATGGTCAAAAGGTATCACAATCACAACACTGCATGACAACCATTCAGTGTATTGAGGTCAATGCAAATATTTGGCATCAAAGGCTGGGACATGTTCCCATGGGTATCATCAAAAATATTTCTGCATTTCACAAGTTTGGTAACAAATTTACTTTACATAAGTGTGATATTTGTCCCCTTGCCAGGCAGACAAGAATACCTTTCCACACAGTACTAGTAGTTCTACTTGTATTTTTCAACTTTTACATATGGATGTTTGGGGTCACTGTAGAGTTGGAACATATGATGGTATGAGATATTTTTTGACCATTATTGAAGACTATTCTAGATGCACTTGGACTTTATTAATGAGACTTAAATCTGATGTTGTTAGTTTGTTGAAACAATTTATTGTTGAATTAGAAACTCAATTTGGTAAAAGGATCAAAAAGATAATATCTGATAATGGTATTGAGTTTTTTTATACTAACTACCATGATTAATTTTAACTTCATGGCATCATTCATGAGAGTTCTTATCCATATACACCTAAACAAAATGGGGTGGTGGAAAGGAGATATAGACACATTCTAAAAACTGCAAGGGCTATCAAATTTCAAGTTGGGTTTCCTGATAAATTTTGGGGTTTATGTATTCATGTTGCTACTCATGTACTAAACAGAATACCTTCTACTACATTAGAAAATGTATCACCTTTTGAGAAACTATATGGAAAATCTCCTTCTTTTGATCACATGAAAGTTATTGGATGCTTGTGCTTTGCCACCAATCTCACCATACATGATAGGTTCAGTCCAAGGGCAATAAAATTTGTTTTGATGGGGTATGGTACAAATCAAAAAGGGTACAAGATGTATGATTTGGAAAACAAAAAATTCTTCATCAGCAGAGATGTGGTATTTTTGGAAACAATCTTTCCTTTTCAAGACAACACTCCTCAACAAGCACAACAACTAAACTCACCAGACATATTTTCTTATGATGTCTTAGTTACAGACTCTACATCTTCAGTTACTTGTCAAGACAGTGAGTGTATACCTTCTTCTCAGAATAGTGAAATTTGTTCATCTACTAGTTCACTTCCATGTGACATTCCTACATCACCTATGAGGAGATCAAGCAGAAGTTCTAGACCTCCTGTTTGGCACAAAGATTATGTAATCAAAGTTGGTTCAACGAAGTGTAACTATTCTCTTGCCTCAATTTTAGACTATACAGGATTACCACCTATATACCAGAGTTTTGTCTCTAAATTATATGTTGAAACTGAACTATCTAACTAATCAGAGGCAGCACAAGCTCCTAGATGGGTATATGCTATGAAGAATGAAATCCAGGCACTAGAAGACAATAAGACATAGGAATTGGTGACATTGACCAAGAGTAAAAGTCCATAGGGTATAAGGGGGTGTACAAGATCAAATATAATGCAGATGGCAGTGTGGAGAGGTTCAAGGATCGACTAGTTGCTAAGAGGTACAATCAAAAGGAAGGTTTTGATTACCAAGAGACTTTCTCACCGATGGTGAAGATGGCAATTGTGAGGTCTGTAGTTTCTATTGCAGCTGCAAATCGTTGGACATTGCATCAGATGGATGTATATAATATTTTTTTTACAAGGACAAGTATATATGACACCCCCTGATGTCTCAATGGAAAAGTTGGCAGTGATCAAGCATGTAGATTGTTGAAATCCCTCTATAGTCTTAAACAGGCTTCAAGACAGTGGAACATTAAACTCACCACTACCTTGATTGATTCAAGCTTCATACAGATCAATAGAGACTATTCTTTGTTTACTAAGAGATAGGAAAATAAATTGGTGGTTGTATTGGTTTATGTAGATGATTTACTGATAACAGGAAGTGATTCCAGTATGATTCATGAAACCAAGACAGCCTTGCATAATGCATTCAAGATTAAAGATCTAGGGGAACTAGGGTACTTCCTTGGGTTGGAGTTTGCTAGAAGTGAAACTGGGATTCTCATACATCAAAGGAAGTACACTTTGGAGTTATTAGATGATATGGGGCTATCAGGTGCTAAGCCAGTGTCAACACCTATGGAACTGAATCTAAAACTCATCTCCCTAGAGTTTGAAGATCACATAAATCCTACACATGTTGATGCACTCCTTGAGGATCCTACAAGCTATCAAAGGTTGATTGGGAGGTTATTGTACCTCACAACCACTAGACCAGACATATCATTTGCAGTTCTTTGTCTAAGTCAATTTATGCATGCACCAAAGGCTTCACATATGGATGCAGCACTCAGATTGGTCAGATATTTGAATACAGCACCAAGTCTGGGGATTCTAATGTCATCCATTGGAGAAAATAAGTTGTAGGTATTTTGTGATGCTGATTGGGGTTCAAGTATAAACAACAAAAGGTCAATCACTGGATACTTAATCAAATATGGAGAATCTCTTGCCTCATGGAAGTCAAAAAAGCAGGTTACAGTCTCCAGAAGTTCAGCTGAGGCTGAGTATAGAGTCATGGCCTCAACTGTTGCGGAAGTTGTTTGGACTGTTGGTTTGTTTCAGGAATTAGGGGTTGTTATCTCTCTACCAGTACCTGTTTATTCCGATAGTACTTCAGCATTACAAATTGCAGTCAATCCTGTGTTTCAAGAAAGAACAAAACACGTCGACATTAACTGTCACTTTATCAGAGAAAAGATCCAAGATGGATTACTTATCACTGCCTATCTACCATCCTCAGAACAGCCTGAGGATATTCTTACTAAAGCACTTGGCAAGGGCCCTCACACGTATCTAATGTCCAAGCTAGGGATGAAGAACATCTTGATAGCTCCTAGCTTGAACGGGTGTAAGAGAACTAACTAAATGTGTACAAGTGGCTTAATAACACTAGCTGTAATTGTACATTGTGAAAAATGTAAATATGCTTCGCTGATTAGTTAGCTAGTTAGAATGTGTCAGTAAGTTAGTTAGAGGAGGTTAGTCATAGTATATGATTATATATATGAGGCAATGTATGTAGCATTCATTTTTCAATTGAATGAAAACAGTTTTTTCTTTCTTCCTCATTACTTTTCTGTTTCTTTCAAATATACTCTTCAATGGAGTTTTACTCTTATGATTCATCTTCTTAAAAAAATTATAACAGATAAAAATGTGGAGTGAAATTAGAGAGAGATTAAAGGAGTGAAATGGGTAAATTTGAGTTTGGGCGGGGTGAAGAAATAAGGAATTTATATAATATTTTAAAAAGGTAAGGAATAATGAAAAATAAGTAAAGATATGTTGTATATCGATAATTTGTCCTTATTTGATATGTATACTATTTTTCTTTTGCTAAAGTTTATTTTTATTGAACTTTTTCTAGATTTTAATAAGACACATTGCCTATCAATTAGACATTTGAGAGGAGTGTTATAAAAATAATGACTATCTATTTTTAGAGGGGAAATTAGAAATCTTAATTTGGGAGCAAATCAAATTTTCCCGCTATGAATAAAGAGTTCTTTTCATTAAAAATTCATCTTTCAAGAGAAATAAGAATTCTTATCTCCTTACAATATTCTTCTTAATATTTTACAATTATTTAACACCCAACAATTAAATGAGAGATTAAATAGTTATAAATAAAATTTAACAATAAAGTATTTAAAAGGAAACACACGTTTGTACCATATAACGCGTCTATATAATTAAATTATTAATGTATGATTATTTAACAGTATGAATTTTTAGCAGGCATTCAAATAATTATTGACAGGTTGGGAGTTGGTAGCAATTATTGGTGTTAAGTGTTAAATACGTGGGTTGCGTTGAAATAGGAGATATTAAGACAGATTGAAATAAATATCGAGTTAGATCTTGAGTCGAGATTTACTCAAATTTACTTTTGAATTTGGCTCAAATGGATTCAAAATTGATTGGGTCATGACCCATTCAATTTAGTCCGCTTAATCTCAATTACTTTAATATATTGTTATTTAATTTTTATACCCACAATTTCTGTTTCTAGTCAATAAATTTTTTTATAAAAGGTTATACATAGATAGATAAATCCTAAAAGATATAAAATAGATAGTAATTATACCTTCAATATATTAACATATATTATTACATCAATGGGTTGAATTTGAAAATTAAATTAGGCTCGATTGAAAATTCTCTTAAAATGAATTAAGACTTGATGGGTTGAACTAAATGTAATTCAAATTATCTTGAACCAAACTTTTAAAATTCTAGACAAATCGGATGAGTTACCTATATTTGCATTCATTTTTAACACCCCTTGTTGAACTAAGATAATTTGGACGTTTACTACAGTAATGAAGACCCTCTCCCTCTAGTTATATCATATATGAAATGACCATGCTATATTCAGTGGCAGAGCAAGAATTTTAGCAAGAGATTTAAAATCTGAAGAAAGTAAATATATGAACTAATCAAAAGGGGTTTAAGATCTATTAAATTTACATAAAAAAAATATTAATCATGCATAAATAGTAATAATTTTTTGTCAAATAGGGCTCAGATGAATCCACTAAATGTATGTCGGCTTCGCGCCTGACTCCACCTAATAAAAAATTATCTTCATTTGTATTTCTTTCCCCAAATAAATAAAATTAACCTGGGACTTTCCCAGGGGCGAATCACAGGATAAAACATACTAACACAAATAAAAGCATAGATTTATAAAACATGAAGTCTTAGAATTTTGGGCATAAGTCTCAAAAGTAAAAGTATATTAAAACAAAGACTCAATTGCTTTGGTGGTTGCTATCCATTGTATTATATTATATTATTAATTTAAATACAATATTTATTTGATGGTTATTTAAATCTAATTGTTATTGTTTTAGTAACCTGTATTTATAAGGTTAACCAATAAACAGGAACAGAAATAAGATGAAGCAGAAAATATATAAAATAAAAGAAGTAATCCGAGTACACAGAAACTACTGTTTGTCCTTAAGAAATTTAATCCCCTTACTGTACACAAGGTTATGGATTAATTTCTCCCAAGATAAAATAGATTAAACCTGTTAAAAGAAATAGTGGTACCTCAAATTTCTTTAACTTCAGCGAACTTTAGAACAGCAATAAGTCACACAAACTCAGTTGATCCGAACTTTGATTTATTTGAGAGAGAAAATATAGCAGAGAAGGAAAATTTCAGTGTTTGAAAAATCAAAAATTGACTTCTTTTTATAGCCATTTTCAGCAAGAAACGTGTCTGTTCAGAGAAATCTGTTCAGACCCGTTTTATCCAGAAAGTTGTGTCTTTTAGAAAAAATAACAATTTTTCGGAAAAATGTGTCTGTTAGGAAAATAATGACTTTTTGGAAAGTAACGACTTTTCGAAAAGAGTGACAACTTTTTAATTTTGGAATGTTACCGTTACCCGCAAATTTATAAGAGATAATATTAACAGGATTTATTTGATTTAACAAAAACTGATTAAATAATTTTTTTCCAAAAAAATTATAAATCAATCACATCATTTGCCGAATCCAAATCTGAAGCCGAAGTCGAGGCCGAGCGAGCGACGACAACGGCACGAGGGGGCATCTTCTTCTTAGCTCCTTAAGAAGTAATGGAAGTGTTTCCTTATATAAGGACAACAATTTACCTTTCTTTTGCCGATATGGGAGAAATTACTTTTCATTTGCACTTTACAAATGACTTTTCATTTTCCCTCAAAAATAGTTCCCTCACTTTTCATATTCTCTCTTTTCTTTTCCCATTCACACTTGCTAAACCCCAACAATCCCCCACATGAATGGGGAAGGCTATTGTTAAAACATATGCATGAAAAAACTTGTGTGTCTTCTAGGTAAAGGTTAATCGCATCTGGATAAGTAGGTTTCCCTTTAAACTTTCCGTAGCGAACATATATCGGATATACTCGGTCAATCGGTAGATTTGATATCTTTGAACCGTCGAGCTTTTGTGTATACCTATACAACATATGTTACACAATCAACCCTTTGAACTGTTCTTAGTTCTCATTGTTTTGTTTGTTTCAGCCATGAACACATCTTGCATAGTAAGTGTTTAAAGAACTGACCTTACCGGATTCTCCTTGAAGCGCCATACACTTCACACTTACATAGGTGATTTCTAAATGTGTTATCCCATAAATACACTATTTGATATTCCCTATATCAAACTTAGAAACCATTAAAAAGTCCTTATGTCTTTATCCTGGTTACTAAACATTATCTCATCATTTGAATGGACCATAAAATAATATTTTTTCTTGACAATGTTGAACAGTCATCAATGACTTTATTTTATCTCCTTGAACCTAGATCTTGGGATCTCCAGTCTTCTAGGTAAAGTTACCACCACGATGACTTGTTCTCGGTCATAGTCCCATTCTTGTCGATGATTTCTCAACTCCCTCTCTATTTAGGCCTTTTGTAAGTGGATCTGACACATTATCTTTTGACTTCACATAGTCAATTGTGATAATTCCACTAGAGAGTAGTTGTCTCACAGAGTTATGTCTTCGTCTTATGTGACGAGACTTTCCGTTATACATAATGCTTCCAACCTTCCTATTGCATCTTGACTATCACAATGTATGCATATAGGGGCCATTGGTTTGGGCCAAAATGGAATATCTTCTAAAAAATTCCGGAGTCATTCAGCTTCTTCACCTGTCTTATCTAAAGCAATGAATTCAGACTCCATTGTAGAGCGAGATGTACATGTTTGTTTGGATGATTTTCAAGATATAGCTCCTCCACCATAAGTAAAAACGTATCCACTTGTGGATTTTGTTTCAGTTGACCCAGTAATCCAATTTGCATCACTATATCCTTCAAAAACGGCTGGATATTTGTTGTAATGTAAAGCATAGTTTTGAGTGTCATCTAAGTATCCCATAACTCTCTTCATTGCAAATCGATGACTTTGATTAGGATTACTCGTGTATCGACTCAGTTTACTGATAGCGCAAGCTATGTCTGATCGTGTACAATTCATGACATACATTAAGCTACCCAATACACTAGCATAGTCCAATTGAGACTGACTTTCACCTTTATTCTTTGTAAGAAGAAGGTTTACATCAATTAGAGTCTTTGCCCTTTTAAAATTCAAAAATTTGAATTTTTCAAGTATCTTTTGAATATAATGAGTTTGAGACAATGCTAGACTGTTAGGAGTTTTAAGAATTTTAATTTCTAATATCACATCAGCAACTCCTAAATCTTTCTTATCAAACTTACTAGAGAGCATACGCTTTGTAGCTTTTATATTAGCAATGTTTTTGCTCATTATAAGCATGGCATCTACATATAGGCACAAAATAACTTCCTGATTTGGAGTATCTTTAATGTAGACACATTTATCACATTCATTAAACTTAAATCCATTTGACAACATGGTTTGATCAAACTTTGCATGTCATTGTTTTGGTGCTTGTTTTAGTTCATAAAGTGACTTAATAAGTTTGCACACTTTCTTTTCTTTACCAGGAACTACAAAACCCTCAGACTGTTCTATGTAAATTTCTTCTTCAAGCTCTCCATTTAAGAAGGTTGTTTTCACATCCATTTGATGAATTTCAAGACCGTATACTGTAGCTAGTGCAATTAACATCTGAATTGATGTAATCCTAGTCAATGGTGAGTATGTGTCAAAATAATCAAGACCTTCTTTTTGTCTAAAACCTTTGACAACAAGTCTTGCTTTATATTTGTCAATAGTTTCATCATCTTTCATCTTCCTTTTAAAGATCCATTTTGAACCCAAGGGTTTGTTCTCCGGAGGAAGATCAACCAAATCCCAAGTATGATTGCTTAAGATTGATTCAATTTCACTAATAACAGCCTCCTTCCAAGAGGTTGAGTCGCTAGACAACATTGCTTCCTTGAATGTTTGAGGCTCACTTTCAAGAAGAAATGTTACAAAATCTGATCCAAATGAAGTAGATGTCCTTTGATGTTTACTGCGTCTTCGACTTTCTTCATTATGTTCATTCTCTTTTGTTTCTTCTCTGGGTTGTTTAGATCCCCCACTAGACGACTCAAGTCTAGTTTTATATGGATATGTATGTTCAAAAAATTCAGCACTATCTGATTTCATTACTGTATTATCATGAATATCCGAATGTTCGGACTTATGAACCAAAAATCGACATGCCTTACTGTTTGTGGCATATCCAATGAATACACAATCCACACTCTTAGGCCCTATTTTTACCCTCTTAGGTATAGGAACTTGGACTTTGGCTAGACACCCCTACACTTTGAAATTTTTCAAATTGGGTTTTCTACCTTTCCATTTCTCATATGGAATTACATTTGTCTTTGAGTGAGGCACTCTGTTATGTATTGATTTGCTGTAAGGATAGCTTCCCCCCACAAGTTCTGTGGTAAACCTGAACTTATAAGTAATGCATTCATCATTTCTTTTAAAGTTTGGTTTTTCCTTTCTGCAATTCCATTAGACTGAGGAGTGTAGGGAGAAGTAGTTTGATGGATTTTTCAATTTTCTAAACATATTTCTGCAAATGGAGATTCATATTCTCCACCTCTATCACTTTTGATCATTTTGATCTTTTTATCTAACTGAATTTCAACTTCAGTTTTATATTGCCTAAATGCATCTATTGTTTCATCCTTGCCATTTAGCAAATAGACATAACAATATCTAGTGCAATTGTCAATAAAAGTTATGAAATACTTTTTTCCACCACGTGATGGTGTTGACTTCATGTCACAAATATCAGTGTGAATCAATTCTAGAGGATTTTAATTCCTTTCAACAGATTTATAAGGATGCTTAGCATACTTAGATTCAACACAAATTTGACACTTTGATTTATTGCACTCAAATTTTGGCAAAATATTTAAGTTAATCAGTTTTCGCAAGGTTTTGTTATTAACGTATCCCAGACATTCATGCCATAAACATTAGACTCAAGCAAGTAAGAAAAAGCAAAATCTTTATTCATATCAACTGCAATTACATTGAGTTTGAAAAGGTCATCACTAAGGTAGCCTTTTCTTACATACATGTCATTTTTTACTTACTACTACTTTATTAGAAACAAATACACATTTAAATCCATTCTTAGTCAGAACTGGAATTGAAACTAAATTCTTTCTCAATTCTTGAACATATGAGAGCATATTCAAAGTCACCACCTTGCCTGATGTCATTTTAAATAGGACTTTGCCAGTTCCTTCCACTTTTGCAACAACGGAGTTTGCCATAAACAACTTCTCATTTGTAAGTGCTGGAGTATATGATGAAAATAATTCTTTGTTGGCACAAACATGACATGAGGCACCAGAATCTATCCACCATTCTCTTGGATTTCCTACCAAGTTACATTCTGAAAGCATTGCATAGAGATCATCCATTTATCCTTTGGATTCAGCCAAGTTTGCTTGATTTTTCTTTTTCTTGTTCTTCTTTGGACCCCGGCATTCAGTAGCCCTATGACCATGTCTACCACAGTTGAAGCAGTTTCCATTGAATTTCTTCTTAAAGGATTGTTTTTTGGACCAGATGTTTTCTTTCTTTTCTTTAATTTTGTGGGATCTTTTTCAACAAAATTTACTCCAGATATTGCTGAATTACCATGTGACCTCTTTTCTGCAGCCTTATTATCCTTTTCGATTCTCAACCTTACTATGAGATCTTCAACAGTCATCTCCTTGCATTTGTGTTTCAAGTAGTTTTTTAAGTCCGTCCACAATGGAGGTAACTTTTCAATAATTGCAGCCACTTGAAAAGCATCATTCATAATCAATCCTACATTAAAGATTATGTGAGTATTAAAGGAAAACTTAATATTTCTAACATAGGCATTAAATAAATTTATACCCTCAGCAAGGAGATCATTGATTATGACCTGCAATTCTTAAACTTGGGTGACGACAGTCTTACTGTCTGTCATCTTATAGTCCATAAATTTTGCCACAATGAATTTTTTCATTTCGGCATCTTCTGTTTTGTACTTCTTTTCTAAAGCATCCAGAGTTCTTTTGAGGTTTTGACATTGTTGTATACATTGTACATATCATCTTGCAGACCACTCAGAATATAACTTTTACACAAAAAATCTGAGTGTGTCCATGCTTCTGTTACCAAGAATCGTTCATCAGCCGGAGTTTCATCTGACATAACAGGAACATTCTCGTTAATGAACTTCTGCAGACTCAACGTAGTGAGATAGAAGAACTTTTGCTGCCATCTCTTAAAGTCGACTCCAGAAAACTTTGCAGGTTTCTCAGCCGACGCTAAAACAACATTTGGACGATTATGTGCAACCGATGATGTTGCAGCACTTACTGTTCCAGCATTTGTTTGACTTGAATTAGTCATTTTTTCTTTTTTTCTGTCACAAATGGCAGATATGTTAAGTATTTGAAATACTAAAAATAAAGAACAAATCTTTACACAAATTGTTTCTGATTTAACGATAAAGTTTTTATGTTCTTTAAATCGTTAATCGAATGAATTTTTAAATTCAAGCAGAGTAGAAAACCAAAAAGGTTTTAATCTCCAGAAACCTCAAATACAGAAACTTATAAATTTCTTAAGATTGTTATTGTTATAGTAACCTGTATTTATAAGGTTAACCAATAAACAAAAACAGAAATAAGATGCAGCAGAAAATACATAAAATACAAGAAGTAATCTGAGTCCACAGAAACTATTGTGTGTCCTTAAGAAATTTAATCCCCTTACTGTACCCAAGGTTATGGATTAATTTCTCCCAAGATAAAACGGATTAAACCTGTTAAAGAAATAGCGGTACCTCAAATTTCTTTAACTTTGGCAAACTTCAGAACAGCAAGAAGTCACATAGACTCAGTTGATCAACACTTTGATTTATTTGAGAGAAAACTATATGCAGAGAAGGAAAATTTCAATGTTTGAAAAAATGAAAATTGACTTCCTTTTATAGCAATTTTCAGCAAGAAACGTGTTTGTTCAGAGAAATCTGTTCAGACCCATTTTATCCAGAAAGTCGTGTCTTTTGGGAAAAAAATAACAACTTTTCAAAAAAATATGTCTGTTAGGAAAATAATGACTTTTTGGAAAATAACGACTTTTCGGAAAGTAACGACTTTTCGGAATATTACTGTTACCCGCAAATTTATAAGAGATAATATTAACAGGATTTATTTGATTTAACAAAAACTGATTAAATAATTTTTGTCCAAAAAATTTATCAATCAATCACTTGCCAAATCCAGCCGAAGCCAAGGCCGAGCGAGCGACGGCTGAGGGGGCATCTTCTTCTTAGCTCATTAAGAAGTAATGGAAGTGTTTCCTTATATAAGGACAACAATTTCCCTTTCTTTTGCCGATATGGGATAAATGACTTTTCATTTGCACTTTGCAAATGACTTTTCATTTTTCCTCCAAAATAGTTCCCTCACTTTTCATATTATCTCTTTTCTTTTCTCATCCACACTTGCTAAACCCCAAAACTAATTACATTATATAATTTAAATTTATTATTAAAAATAATGTTAGTATTTAGTCATTTTTTTACTTTACATTATAGTATTTTTAAGTATTGATTATATAATATTATATTTATATTATATTTTTATTTTATAGAAATAAAATAATACAAAAGATTAATTTTGAAGCAAAAATAATTAAATTGAAAAAAGAAAAAAGAAAGAGAAAAAAATAAGAGAAAGGAAGAGGGGGACATAATGATTGTTAAAAGTAAAATAAATTAAAGCAAAAGATCGACTATAGCAACAATCAAATATTTGTCATCGAAAATTTTTCTTTGCGTAGCGTGGTTACGTTGATGCCACATAAATTCGATTATTTTATTTGAGATTTTTTAAATATATTATTGAAAATAAAGAGTAAAGAGTTATTGTCGATAGATTCAATAATCAGTTTTACATTTTTTATTATTGGTTATAAATTTTATAATATTGTGATTTTACATATTTTTATGAATAGCTAATATTCCTTCTAGGATTTTGATGAAATTATTTGTAGGATTTAATTTTTATATGATTGAGTCTTTTTTTGTAATTAATTTCTATTTGTTTAACTACGTAGTGATGGTAGGTAATTAACTTGTTATTTAATGATGTCTTTATATCTTGCATTCTCGAGAGAAACACTAAGATTAAATTTTAGTTGAGCAACATTATTTGGAAGCATTAAGAGATTAACGATGGAGATTTAAAAGTGAAGGTTAGAGATAAAACAAAACTTTGACATGATCTAAGTGAATAGATTTATTAATTAACTTGGGTTAATTCGATAAAATAAAGATAGAAAATTACTGCACTTGATCGAGAGATATTTATTGTAAAAGAAAATTTATGATCGATAATGATTAATTTAGCGAAATTATAGATAGTGTAGCTAGAAGAAATCGTAATTCTAAGCCTCTTGAATCTTAAAGTCAACCTATTCTGTCAAAGTCAATAATTTTTACCACTTTATTATTTGCGTTTAGGTAGTTTAAAATGAGTAAATGACAATCTTAATATTTAAATTAAATAATTTTTCAAACTCATTTTCTAAGCGATATCGAGTAATTATAACTTAACCTTAGTTTTTTTTTTTGGGATTTGACTTTAGACTTCGAAATTGAATTATATTTGCAATTTATAATTTTAGGACGAGTTTTGGACGTGATCGAATTTGGATCAAACTTATATACTCAAATGAATAAGTGGTAGTTTAGGTAAGAAACTCACACTTACAGTAGTTTAGATATGAAATTAAAAAAAAATGAGATAAGTTAGGTATGAAACTAAAAAAAATGAGATAGTTTAGGTATATTTTTGCCACTGATTTCTTTGTTTTCTTTCGAATTTGACTTCAGACTTCAAAACTAAATTATATTTGCAATTTATAATTTTAGGACTAGATTTGGACGTGATCAAATTTGGATCAAACTTATATTCTCAAATGAATAAGTGATAGTTTAGGTATGAAATTCACACTTACAGTAGTTTAGGTATGAAATTTTAAAAAAAATGAGATAGTTTAGGTATGAAATTATAAAAAAAATTAGATAGTTTAGGTATGAAACTTAAAAAATGAGACAGTTTAGATATATTTTTGACACTTATCTCTTAGTTTTTTTATAAAATGATTTTTTAAAAAAATTTTAATAAAATAGAATCATTTTTATTTCTTCATTTTATTCGAAGAATTAGGATAAACATTTGTTATTTTTTCCTTGATTTTAAAGTAAATATGAAAAAAAGTGTCAACAATAACTCTATCGATAATATTTTAAAGATATTTTATGATTTGCAGCAATGTAACTATTTACATTTTTTGTGTGTCAAATTATCATTGTTATATCTTAATTTTAAAATTAATTATCATATTAACAAATGTTTATTCTTCTTTAATGCAAACATTGAGAAATGAAAATATTTCCTGGTTTATCAACAAAAACAGAAGAATTTTATCATTACCCAATGCAAATTAATGATGGGTTACACTATTTTTATTATAAATAGAATGTGTTTAAAATAAAAAGAAACAATATGGTTACTAGAAAAAGGGCATTTTCCCCCCAAAAATAGCAATACAGACATTCTTTTTATCAAAGTGTTAATGATAGAGGTACTTTTGGACCAAACAATTGCAAATACCCATTTTTGAATTAAGTTATTAATTGAAGATATTTTTGTCCAATTCATATAATTTAAGGATATTTTTTTTACCCTTTTCTAAAATTATAATTCAAACGCGAAACTCAAATTATTGAATACTATCAAAATTTGTATCTACTATGAGGAAATTGATGATCGAATTCAGACTCTCTTCAGAATCACATGATTTATGATATTAGGTTATTTATCAAAAGCAATATATATGAATAAGTCTCCCTAAAATATGAGATTAAAATATTTGAAAATAAAATAATAAGGATAAATATTTACATTGATAATTCGGATCAGAGCTAGAATACAATTTACAAATTTAGCTGAATGCAATAATTTTGATTTAAATTATTTCCGAAAAAATCATTAAGTATGTAGTAATTAGTTTTAGAACTTAATAAGGGGTCGGTGTTACTGGATGCTCCTAATTCTGTAAATGGTTCTTATTGTTGAAATGGTAATTTTTTACAGTTATTATAAAAAAAAAAAAAAGTTTTAGAACTTAATAACTTAAAAATATTCAAATCTCGAATCTATAAACTTTAAATTCTGATTTTTTGTATATTACACTAAGAAACATGGTTGAGATGAATATAAGTTTGGTTGAAGACACAAAGAATGTGCAATATTTTCAATTCACAACATGCAAAGACTATTGACAATTTTGTAGAAAGTTAACAAGTAACCAATGCCTAAACCACTTTACATAATAATCCTCTATATATAATATGAACACACAATTTTCACTTCTAAATACATGTCATAATTTCCAATATTATTTTCTCATTATCAAACACAACAAGATGGGATTATTAACTTTATTAGCTTGTTTGGTTTTGTCTTGGAAATTCATCAACACATATAGGCAAAAAAATAAGAAAGGCCCAATAAATTGGCCTATTGTTGGGGCAGGATTAGAACAATGGGTGAATTTTGATAGGATGCATGATTGGTTGGTTGAGTATTTGGCTCAATCCCCAACTGTTGTTGTTCCTGCCATGACTACAACTTATACTTACATTGCTCATCCAACTAATGTTGAACATGTTCTCAAAACAAATTTTGATAATTATCCAAAGGTTTGTATGTATTACTTTGAGTATATATAACATATAATATATGTAAATTCATGCATAACATGTATATAATTGTATATACACTTTTAAAAAGAAATGTTTTGTCTACGACAAATCAGTGAGAAATTTGTGTTATAAAACATGATTTTTTCACCAAACCAGCTCACTCGTAAAATATATAATGGAAAACAGATTCTCACTGAAAGAGTGGGAAGCTTTCTAATTTTACCTTATGAAACATTCACTATTTATTTTCTTGTCATATTGATTCAATCAAAATATCAATGAGAATAACCACTGAATATTTTGCAGTGGGAAATTCAGTGAGAAAATAGTGATTTTTTAGTAGTGATAATCAGTGTATAATTTATTGCATACTAGCTAAAAGAAGTAAATAGAGAATTCGACATGCTATTTGTGTAAAGATTTGTTTATAAAAAGGCACAAGATTTTTTTTTCTAAGTGTTAATTAGATTACTCAATGGATGGATATGTGGCTTTCAACTTACATATGGATTTTAGTCTATCATGAGAAAAATTGTTTTTTTTTTTTCTTTTGGCATAGGGTGAAGTGTACCATTCATATATGGAAGTTTTACTTGGAGATGGTATCTTTAATGTGGATGGTGAGCTTTGGAGGAAACAAAGGAAGACTGCTAGCTTTGAGTTTGCTTCAAAGAATTTAAGGGATTTCAATACTGTGGTTTTTAGGGACTATAGCCTTAAACTCTTAACATTCTCAATCAAGCATCTTTCAAGAATGAGCATGTAGACATGCAAGTGAGTTGTGAATTCTGTTTGGACTTTAATACAATGATTAAGATATTCCGTTTTAATGTGATGGTGTTTGATTGAGCATAGAGTTGAAAAAAAATCAAAAGACTTTTGAAATAAGTGATCTATGACACATGCGTAGTCATTTGTGGTAATATAAATCTTATTAAGGGGTCACTTGGTAGAGTGCGTAAAATTAGTACTGAATAAAGTGTATTGGTAATGCTGAAATTAGTTATGTTGGGATCACTTATTCTAAGATTGGGATTATTTCTTATCCACTGTTTGATTTGGTTAGTAAAGGTTGTTCCGTCTTTAATCATGCTTATCCATGTACGAATAACTCGTGTTTTACTAATACCATGTTTGTCATGTATTAGTTATACATATGTTAAAAATCCTATCAAACAAAGGATCAAATAAGCACAGGTAATACATGCATTAATTTTTTAATACATCATACTAAACAACCCTAAGGTAGCATTAGAAGTTTAAAGTTAAATTATTTCATGTTGAGTCCCACATTGGTGCTTTGGGGGTAACATGGTTTCTTTATACAATTTTGACAATTCTCATCTCAATAGTTAGCTTCTAAAATTGAGGCCCAAAATCATGGCATGAGAATTAGGCCCATCTCGATTTTTGTTTGACCAATGTTGGTTTTCCATCTTATGTTGTCCACGCTCCAAATGTCCAATCTTTCAACATGTGATGGTGTTGAGTCCCTCATTGATGCTTTAGGGGTGGTGATCCCAAAGTCCATTTCTTTTTCATTTAGAACAGACTAAAAAGAAAGTTGTATCACATAACACAGGACATAGGAAGTATAATTTTATTCTATTTTTGTTTTGTATTGTTGCTAAACAATAATTGTTTTTTCCAGGATCTATTGATGAGGATGACTCTAGACTCAATATGTAAGGTGGGATTTGGTGTAGAGATAGGAACATTGAACCCAAATTTACCAGAAAATAGCTTTGCAAAGGCATTTGATGCTGCAAATGTCATTGTCACACTAAGATTCATTGATCCTTTGTGGAAAATCAAGCAATTTCTCAACATTGGATCAGAAGCAATCCTTGATCAAAGTATTAAAAAAATTGATGATTTCACATATTCTGTCATAAGAAAAAGGAAGGCAGAGTTAGAAACAAATGACAAAGTAAGCTCATACTATTTTTTTTTAATAATTATTATAGCCTGTTTCGTCAAGCTTCTAGACAGTCAAAACTACTTATTTTTAGAGAGTTGAGGTATTTGTCCAATTTTTTTGAAAAAAATAAGTGTTTCTGAGCTTTAACAGATGCTTTTTTTGAAAAGCGTGCATTGTTGTTGTAGTATTAAATTGTTACTTTCCAAAAGTACTTTTTCAAAATAAGCAGATTTCTCGAAGTTTGGGCCAAACAGGCTAATTAGCAGATTTGTTAATGATTTTTAAACATTAACAGATTAATAAGCATGACATATTGTCAAGATTCATTGAGCTAGGAAAAGACCCTGAGAACAATATAACTGATAAAAGCCTGAGGGATATTGTCCTGAATTTTGTTATCGCGGGTCGTGATACGACAGCAACGACTCTGTCTTGGGCTATATACATGATTATGACTCATGAGCACGTTGCTGAAAAGCTGTATGCGGAGCTAAAGTCGTTGGAACAAGTCCGTGCTAAAGAAGAGAATGTGTCGTTGCATCAGTATGACACGGAGGATCCTGTATCTGTCGATTCGAGAGCCATTCAATTTGCAGGACTCCTGAATTATGATTCATTGTCAAAATTGTACTATCTACATGCTATGATTACAGAGACTCTTAGATTGTACCCTGCTGTTCCTCAGGTTAGTTACCCTGATTTTATTGTGAATTTCAGCACACATTCTTATCAATTGGATACTATTTAAGTAGGGGCGTAGCTAGAAGTATACTTACGGGTTCGGCCGAACGTCTTAGTAATTTTTGCTCAAATAATATATTTGTATTAAGAAGTTAATTAAATGTGTATAAGTATTAAGTTTAGAACAAAGATATTAAAACTGTTATAACATTTAGGGGTAAGACGTCAGTACCGCTTAGACTATGATCGTAATCTTAGAAACACATCTTAACTAAACTAAGATCTTATTAGCCCCTTAAACTCATTTTCTTTTGTAATTTTATACACATTTTGACTTACGTTGCACAATCTATGACTCCACATAGTTAAGACGTGTGGAGATGTTTAGATGTCACGTAAGCCAATAAAAGGTGTACAAAATTACAAAAGTTATTGAGTTCGGTGTGGTAATAGGTCTTTAGTTTAGTTAAGATGTGTCTTTGGACTTTCGATCATACTTTAGGGGATACTTGTACCTTATCCTTAAAATTTAGAATCCATAAGGCCAATATTCTTGCTTGATGAGCCAGGACTGGGAGTCTAGAAAGAGAAACTTTTGATGATAGTGAGAAAGCATTTCCATGACCCCTTCCTTACTACTGAGTCATCAATCAATTTTGCTAAGTTCACAAGTTAATATATATATTTATTTATTTAATTTTTTAATGCAAATACATAGTCTATGAAAAAGCTATTGGATTCGTTTGAATACCCGAACACTCAGTTAGCTTTGATTGTCTTTTGCTGTAACATAGGTTAGTATCATTTTTATATTGTCGATTACGATTGAATTGATATAAACACTCGGTGAATGATTTTGTTTTGACAATGTGACAGGATCCAAAGGGAATATTGGAAGATGATGTTTTACCAGATGGAACAAAGTTAAAGGCAGGAGGAATGGTGACCTATGTACCTTATTCTATGGGAAGAATGGAATACAATTGGGGTTCTGATGCAGCTTCATTCAATCCTGAGAGATGGCTCAAAGATGGGGTTTTCCAAAATGCATCTCCATTCAAATTCACCGCTTTCCAGGTATGTAATATAAAAAGCGGCTCAATAAAATTAGTGGTCTAAAGTCAAATCATAATAAGAGATCTTTTAAACATACATTTGGTGAATCAAAAGGACTTACTTTTAGATCTATGAATCAACTTAACGAGACAAAAGAGATATAACATACTCAGAGAAACTAAACAACTTCAATAAAGCAATGTTTTCGATAACCTTACCTTAGAGTCAGCTCCAACGAAGAGGTGAATGTACAATTAAAGCTATCGGCTTAGCTGAATTCAATAGCTCTGGCTTAAATCCTAAGTTTGTGTTAAGTAATCTACTAAATATATATAAAGTAAATTGTAGTAATAGGTAATAGAAACCCAAATGATGTGTAGCATTCAGAACCCATAAAGTTAAAATTATGAATTTGCTTTTACCCTAACTAGTGGTCTAAAACTACCAATATATAATACTATATGTGTACAACCATGGGAGGATTCAGGATACTGTAAGGGGTGCATCCAAACGCTCTTCGTCAAAAAATTACACCATAAATACCAAATCAAAACTATACTTTATGACCGGCCTTCTTGGTCTAAGTGATTGACTAGTTGAGGAGTTTACTCCTGACCACTAGGTCAAGGGTTCAAGGCTAGTAAACAAAAAAAAAAAAAAGCTATGTATTATGTATATATATATTCACTAAAAATATTAAATCTCATTGACTTTTCAAATATTTACTTCGTTATATTTTGAATTTTCGTAGTGAAAATCTTGATTCCGCCTGATAACTAGATTTTTCATGACATGGTGTTGTAGGGAGGGCCAAGGATATGCCTAGGGAAGGATTCAGCATATCTTCAGATGAAAATGGCACTTGCAATTTTGTGTAGATTCTATAAATTCAAGTTGGTGCCTGGCCATCTAGTCAAGTACAGGATGATGACAATTTTATCAATGGAACATGGATTAAAGCTTACAGTTTCACTGAGATCTTGAAAATACAAAATGTGTAAATGTTTATGATGGCTAGATTTTAATTGCAAATTGTAACTATAACTTATATGATTAAAAATAAAAAATTTCATGGAACTATGAACAATTGAAAGAATTATTGTCACTAAAAGTTTCGTCTTTGATGTTCTATACACTGACAGACAGGAACAAAAACCTGGTCTATAATTTTGACAAAAGGAGGATCGCTATTGAGAAATGACAGTTTTAAAAATATCTACATATTCAAGTCCATAATTATTAGTAAATCTCTTAATAAACTTAAGAGGCCTTAACTAAGAAAAAGTTTACTTTTTTGGGGGAGTTGAAATTTCGAAAAACACATTTGACCACAAAAACTATTAATTTTTTTCAAGTTTCAAAATGAGACATGGTCAAACGCCCACATATAGTTAATAGTTTGGTAAATATGATAACAATTGATTTGTTATCATATACTAAATTTTACGCTCTGTGTCTTATAACTTTATGAATCGATATGGCTGCGAGTCCTTCAATCTTTCAGTCACTTCCACCAAGATTTTCTCCATATCTAAAGCTCAAACCTGAGAACTTTAGTTAAGGGTGAAACACTCTCACCACTGCACCACAATACATGATGATTGAATTAAGGTATTGTTAGATGATGACTATATGGCATCTAGGAATAAAAGAGAAGTAGAAAAGATGATCAACACAACAAGGCAAAAAATAAAAAATAAAAGGAAGGATATATAAAAGAAACATCATGCCCATTAATATTCATTATTGCACAAGTTACCTGGATTCTTACATCTACTTACAAATAAGAGCGCAATACACGATGTTTGGGTTAGACTCACGTTACACATCTATATAATTACATTTAAGTAAGAGAAAGGTAAAGGGGCGAACTCATTATTTTCATTGAGTTTCAACCATGTCAGCAATAGTGGATTCAGGATTTCCATCTAAGGATGCTTGAAATTTGAACTTAGAACCTCAAGGTTAATTTTAAACCCCTTCAACCCCTGAAGTCTAAATAAACATCTAATATTATATTTAGGTCGTTCAAAATCTATATATATATTTATACATAACAAATACCTTTTGTTGAGTGGGTTCGGTTGAATCACCTCACTATCCTATATAGATCAGGCCCTTGCAGTCAAATGTTCAAGATCTAACCTTTCAATGAAACTGACCACCAGTGTATGTCTGGCCAAAGGACCAACTAGGAGGGGCAACATTCTTAGAGACTACACTATGTCCATCACTAGTAGTAACTTTAAATGAAAGGCTTTGTCCATTTAGTAAACTGTTGCTTTGCCAGTTTTGGCCCCAATTTCTTGACATTGATTGCCATTGTGTTTTTGATCCTTTGATGGCTACAGCATGAACATCACCTGCACCACCAACGTTTGTCACAAGTACTAAGTTGAAGTAAGAGTGTCCATTGATTGTGAACCTCATGCCTCCCTTTCTTCTACAGGGTATCCTGGAAGAGTTGACAATAGAGTTAATGTTAGTTGATTCGGTGTGACCTAATGGTTGATGAAGCTAAAATGGATCAGGAAAAAGAAGAGTTTGATTTCCAACAAAGGCGAAAGGGTTAGGTGATTCTTTTGTATCTTTTAAGACTTGGTAGACAGAGTACCTATATTAAAAGTAGTGTCGGAGCGAGAATTTTCATCGAAGAGATTCAATATATGAGGTAAACAGACAATGAAGTCAAAGAGGTTCAATATCTATTATATATACATAAAAAATAACTTTAACCAAATATAAACAGTGAAATTTTCCTCTAAAGGTGATTCAGATGAACCCTCTCAGGCCTACCTGGCTCCGCCAGGTAGGATGTAGGCAATGTCTGGTGGAATAATTAACGACTCTGATCATTGACTGAACATATGAGGCAACCTTGAGCATCAAGTTGATTTAAGTTTGTGTATTTCACGCACAGCCTGTACTGAGCATCAACATGACATTTGGAAGGAAAATCATATAGTCTAGCATTATTTGGACCAAATACGGTCAAACCTTTCTATAACAATCAACCTCTTTAATAATATTTCAATATATTGACCAACTCTTTTAGAACCAACTTTTCATGTTATATCATAGGCATAATATAAAATGTGTCCTTTAACTTGGTTTTTTATTACATATATGCCCTCCAACTTTAGAATCACACAAATAGACAACACTTAAGCTTGTATAAAAGTTGAACATATAAACAAACATGTCCTACATGGTGTCCTACATGTATTATGTCACGTAGAACTCATGTGTTTACTTATTAAACTTTATACAAGTTAAAGTGCTTACTTGTGCACACGCAAAGTTAGAAGGCGTAAATATAAAATGAGATCAACTTAAAGAGCAAAAACCAATTGAACATACCTTCTATAAGCAATAGGTACAATTCCAGCTTTATATTGAGCAATGTGCTGGAAAATAGGCTGAGAAAGATCAAAATGGTGAAGAGGAGGATTGCACCAGCCACCAGGTGGACAAAAATTGGTTGCTGTTACTTTAATAGAACCTGGCAAACACCATTTGTGTTCATTCACACATTTAATCTCATAACAAGATCCACAACTCAATCCATTGTTGAACAAAGCTGTGCTTAAAGCTGCAGTTTTTGTTCCATAACCTTGATTGTATAGATTCCCATAACCACAAGCACCACCTGTTGGAAAATACATGTAAATAAAGTTCCACACAAATCAACATTATTGATTGTTAGAACTAGGGGTGGCAAAATAGGTAAATAATATAGGTATTCATTTATATTACCCATATTAAATGAATTTGGCATCAAACTCATTTGAAAATGGATAAAAAATGAATAATACCCATATTATCCATTTAAAAATGGATAGTTAAATGGATAAAATGGATAAGAGCAAACAAAAAAAAAGTGATAAAGGGTTGGTAGCAAGAATATTTTTTTTACAAAAAAAAAAAATCCATAAAAAAACATTAAACTTTTTTACATTTAATTTGGGATTTGGGGTGGGGGTGCGGTGGGGAGCTGGTAAGGGGGGGGTTCTAGGGGGTTGGCTGTGGGGTGGTTTTTTTTAAAAAAAAATATATAATGAATTTTTTTTAAATTTTTGTTAATTTTTTTGGGGATGGGGTGTAGGGGTTGGGGGGCTGGTAGGGGTTGGGTGGAATTTTTTATTTATTTTTTACATTGTTTTGGGAGGTGGGTGGGGGGAGGGCTGGTAGGGGTGGAGTTAAGTGATAAAATTATTTTTGTGTTTTTAAAGTTTTTAACAAGATCTCTAATATAATATGGGTAATATTATCCATTGGTTAAACTCATTTTACCCATTTAAAATAATAATCGAGTCGGATAACTTATCCATTTTTATTTAACTCATTTTTTTGCTCAACTCATATTCGACTCGATTCGCTCGTTTGTCACTTCTAATTAGAACTTAGGTCGGCGCTGTAGGCAACCTCATACAGGCGGGACTTACAAAATCAATATAAACAAGGGCAAAATTATTGTGAATTCTATGATTTTAATTGGACCCTTTGATTTTGCCTTATGCAAAAATCAATTAAAAAGTAGGGAACAAGAGGAATATATCATGAACTATCATAACTGGTATGTAGATATCATTCATCATATTTTTGTGACATTGGTCTTTCTGTCATTAAAAACTAGAGCATATATACATTTTACATTAACAAACATACACGTGTCATAATCTTATTCATCGACTTGACATTTATTAACTATCGGATCAACGGATAAAATTGTGTCATGTGTCTCTATTTAGTCTTTTGTTAGAGTGAAGGGCATATATGCTCTAGTTTTTAACGACAGAGGGAACAATGTACAAAAAATATGACGGAGAATATTTGCATACTATTTACGATAATTCAAGAGTATATTTGTCATATTTCCCTATAAAGTATGAGTATAACAAAGTCATTGTCATTCTTGAAACCGGAACTCTCCATGTCTAAACGAGCCTGAGACAAACAAAGTGAGCAAAGCTTACCTAGCCAGAATTAATAGGAACCAACATAAACAAAGAAAAAGTTATGTGGAGTTATGTTAGCTTGATTGAACCCTTAATTTTCTCTTAAATTGTGTGATATATATGTAAAAATCAAGTAAAATATATAAATTTAATGAGATCATGCTCTCTCTTTTTTCTCGAAAATTCACTAACTCTAATCCTGAATTTATCAATATATTTGTGTTTGATAGAAAATTCTTTCCCCTCTGCTTAGCCTTATCAGTACAAGGGATATTTTAGTGATAGATTCTATAGAAACATTACTATCCTTTTTGGTCAAACACCGAGCAACGAACTATGACATTTTCCTTTCTTTATAGTATTCCTATACAAGTTCCTAGCTACAAACTCTATACTCCATTCATTATAGTATTTCTAAAGGATTTGATGATAATGATGATACTACTGACGATATTGATTGTGACCTTGATAGGAACTAGAAACTACTAGTTAAGTTTGCATACCCATTGTCCCTGAGGCATCACCACCTCCATAGAATGTAGCATGAGCATTGATCCATTTTCCTTTACCATGTCCCTTCACAAATGAGGCAATTGCGAGAAAACAAACTAGAAATATCACAATTTGAGCCATATATATTCCTGCATTAAAGATTGGAACTTCTTAATTAGCACTTCTTTTAGTATATACACTCAATTTTGTGAATGTTCAATGTTTATCCTACCAAATTAAGGAAAATATAAGAGAAATGAGTATTTAAAAGTTAAACTGTTACTTAATATAGAAATGTGTAATATTTTTTATGAGACTAACATTAATACTAATGTTCAGATGAAATATTTTATTGGAGAATGTAGCAATGCAACAAAGAGTAAGTAGAGATTTTGTTTAGAAAAAATTGAGAGAGTAATTAATAATAGGATGTAAATAAGCATTTAGAAATAGGGGAGATGAGATGGTTAGTCCGTCTATTAAATTTTGGACATATGAGAAGAAATTATCGACTAGTACTGGTGAAGCTAATAGGTACCATATAAAATTAGTTGAGATAGATGAAAACTGATTCGAACGAGAATGATAAAAAGAATTGCATGACTTGGCCTTTAAGATGCTTCAGTAGTAATTGGTTGACCATTTCAAGGCTAGGGTACCTAAAATTGTCCCACATGAGGCTATGAGCTGCTAAAAAAGAAATAAAAAAGTTATATATTTTAAAATAATTAATTTTAAATTTTTTATTTTATCTTAGTAAGATAATTTATATCACGACTACATAAATATCTATAGCTTGTTTTAAGTACAATTTTCAAAATTCTTTCTTTTATCAAAAAATATATTTTTGTATCCAATTAAATAGCATCACAAAAATTGAGACAAATTGATTGTGATGGAATACTCATTCTGTCAAAAATATTTCACTAAAACACAAACATATATAATAACCTATTCTGGATTGCTCTCATGACATTTATAAACATATATATATATATATATATATATATATATATCAATTAGAGTGCGCTATTATATACTATGATTTTCAAAAAATTCAGTAGAAATTAATTAATTATTTTGAAACGTACCTTAATTAAGCCATAGCATGATGTTCTTGACAAGATCATCTTAAACAAGATTGTTTCTCCATTACAAAGATTATAATTTTTGTTCATGTTATTTCAATTCTCCTTTTTTTTTTTTTACTTACAAGAAATTAAACATTATGGATGAATACCACATGATTCATTATTGGAATAGAGAAATGGGTGGTTATATAAGTGGCTCATATTATTAGTTACTTATATTCATCAAATAAGTGATTTGTTACAAAGCTCTATCACATAAGCTACAATTAAAATTAATCTACCATTTGGTTCTCTCTTATATATGTATTTGCCTTTTCATATTTCTATTGACATTAAATTAGTAATAATGATAATAAAGGAACTTGAGTAACAACTACAATTCTACAATAATATATATACTCAGCCATTAGAATTTCACTAAGTGGAATTTCGAGAAAATAAATTATACGTAAATTTTATCACTATCTCAAGGAGATAGAGAGACATTATTTTTGAAAGATCATAAGCTCAAGTGCATCAAATTCAAGTAAAAGGATAATAAAACAATGAAAAAAACATAGTCAATAATAAGATACGCAGTGTAAAATCTACCAAAAAAAATAATTAACAAACGACAAAATAGTGTGATAATAAAAACATAATACACGTCAAATAATTAACTAGAACTATAAATGAATTTGAATAACACAAACAAGTTTTGCCCATTAGGTAAAATTTGGAAATAATTTTTTTAAAAAAAATAGGCTAATTGAATAATCTTTGGGGCAGTAATAGTTTCTTCAAAAATCAACAAATGAACCACCTTGAACTGTTACTTTAATAAGTACTGAAGTGTCTTAATATCTTCAAATTTCAACTAAGAATTTTTTTTTTGAAGGCCGTTTTCAAGTAGTTACTTCTTGGGCTTGGGCATATTTCAAACTCAAATCGAAAAATCGATCGAACTTAATTTTTTAATTTCAATTTCGATTTCAAAATTTAATATTTTTATTATTCTATTTGATTTTTAATTTTAAACTATTTAAATTTGATTAAATCAATAATTGAATTTAATTGTTTCACAAATCCCTACCGGCCTATGATCTAAAATCAATTCCAAAGCCCAATACCAATATGGCCCAATTAAAACCTCTTGTTCGTAACTCTGAGATCTCAACTTTCGTCTTTTGAAGTTACACTAGCTATACTCGTGTTTGTAGAGGCGGAGTCAGGTGGAGGTTTGTGGATCAGATGAATCTACAAGCTTTTCTAAAGTTATATTTGTATTAAAAAATTAAATAAATACATATATTTATATTAACTTGTGAACCTCTAACAAAATTGATTGACAGTTCAGTGGTAAATAAGAGTGATGAAAATGTTTTGCACATATTTGTTGTGGGTTCGAACACCCTTTTCTCTTCTGTCCTAAAATTTAGAACCACCAAACTCTTATTCATGTTTCGCTTCTGTCCGTCTTCTAAATCTCTTCTCCTCTTTGAAACCATCTTGTTCTCCTGCAACTTCATAAGTCATTTGTAACTTATCATCGAATGCAATCATGAAATAATCATAGATCACATTTTAAAAGTAGTTCAGAGGAATAATATGACCCGTGTTAAGTTAATGTGTGTCGCTAGAATTTCGATCATAGTTTAGGATACTTATGCATATTCCATAACACATGAAGATTTTTTAAAAAAATACAAAGCATTTTTTTTAAAGTATTGATATTAACTTAATTTAAATAAAAGATAAAAAAATAAGAATATTTTTATAAAATAATTTACACACATGATGGATGGATGTTCTACAAAGCAATTCACATACATAGTTTTAAGGTGCCACACAACGTAAAAGATGCACAAAAATATCAAAAGAAAAATATTCAGATGTAATAGAATCTCAGTATAATTAAGATATGACTAAAATTTCTATCATAGTATAAGAGCACTTATACATTATCCCTAAAAAAACAGAAAGTTATAATATTTGAAACTGTTTTTACTCATCAATATGGTAGAAGTGCATTGTGAATGTCAAAAAAAATAAGTAATGAATTATTTTTGGGATAATTGTGGAGAATGACAAACTAAGGAAAGTAATTAAATAAAATAACTCTCATTTCAGTTATTCCTTTAAAGGGCAAAATATCGGTCATTTTGCTATATCAAGCCCATCGTATAAAAAAAATTCCCCAAAACAAAATCCTCTTTTTTCTCTTTTTCCTTTATATTATAAAATATTTCTTCTTTCCTTCAATTTCTCCACAATATTCTCCACAATTTTAATTTCAAATTTTCAACTTATCTAGCACGCACGTCCTTGCGGTTTTTCAAAAGTATTTCATAAATTTCAAGGTACCGCCTAAAATTCATCTCACATTATCAATTTTTTTAATTTTTTTGAATTTCTTAAAAATATTTTTTCACTTCACTTCTTTATCCCTCAGATTTTTTGTTCAAACAATGGATGCCCAATCTCCATCAGATTCACAAGAGGTATATCATTGCATGTTGAAAATAATGTTGAATACCCATCGTTTTCCTTGGATCTAACTGTTAGGATCGAATCCACACACACACACTTGATGAATTAAGAACACAAGAACTTTCAAGAGAAAGAGATGAGAGATCTAGAGAGAGAAAGAGAGAAACCAATATTTCGTGGTAACACCCCGTGAGTAAACTTCCACGGCGGTGGGTATATATATTAATAATTTAGAGTATTTTTAGGTAATAAATGGAGAATAAATAGTAATCGGGCTCCACAACCTAACATTCTCCCACTTGGAGACTGATTCAGTCATCCAAAAAATACATTCTCAAAAAAAAGTCTCTCTCTCTAATCTCATCTCACACTAGCAACAACTACAGAAGACCAACCGAGGTTTTGCATAACCCCAGTTTCCCAACATCAACACATTTCGTCAAGATGTCTGGCGGATTCTTTGCACCCTCTATCTTCTCCAAGCAAATATCACCATCCTCCACTGCCCTGCTAGTGAAATGGTACCGCCTTCTGATGTGCTTTGTCTTCGAATGATAGACTGGATTTTTCACCAACTGTATGGCACTCTGGCTATCTGAGTAAAGAATCTTCTCGCTCTGCTTCTTGCCCAATTCCTCCTGATAATCTGCCAGCCATATCATCTCTTTCCCAGCTTCAGCTATTGCCACATACTCAGCTTCAGTAGATGAAAGAGAAACACACTTCTGAAGCCTGGACATCCTACTCACTGATGTTCCACCTATGGTGTAAATGTACCCGGATGTACTCTTGCTCAAGTCCACATTCCCACCAAGATCAGCATCCACAAAACCCTGTAGAGTCACCTTGCCTTTGCCAAAACAAAGTGAAGTACTGGATGTACCTCTCATATATCTCAGAAGCCACTTCACAGCTTCCCAATGCTCTTTCCCAGGGTTCGCCATGTACCTGCTAACAACTCCTACTGCATGTGCTATATCATGTCTAGTGCACACCATAGCATACAACAAATTTCCAACTGATGAAGCATATGGAACAAGTGTCATATGCTCACGCTCATCGGCTGTCTTGGGTGACTGCTCCTTTGACAATTTAAAGAGATTTGCCAATGGATTAGTCCTGGGTTTAGCATCATTAACCCTGAATCTGCTCAGCACCTTCTCAATGTACAACTCCTGAGATAGATTTAAAGTGCGAGCAGATCTATCCCGAGAAATCCTCATCCCCAAAATTTGCTTCGCTGGACCCAAATCTTTCATCTCAAACGCTGCAGACAACCTTGTCTTCAGATTATTAATCTCCCTTATACTAGATCCTGCAATCAACATATCATCTACATACAAGAGTAGAAAGACATATGAATCAATGTATTTCTTGAAGTAACAACATTGATCCTTTTCAGCTTTGCAGAATTCACTCTTGGTCATGAAGGAGTCAAACTTCTTGTACCACTGCCTTGGTGCTGGCTTTAGTCCATACAAGCTCCTGGTGAGCTTGCACACCATGTGTTCCTTTCCTGGAATCACAAATCCTTCCGGTTGCTGCATTTAGATCTCTTTGTCCAGATTTCCATGTAAAAACGTTGTTTTTACATCCATTTGCTCTAGATGCAAATTCTCCGATGCAACAACAGTCAAAAGAATTCGAATAGAGGTTAATTTCACAACATGAGAAAGTATTTCAGCATAATCAATACCTTTCCTTTGTGAATATCCTTTAACCACTAAACGAGCCTTGAACCTTCTTTTGCCATTTGGTTCAGTCTTGATTTTGAACACCCATTTGTTCAGCAAGGCTCTCTTCCTTGCAGGTAACTCAATCAACACACATGTGTCGTTCTTCTCAAGTTACCTCATCTCATCATCCATGGCTTGCTCCCACTTGATCGAATCCTCCACCTGTAGGGCCTCATCAAAAGACTCTGGTTCCCCCTCATCATTCAGGAATAGATAGTGTAATGAAGGTGAATACCTATCTGGTGCCCTGATGGTTCTGAATGATCTCCTTAACACCTGCTCAGGTGTAACTTGCTCCACTTCAGATTCTTCCGTAGGAGTTGGTTGAGTATCTGCTTCGACATCTCTGGGTTACTCTTCTCCAACTCAACATCAACATCCACTTGCTTTTAATCTCTTGTACAGGACAGATTCATCAAATGTCACGTCGCGATGTCTCAGGGTCTTTCTGTTCTTGTCATTCCAAAACCTGTAACCAAACAAATCACAACCATAGCCTATGAAGTAACACTTCACAGCCTTGACATCAAGCTTGTCTCTTTTTTCTGGATCAACATGAACATAAGCAGTGCAACCAAAAGTCCTCAAGTTTGAGTACTTAAGTTTTTTTCCTATCCACACCTCCTCTGGAATCTTGAACCCTAAAGGAATTGATGGTCCCCTGTTGATCAAGTATGCATATGTGCTCACAGCATCCGCCCAAAATATTTTGGGCAGCCCACAGTGTATCATCATACTCCTTGTACGCTCATTCAATGTTCTGTTCATCCTCTCAGCAATTCCATTCTGCCTTGCCTTACCAAGAACTGTTCTCATCAATCTGATTCCCTCAGCTGCACAGAATGCCTTGAACTCTGATTTGTCATACTCTCATCCATTGTTAGACCTTAGGCATTGGCGTTTCAAACCAACCGGTCTGATTCTCAACTTCAGCTTTCCACTTCTTGAAAGTTGCAAACACATCTGACTTAATGCTTAAGAGTAAACTCATACCTTCCTGCAGAAAACATCAATGAAGGTAACATAGAATCTGGATCCTCCAAGAGATGATACTAGAGATGGTCCCCAAACATCTGTACGGACCATTTCCAACCGCACTTTCTTTGGCTCTCTAAGAGTCTTTGTGAAGCTTACTCTTTTATGTTTGCCCATAACACAGCTCTCGCAAAGACCCATATCAACAGACTTCAGACCCTCTAATGCTCCTTTTGCAACCAGCATCTTCATTCCTTTAGCAATCATGTGTCCAAGTCTGTTGTGCCACGGACATGAATCGGAAACACCTTCAGCAACAACGGCCATGTTAATACACCCTGCAGTGGTGTACAAGGTTCCAGATTTGGTGGCACGAGCTACTACCATAGCACCTTTCACAATCTTCCACAAACCTTTTCCAAACTCTGCTGCATATCATGTGCTATCCAACTGACCAACAAAGATCAGATTTTTCTTGAGCCCAGGAATATATCTGACATCTTCCAATGTCCACTGATTTTCGGAGGTGGTCTTTATGCAAACATCCCCCTTTCCTTCAATCTCTAAGGCTTTATTGTCAGCTACATATACCTTTTCAAAATTTCCAGATTTAGAAGTTTGGAACAACTCCTTGCTTGGAGACGAATGGAAAGATGCATTAGAATCCAAAATCCATGATTCAACCGGTTTGTTCACACTAAGGATTAGAGCATCCCCAATGTCCTCTGCCAAATTTACAGAATCATTGTCATCTCCAGATTTCTGATTCTGTTTCTTCTTTGGCTTTGTACAGCTCGTCCGAAAGTGCCCTTTTTCTCCACAGTTCCAACAAGTCACGTTTGATCTGTTCGGAGATTTTCTTCGATTCTTTGATTTTGATCGACCATGTTGATTTTGGCCTTTCATCTTACTTTTCCCCCTTCGATCAACTCTGAGAGCACTGCCCGATGAATCTCACACTTCTCGTTTGCGAATACATTCGCTAAGAACAACATCACGGATTTCATCAAACTTTAGTTTATCAGATCCACGGGAATTGGTAATCGCAGCAACAACAGTATCCCAAGACTCGGACAGAGATGACATCGAAATCAACGCCTTAATTTCATCTTCGAAATTAATATCCACATAATTGAGTTGACTCACAGTTATATTGAACTAGTTTATATGATCAGAAACAGATCCATTCTCAGACATTTGTAAATTGAACAATCTACGCATCAAATATATCTTGTTCATTGCCGATGGTTTTTCATACATGTTTGACAGTGCCTTCAACAGATCGGACGTAGTCTTCTCCTTCACGATGTTCAACGCCACGTTTCTTGACAAAGTCAACCGGATCAACCCTAGATCCTGGTGATCCTTGAGCTTCCACTATTCCGGCTTCACCCCGATTAACGATTCGTGAAGATCTTTCTGGTACAAATAATCTTTGATCTGCATCTTCCAGAAACTGAAATCGGATCCATCAAACTTCTCAATTCCAAGCTTCAAACTATCCATCTTCAGTGATCGTGTTGAATCTCCTTAGCTCTGATATCAGTTATTAGGATCGAATCCACACACACACACTTGATGAATTAAGAACACAAGAACTTTCAAGAGAAAGAGATGAGAGATTTAGAGAGAGAAAGAGAGAAACCAATATTTCGTGGTAACACCTCGTGAGTAAACTTCCACGGGGGTGGGTATATATATTAATAATTTAGAGTATTTTTAGGTTACAGAGAATAAATAGAGAATAAATAGTAATCAGGCTCCACAACTTAACACTAACTCACATGTTCATTTTCTAATTCTAATACCATGCAAGAGATCAGATTCAAACTCAATAATGACGCATGTAGTGTGGATGGATGTGTGAAAAATCCTTCTAATGTTGATGGGTCAAGTAAGAAAAGGAAACATAATTCTGATGTTTTTACCGTTCATGTTGATAAAATGAAGTTGTTGGTTCTGGGTCAATCGAGCATCATAAGGTATCCATATAATCATTGTCTATATATATGTTAGATTTTATATTATATATCTTGTTTTTGTGTTGATTCATGTCTTATACAATTGTGATTGCATAAGTGTATAATCTATATTAGTATATGTTTTTGTGTTTCTGTTGATTTATGCCTTATACAATTGTGTTTGTATAAGGGCCCGTTTGGATGGGCTTAATAAAAGCAGCTTTAAAAAGTACTTTTGAAAGTGCTGAAACTTATTTTTAAATAAGCAGTTATGCGTTTGGATAAAAGTGCTGAAGTTGTTATGTCAAACGTGAAAAGGGAAAAATAGAAGAAAGAGATGTTAGGGTTATATGGGTAATTTGAAGATTGTATAAAAATATTAAGGAAAAAAACATAAAAATGTGGTCAACTTAAAAACAGCTTATAAGCTAAAAAAAAGCACCCCTACCCCAGCTTTTAACTTTTGGCTTAAAATAAGTTTTTTTTAACTTAAAATAAGCTATTTTGAGTATTGCCAAACAGTTAAATAAGTCAAAAACCAGCTTTTAAGTCAGTTTGACCAGCTTTTAAGCTGAGCCAAACAGGCTCTAAATATATAATAAATTATTGTATCTGTTTTTGTGCTTATACAATTGTGCTTTTATAAATGTATAATATATCTTACTATGTGCTTTCTATTCATATATTATACTGCCTATTTTACTGCCTCCTTATACAATTGTATGTATAAGTGTATGATATATCTTAGTATTTGATTTTGCTTATACAATTGTGATTGTATAGATGTAAAATGTATCTTACTATTTGTTTTTTTGTTTGTGTTGATTCATCCTTTATAATGCCTCCTTATACAATTCAGATTATATAAATGTAGTTTTTCTGTATGTATTCTAATATATGTTTTACTAGCCAATTAAGTCATTTTCAGAATTTCTTAATAAAAAATTAAATTATATACATTTGTAAGCTTAAGAATTGCAACAACAAACAAAATATGTATTTATACATATTATATCAACTTAATTTTTTAACTTATACACATTTTCAAATTATCCAAAATTCTCTATAACTTATACACACAATTATAGCTTTATACAAATATACAATTCACTAGGAACACTAAATATGTATATGTATATAACTGACAAATTCGTAAAAACAGATAATAGTGTTCCATACAATTATACAATTCACTATATATATATTATATATATATATATATATATATATATATATATATATAATATAGAGAGAGAGAGGAGAGAGAGAGATAGAGAGATAGATTCAAACAAACAAACAACATCTTATACATTATACCATAATCAGCAATTCTCATATCAGAATTTTAAAATTGTCAACAAATTTATCACAATTTTTTCTAGATTTCAATTTAACTATTCAAATCAATTAGGGACAAATATATACATCTCAATATACATTCAACTGAACTGATGAAAGTGAAAAACGAAATCTGAATTTTAAACTCCATTGTTGACAAAAATAAAATCAAAATTAAAGTATGTTTCGTCATGAAATTACCTCCTGTTTTTATCTGTGAAAACAAATTTATCTCGCTTGTTTGATTAATACCTTCAATAGGTTGATCGAGTTTTTTGAATTGTCTTCAATGAAGCAATTTCAAGTGAAGTAGAAGAAGACGGAATGAAACTGAAATTGAAATCGCGTGAATTAAGGGATCCTTTTTCTTATTTATCTACCAGATTATACCGCCTATTTTTATTTTTTATTTTTTAAAAAATTGAATTGTATAAAAGGCAAATGGTGTCTAGCGATTATACACAAAAAGACATACGTAGCAAACTAAAATTTTGCTACGGAACACAATTTTGAAATGTTTGCTATAGCCTACAATTGTGCAGTTTTTATTTGCTATATATAAAATTTGCCCAATATTTTTTTACAGAAAAGACTCAAATATACCATCAAACTCTTAGAAAAAACATATTTATACCATTGTTAATATTTTTAACGGATGATACAAATAAACTTTTTCTAATAGTTTGATGATATATTTAAATTTTTTTCCTTCTTTAGGACGAAGGTACAATTACCTCCTAGATCATGATCGAAATTCTTAAGACACACATTAACTAAACTAATGTCATATTATCTCTCTGAACTCATTTTATATATAATATTGTACAATTCTGGCTTATGGGACACACTCTGTGACTCCATGCAATTGAGGCGCATGAGAGATATCTGAATGCCACGTAAGTCAAATGGTGTAAAAAATTACAAAAAGAAAATGTGTTCATAGGTAATAGAACTTTAGTTTAATTAAGATGTGTAACTAGAATTTGGGTCATAGTTGGAAGGTATTTCTATCTTTATCCTTTTTAAATTCGGTATTTCATATTCATACTTCCTCCATCCCAATTAACGTGAGATAATGTGTCTCGGCAGAGAATTTAAGAAAAAAATGAAGATTTTTAAAATTTGTTGTCCAAAATAAATGATAAAAATTTGTATGATAATAAATTATTTCATTAAAGATAATATAAGTATTTTATATTTTAATTATTACGTAATATAAAAATACCATATTTTTTGTTTAGACAAACTAAAAAAGAAAGTAAACAAATTGAGACGGAGAGTCAAACCGGAATCAATAATGAACTAATCGTGCTTGAATGTTAGAATCTAATAAAAGAAAGAAAACAAACAAACAAAAAGAGTAAACGCGGTCAAATCAGTGTTCGGTTTGTATAATTTCAAAGAAATTTCAATGGTTCCATCAAAATTTTGATTGGTTTTGCTACAAAATCGCTAAATTTTTCGTCTCCTGATTACACAATCATCATTTTTTTCTGATTTTTTCAGGTATGTTATACACTATACTCTTCTATTTCTTCATTTTTTTTTGGTAAAAATATAATTTTTTTTCATTCGCATTTGACTTTGATTTATCTCTCCTATCCGAATGCTCAGAAATTCTCTGTTCTTGCTGAGTTTCTCGGCTTGGGCGGTGAATTTCTCAGGTTTGTAAATTTTTTTGAAATTTTTTAGTTTAATTTATTTTGAATCTGATTGAAATTGTGAGTTTTTTTTTTTTTTTTTTGATGTAGAGATATTGCGGTTTGGGTATAAAAATGGGTGAGCATTTGGTTGTGAAAGATGAGGACCGGGTCCGGGTTGGGAATACAGATGCATTATCATCATCAGGGGAACAGATTGAAAATGGGAAGAAGGCAACGGAAGTAGTGGAAGGAATTGGAGCTTCTTCTTCGAATTCGAAGACAATGAAGGAAAAGGAATTGGCTGTTGAGGAAGAAGAAGAAGGGAATGAGGAGGTGCCGTTAATTGGGGGTGCAGAGTGCCGTATTTGTCAAGATGAAGATTCTTTGAATAATTTGGAGAGTCCTTGTGCTTGTTGTGGAAGTCTCAAGGTGAAAATTCACCTTACTTTTTTTTAGCTTTGTTGTTAGCAAACTTAATCATTGGCGAAATAGATTTTGAACCTGACTCAAACCTAAAAGCGATGAGGTAAGATGACCATTTTTTAATCGCGCAATCAATGCCTAGGCAAAACATGATATGGGGGCCAACATTGGATAAACCAAGAATTGAAATGAGTTTGACTCTGATACCAGCTAAAGAAATGGACTTTGAATTTAACTTAACCCCAAAACTAGCTCATGAGATGAGGATTTCCCAAGAACGTGACCCCACATTCTAGATCCCGCAAATGATGTTGGAAAATTTTAACAAACATTTTACAGTTTAGGGGTTTTGTGAGCTTATAAGGTAATATTTTCCTTGTTGTTCGTATCTGATCTAAATAAATCAACCATGTGTTAGTGTTGTACTAGTTAGTGTCCATTATATGAATCCTCTAAATTCATTTTGCTCATCTAGTGTCTAAAAGGATCATAATAATAATACATCTATTAGGCTGACTTTCAATAGCCGACCGCTACTCTCCTCCTTTATAGCTTGAGATCAGTTGTATTTTCAGAAGCTAACATAGTCAGAGTTCCAGATTTGCTCCAAAATTAAAAATATTTATGTGCTCAAATTGTACTAGGTACACTTCTTAATTATAGACACTTGAGATAAGTGGAAGTTAATTGTTGTTTTATTCATGGTCAGTGAATTCGACCTCTCCCTTGTCACACATCGTGCAAACTTTGGCTCTGATGCTTAGTGTACATGAAGAGAAAATCCCTCTAACATGTTCACTAGAATTTCTTTGACCATTCAATTAGTTGATATATTTTCCCCCTAATTTGATCATATCTTGACTTCCTAAAAATTTTGCCGTAGAAGTCAGTTTTAATGTTTGTTGCATTAAGATCTTTCTCCTGGACATGTCAACAATCAATAGTTAACCCTCCGATATCCGATATCTTATCTACACCTTCTGAATATTGCCCCTATATAGTTGCACAACACTTGGTGTTGCTGTTCTCATTTTATTTTACTGATAAATTATGTGATCTCTATACTTGTATTTCAAGAGGTTTTGCTCTACATCCTGTTTACAGTTTACCTCACTTTCTTTCTTCAATTTGCTTTTTTCTTTTAGTTGGAATAGTAAATTTGTACAAGTACTGATGGTTTTAGTGGAAACAATTGATCTGCAGTATGCACATCGAAAGTGTGTCCAACACTGGTGCAATGAGAAGGGTGACATTACTTGTGAGATTTGCCATCAGGTATGTCTGTGTGTTGTTTTGCACCGTATCTTGCATGTTGTGAGACTGGTAAGAGGACTTTTCTATTAAATAAGCAACTTCTCATGTCATGAGAAAGGAAAAAAAGCATCCTCCAACAAAAAGTGCAATATCATATTTTCTTGTTTGTGAAGCTGTCCGCCTCTTTCATCTGTTATGGAAAAAAGGGATCCTTTTTACTTTAAAGCACATGGAACTGAATCATGGTAGTCAATTTATATATGCTTCATTTTTGTGATATAAGCATACATGTTAATGAGGATGTTTCTCTGCAAAGTACTTCAGATGGCACTAGAATTTTAGTATTGTAAATGTTTTATTTTTCTAAAATATCAACATTATAACTATAATTTGATGTATTACATATGCGTGGATGGACAAGATTCAGTAGAATTGCTTTATTTTGGATAGAATCAGTACTTCGTTTTATCAGACAATGTTTTGGTTATCTATCTGTCTTTTTGGAGAACCTGGGATTGAGCGATTCTTTTAATTCTAGCATATTCTATTGGCCACCTACTTTATTTATATAATAAATTTCCATTTTCATTCTCAAATGCAGCAATACCAGCCTGGTTACACTGCCCCTCCTCGAGCTCGGTCAGAGGATACAATTATAGATATCGGGTGAGTTTAACTTTTCTTTAGTGCAGGTTTCTTTGTTGGGTATGTCTTAAATTTTTCTTTTTCAAGTAGCTTTTCAGTAGCATTGCTAAAGACATGCTTGAGTAGCTCACAACACCGGCTGAATTCTCTGCTAGGATATGCGTGTTCTACTGAGGCACCAAGGTGGTGAAGCATTCACTTTAGACAATTCCGACAAACCAACAGTTATTCTTCTTAATTTGGCTACTTTAGGCGAGTGATAGATGGTATCTTGAAGAGGGGAACTCTAGACAATAAGTATAACGATTAAATCAATATAGTAATTGTTAAGAGAACAATACAAAAAGAAAAAATATGTAATATGTGATACCAATGAGAGTCATCAGGGCATTAAGGAGGAGGATCCTACAGATGAATATGCTCGTATTTAGGAACAGAAAATTGTTATAAGGAAACTACTGATTGAATCTGCATCTGCATATTTGGGGTGGTTTATGAACTTGATTGACCTGCCTTTAGCCTTTTACTTTCCTTTTTTTTTCCACTAATAAAAAGATTTCCTATTCCTCTGTTGATATAATTGTTATTTGTCCGTACATATACATGTCGGTGTGTGCATGTGTATTAATACATAAAAACAGCTTTTTCTTGGGCTAGCTCATTCCAGATGTGCTTTGCCTTTGACAATAATGTGTGCAGTCCATTGTGTCATATTATTACCCATAGATTCTTTTTCTAAATATTAGTTAAGTGGCGTTGGTCGCAAGATTCAATATTTCTCCGCAGTTTATTAGCTCTTTGGGTTGCTTAATTGTTTTGCAGAGGAGGATGGCAAATTGCTGGCACACCTCTGGAATTACACGATCCTCGCCTTTTGGCAATTAGAGAGGCTGAACGCCAACTTTTGGAAGCTGAATATGATGATTATAATGCTACAAATGCAAGTGGTGTTGCGTTCTGCCGTTCTGCTGCTCTAATTGTAAGCATTTACTGCTATTTGTCCCAGAAGAAATCTAGAATTATTAGTAGACGTTTGGGTATGGATTTGGTTGAAACTTGAAAAAAAAGTATTTTTGAAGATGAAAAATGGTATTTGGAAGTTGAAATTGTGTTTGAACATGCATGTCACTTGAAAAGCATTGAAGTTTGTGAGTGGAAAATGTTCTTACTTGAAAAACTCATCTTCATAAACGAACCAATTTAATTGAATTTTATTTTTAGATTCTTTAATCTGTTAGAAAAAGATACAATCAAAAAGTCATTCCAATATATAACCAAACAATGCTTTGAAAATAATATTGGAAAAAAAGGAAAAATATTATGTCCAAACAGATCCTATAGAAAGACGTCAAGGTAACTGTCCTCTCTGGCCCTAAGCCCCTAGCACTGCATTTCTATCATTGCTTCTTGCTTGGTTCACCTTGTAGGAGTGGGTAGATGCTTCCAAAATTTTGAGATTTGTGTCACATAGATGTTGCCTCTTCCACTGTCCTTATTCATTTACCTCAAGATTTTCTTTATCCTCTATGTTTCAATTGGCTGTGAAGAAAATATGAAGAGAAATAGTATCGTATATTTCCATGGTATAGATGATAATGTATATACCATATGTCCGAGCTGATGTCTACACACAGGCACATATGCATGTATATATACAAATTTGCACTCAATTCTGATGATCTACATACAATTGTGGCAGTTAATGGCTTTTCTGCTCTTGCGACATGCATTACCTGTAGCAGATGCAGATGGAGATGACGAAGATCCCTCTGCTTTCTTCTCGGTAATTAATAATATCTGTTATGCTCTATCTACCTCTATCTGTTTCTCGTAAACTGATTTATTATTACTGCTTGAATTATAACTCCCATAAATGTATGGTACGCAGCTTTTCTTGCTTCGGTTAATTGGCTTTCTTTTACCTTGCTACATCATGGTCTGGGCCATCAGCATTTTGCAGCAGCGCAGGCAAAGAGAGGTTGGTGTTAGTTTTGCTGTTTGAACAATTTTCTCAACATTTTGCCCACGATGAATCAGTCGAATACATTGAAACATGCGCCATTTTTGGTTATATAATTAAATGTAATGCTTGTTTTCATGGTTTGGTGAAAGCAGGAAGCTGCAGCATTAGCAACAGCACAATTTGCATTTGTGGTACAATCTGGGCAGCCAACAGGTGTACAGTTTGCCATGGCATCAGCTACACCATCTATTCCTGCATCAACGGACTCTTCGTCTGTGCCTGCACCAATGGATCGGGTTTAATATTGTCACATGTGAATATTGGTTCCTGTCATGAAAGCTTCCAGCTGCAACAAGCCTCGTTTATTAAACGTAGATGCTGCGTCGTTTTGTAAGTAGTATTGTGGATATAATAGCAGCATCTCATGTCATTTCATGAACCAACAATTTTACCAAGCTGTATATTAAAATTCTTTTGATCTTGGTATGTATGTATGACATTTAGTAACCATTTTTCACATCTGGTTGAGACCAGTTTTGTATAATATGTCTTGTAGAAACCTTCATTTTTTTTATTTTTTATTTTTTCATTTCAGTTGGCTAAATTTATTTTACTCTATTGTTGAATATAGATAATTATGTATAAAGATTATGCCAATAGATTTTGGTAGCTTTTGCTTGTTTAAATTATCCAGGAAGACAATTACATATGCAATTCTAAAATTTTATTTTTGAAAGTATTGACTATATTCATAAAGTTATTTGAGTATCAGTGGCAAGGGTATTTTTAAACTACTCTAAGTATTAATTATAAGGTATTTAGGTGATACAAGCTAAATTTTTTTTTAAAAAAAGGAAAAACTATTTAAGTCAATAAAATTCCTATTATATTTAATAATTTGCTCTATAGTTTGACATTAATGATTTAATATCATATTTCAAATCATATAGATGAGAGGAAAGAGTTGGATACATGCGAATTCATTTGAATACTGTTTATTTAGAACAAATTACATTTAATTTTGATCTCGTTATTCGAGATACATGTATCTGAATTTCAAAATCTAAAAAGATTTGTAAAGCTTCAAATACACATATTCATAATCTAAAATCTAGTAAGATTCGTAATATTAGAAATTATTATAAATTTAAGTAATTCACTCACAAATTCGTGAAATTTATGTAAGTTATCCAAAAATGATTTCAATACTTGGAGTTTTGGCCCTCTTGTTGCTACTTTTAGTATTAGAGAGTGGCAAAATCAAACTCAACAAATCCAACCTGTTCAACCCGATAAAGTTTGAGTTGATTATTGATTTGCCCATTCATTAACTCAACTTATTTTAACTCATTAAAAATTGGATTGATGTGTATTCGAATTGGTTCATGATAAATCTTGTTAAAATATTTTAATTTTTTTTAAAAAAATTATAATATTATTAAGTATTAAAATAGTTTAAAGAACAAATAAAACAATCAAGCTTAAAGATAATTAGACTGAGTTAAATCGTGACCCGTTATATAATTTCTTATCTAATCTATTTTAATTCAAACAAATTTAAAATAATTAGATCTTAATCTAATAATTATCTTAACCCATTATAATCCGTCCAAATCGTTTGTGAATTTTAGGTCCCATTTCCCTTGTAATGTAGTGAGAATGCCCATACTCTCAAATTTACTATTATGAGTCAAGAATTTCCAACTAAAAATATTTATCCAAAATCAACAAAACATAAATTATCTATTTCAAATATTGATTATCCATATATAGATATTTATGCTAAATTATTGAATAAATATTTACTCTTTTGGGTCCCATGGCTTTTGAGAGGTAGGGCTGCTTATAAGACGGATTAGATAGATAATTATGCTTACAGTTAACAATTTGACTTATTGAATATCAAGTTTTAAATATACTAATTCACTAGCTAATCAAATTTCACATTCCTTAAGAAACTAAGTAACTTTACAATTATATTCTTATTTAGTGTTTTTAGGAGTTAGTTTTAATAAATGAATTAATTTTTTTTAATTAATTAATTTGTGTTATAAAATTAAGCTCATAAGAATATAATCATAAAGAGAAAAAGACAAGAGAAGTAGATAGAAGAAGATGAATTTTCTTCATATTTAAGTCTATACAATGGTGAATGATATCTCTATTTATAGTGTTGAGATATCATAGTCAAAGGTCACCTTGGAATTATACATAGTTATCATCAAGGTTCATATCACCTTGGAATCTTATCACATTGGAAACACTAATACATGAATCCAATTAATTGTTGGATAACTCTAATGGATCATCCATATAACACAATAGATTTATAACACTCCCCCTTGGATGTCCATAGATAATGAGCCTCGTTAAAAACTTACTAGGAAAAATCCCGTGGGAAAAAATTCTAGTGAAGAAAAAAGAGTACACATATCTTTTGATACGCACTATTTGTTGCCTCATTAAAAACCTTGTCAGGAAAACCCAGTGGGAAAAAATCTCGGTCAAGGGAAAAAGAGTGCAACGTGATTATACTCTCCCTGATTAAAACATCACTTAATTTCTTGTGATGATGTCTCCAATCTTCGTACATTGTGATTTGTATATTCTTTTTCAAAGAAAAACCACACATTTCTTGAATATGGTGTGTCATTTATCTCAACCAGACGCACTTTCGACTTGCTTCATGGAGGACTTTTATTTCGCATAGCAACATTTGCTTCATTGATCGCTAGGATATTATTGTGCCTCCACATGCAAACATATAGCGTGCTTGAGATAGATCTTTATGCGGATCAGATAAATATTCTGCATCTGCGTAACCAATCAATTTTGTCTTGGATTCCTCGGGATAGAATAAACTCATAACTATGGTCCTTCGAGGTTATTCAATCATGTGCTAAACACCATTTCAATGTCCTTTTATCGAGAGAAACTGAATCTTGCCAGTAAATTTATTGCAAAACAAATTTCTGGTCAAATTATTGTTAGTAAGATGCACTAGTGCCCTGATTGCACCAAGATAGAGTTTCATCACCAAGAAACTCTTCATCCTTCTTTTGAGATCAAACTGAATCATCATTGATGTCAAGTGATCTCATAATCATTGGGGTACTCAATTAATGCGATTTATCCATATAAAATTGCATCAAAACTTTTCAGTGTATGTGCACTGTTAGACAAATATTTCATTTGTCAAATTATCAATTTGTAGGTCAAGACAAAATTTTGTCTTACCAAGACCTTTTCATAAAAATACAAGGACAATTAGAGTCATTCTTTTGTACCATTTTTCTTCCTTGACTACTTCAATCCATATAAGGATTCTTGAAGCTTTATTGGAAAAATTTCTTTCAAACTCTTATATGCTTCAGACACCTCGATTATTTCAAGGATTTTCATATAACCTTCATTGTCTAGCTAGACATTACAATTATTCATTACAAGTTTTCATATGTTGCCAGATCAAAACAAACTTCATTGCATCCACCAAAGGAGAAAACATCTCCAATAATGTCAGAATTTTTGCGATAAACCTTTATGCCCCAAGGCACAAACCGTATTTGATATCTTACGGTTATACTATCGCATAATAATTTATTTGTACCCCACTGACATTATACCTTGATTTATGAACTACCAGTCCAAAATGTCACTTTTCTAAGTGAAACAAAATATACTTGAATTGTGCATTTTACTTGGCCAACCATTTATCTGTCCACACTATATGACAGATTTGAATTCAAGATCCTCGTCACAATTTATACCATTGAGCGCTACCTCATATCAAAGATACCGTCGACGGTTATTTGATATTGATTTCAACAAGACATAACTTATCGAGATCTCTTCATTTTTCATTATTTCAGGTACCTGAACCTTTTTCAAGATTTTATGAAGTGTTATGTCAATGTGCTCCTTCATAACACTTGCCTCATTATCATGACCATATTGATCATTTGCTCCTTCCTTCTTCAAGGAATTTTATATTTGGAATCGATTGGTCTATTATGCTTCCGGCGTATCATAGACTCTGTCCTTCAAGGACTTCACATTGGAGCATTTGCAGCTGAATTATATCATAGGGTCAGTGCATTCATCTGGCAACTGATTTGCAACATTGTGCAACTAAATTATCCCTTGAACTTTAAGTTCACATATTTATTTAACGAGGATCTAGATAATTCATAATTAACCTCACACATAATTTTCAGCTGTCAATCATCTCTCCCCCTAATGTTAGAAAATCTAACATTCATTCCAACCTTATTTGGAAGTTCATCTTTGTGCGTGGTGGGGCAACTAAAATCATAACCGCACATTCAATATTTTAGATGAAAATTATATGGTTCCTGATCCTGAACCAATTTTAATGGGGAAACCTTGTTGGTTTGATGCATACATGTGTTGCAACAAGTTATCTCATACAAAATCTTATTTGGGAGTTTTGTTCTCATAAACATGATTTAGCTATAATTGGAGGCATACATTTTGTGTTAAATCAACCAGCATTATCAATATAATTTCATAGTTTGGAACTGTGCTCTTAATTTTAACAATTCAAGCAAACAACCTTACAGAAAACCAATTTGTAAGTTGACAACAAAATACATGTGGCCATCGCATAGATGCATCAATCATATACTTGCAAATGATCCACATGACAGGTGAATGGGCCCATATTCACCCTTTCATATGTTCCAAAAATTTTAGGGGATTAAAATCCCAACCTTAGCTGGTACAATGATCATTTTATCAAGAGAACAAGCAACACAAGAGAATTCTTGAAGAATTTTTATTTCTTCATCATATAAATTACCTGAATTCTCAATCACGTTTGCATCACATTTAATCGGAATGGTCAACCAGTCATGCCAACTGATCTTTATTTTAGTACACTTATAACTTACTTTTACATGTGATTTCATCAGCATGTACATGTTTGTATGGAACAAACAAGAGGAAAGGTGGGGTAATCTTTTACATAAACATTTATAACCCTCTTCGGTTGTAGTGATTTATAGTCTCTATATTTATTTTCAATTCATCCGAAACTTAAAAAGTTTTTTTTGAGACTTATTACAACCCCAATATTATTCCTCTGATAATAGCACAACTCGTTAGAGCTTGCAATTAATTTTGTGTACTATCACATATTGCATGACACCATCCCTATGGTGAGCATCTCCTTCAAGGAGGAAATTATATTATAATTGTCATGGTCAAAATCATTACGAGCAAGAAGTCTTTCTTGCTTTACTTCTGTTGTACCATAGGTGCACAACCAATGACAAATTTGTATTGCCACACAATAATGACCACAATCCTTATAGGCAAGAACTATTTCTGTCTTTTTTTCCTTTCGGTAGTTCATAATAAACATATCATAGTGACGTATAAACGTACAATACGATTATCCATTTCTGCCAAATAAAATTTGTTTCCTCTCAAACCTCTCGTAGAGGTGAGTTTTGACATATATCATTTTTTTCTCAAACCTTCCATAGAGGTGAGTTGTGACATATATTCAATCCATAATGATTTTATCACATCTTGACCCATTCTCTAATAAAATGGTCGAGCATTCACGATACTCATCAGAAGTCACATTCTCTTCAAGGAATGGACTAATCATTTATATGTATTATAAGTACATTGTCATGATTTTAAAATTCATCATATTTTCATGACACACCTCAACATCACTTTGAAAGATCAAGTGTACTATCACTTTATCTTTTTGTCTCTTGATGGAGGATTTATAAACTCGTCAAGTTATTGAATTGACAACATTCACAAGTCCAATGGCATTTCATATCATTTTGATAATAAAAATTGCCTTCACATTTTGAAGGACTATTTGAAGAACCTATAGTGTTCTTCCTTTTATAATTACCACAATTATGACTATTATAATATCGTCCCTTCACGCCTTTTTTTCATACATTCAGTTACTTGTCATGTTTCAGACTTATTATTTACTGCTACCACATTCAAATGATAGAATAGAGCAATTGGGCGGATTTCAAACTTATCATATACTGGTACCACATTCGCTTTAGGGAATGGAGCAAATTTAATATGATGAATTTCAAGACATTTCATCAATTATATATTATTTTTCTTAGTCATCATTTTATCATCTCTATGGTGCATTGACTCAAAATCAATGTCTTACCCATATAAGGCGTGTTACGCCATAATTCTATGGGACTTGAATCCAATCACGATGCATCAAAACTCTAATTGATGTCTTACCCTTTTGGTGCGATAGAACTTGAATCTATCATCTTATCCTCAAATATTTTTCATTATGGTGCATCCGAACTTTAACCTGATGTCTTACCCTTTTGGTGCGATGAAACTTGAATCCATCATCTTACCCTCAACCAACGGTATAATAAATCGAAGTACAACATGATTTATTCTTTAAGTCTTTCAAAATAATCAAAATAATATTCAAACTCATGCTATTAAAATTTTATACCTTCTTCCATTTAAGAAGTTTTGTATAGCATGTCATATTCAACCAATAGTAGTATACGTCTTCGGTTCCTGATAATTGTTAGTGACGAACACTATTTTATTCTAAATCATAAAATATTTTAGAAAATACATACCTGATTTTATGCATATAATACTTTGATCTTCATAACGAGATCAACCAAAATATGAGCTAAAGAAAAACAAGAACTCACTTTCAATTAGATAAAGACTCGTGCTGATAACGTGTTATAAAATCAAGCTCATAAGAATATAATCATAAAGAGAAGAAGACAAGAGAAGTAGATAGAAGAAGAGGAATTTTCTTCATATTTAAGTCTATACAATGGTGAATGATATCTCTATTTATAGTGTTGAGATATCATAGTCAAAGATCACCTTGGAATTATATATAGTTATCATCAAGGTTTATATCACCTTGGAATCTTATCACATTTGAAACACTAATACATGAATCCAATTAATTGTTGAATAACTCTAATGGATCATCCACATAACACAATAGATTTATAACAATTTGATCAATGAATGTGAATTAATTGTTTAGTTCTAACATGTTGGTCAAATACGGTAAAATGAGAATAATAGTTCATTTATGTATTGATTTGTGAAATGACAAATATTAAAGAATATTTATTCTTATTAGTTATTACAGACGTCATATGAAAAGAAAAGAAATAATCAACAATTTATGTTTTCATACTCTCTTCTTTCTTTTTCTTCCCAATTATATTCATATTCAATCAAACAAAATAATTATTTTAACTTAAGCTCATAATTCTATAATTTTAAATCACAACAAAAAATATATAGAAATCTGAATTTTGAAAATACTTGCTCATTAACCTTTAATTCAAATAATTGAATATCAATAAGTCAATTTTATAATTAGCTTATCAGTTACGATTTGATTTCGCTAGAAACCTCCACTACCCCCCCCCCCTCAAACCCCCAGCCCCCACCACCACAAAAACAAAAATAAATTAAAAAAACTGAGAATTGTAAAGAGAGACACAGAAAGTTGTAAATTTGATGTATATACTTGTAGATATCCTTGAACAAAAAAAAAATTAGGGGTTTTGCAGTGTTTCTGTTCTTGATTTAATTTGAAAGGTATATGAGTTGTGGACTTACAAAGCAAAAATAAAGCAGGAAAGCCAGTAAAAGGAAGTATTGAATTTTTTTTCATGCCATTGGTATGCTGATTCAACTCTCTATAGCTAATGTTTCATTCAATTATTTGAATTGTCAATTATAAAGCTCCAATCTTTATTGTCTTTTTGATTTGATTGCTTCATTTTTCAAGTGAGACTGCACTTTTAAGCCAATTTACTGTATAAAGTTCAAATCTTTTCATATAGGGTTATAATTAAAAGACCTATTTTCTTGGGTCTGCTCTAAGTATCAGGTCTTGTTTTTTCAAGTTTTCTGTTAAAGACCTATTTTCTTGGGTCTGCTCTATGTATCAGGTCTTGTTTCTTTTCAAGTTTCTGTTGTGGACTGTAAAGCAAAATAAAGTAGAGTTGGAAGGTCATTAAGAAAGTGTTGGAAAAAATTTATGCCATTTGTATGGTGATTCAACCCTCTATAGCTGATCTTTCATTTGAGTTCTTGAATTTAAAGTTCCTAGCTTTCTTGTCAGTTATATTTGATTGGTTCATTCAGTATAAAGTTCAAATCTTTATGGGGTCTACTGATAGTTTCCTAAGTGTAGTTAAAGACCCATTTTCTTGGGTCTTCTCTATGTATCAGTTCTTGGCTAAAAGTTTCTGTTGTGGACTGTAAAGCAAAATAGAGCACAGTTGGAAGGTCATTAAGAAAGTGTGTGTGACGTGGGGGTGGGGGTGTGGGGGGATTTCATGCTATTGGTATGCTGATTCAACCCTATATAGCTGATTAGGGTTCTTGATTATAAAGTTCCTATCTTTCTTGTCAATTTGATTGATTCATTTGTCAAGTGAGACTTTCACTTTCTAGACCCATTAACTGTGTAAAGTTTAAATATTTTCTTATGTTGTATCATAATAACTTCTTAGGTGAAGTTAAAGTGTAATAAACTTGCAGTTTTTAGCATTTTATCAATTTTTTGTTTCATGTTTCTTTTCTCTCTCTTTTTGTTCTGTAGCTTTTAATGGTGGTCTATTAGAGGCACTGTTATTTGTTAAAATACCCACTTACTGTTTAGGAAACTAAAAAGAGAAACGTATTTAAAAGCTTGATTTATGGGTTGGTTTGTTAAACTTTTGTGTATTCCAACTGGAAAACTCCAACCATCCCAATTTATGTGGCACCATTTGACCGACACAATATTTATGTGATAATTATTCTTACTTGTTCATTTGTATGGCTGTAAATTATTTCGTTAAGGGGAAAATGATCATTTTAAAGTTAAAATTGTTTCCAATTATGGAAATGTGGTCATCAAAAATTGTTTCCAATTATAGAAATGTCACATTCTTTTTAGAATGGACTGAAAGAAAAAGTGTCACATAAATTGCGAGGGAGGGAGTTAAAATTTGATTTTGATCCTAGTACACTGCTAGGTGTTTAAGATTAAATGGTGACCTCCTGCTACCTTAATTTGCAGTTATTGGAGTATCAGGGAGAAGAAGGAGCTTTATCTGTTTTTCCTTTCATAGCTTTAATTGACTTCTGCTAATTTCTAGAATTTTGTACACTAAAAAGCATTTGGTACCAAAAGCTATGATCTTTTGGGACCTCAACGAGCAAATTGTTGTAGAACTATGCTCTGATCTTGCTATACTTCTGATACATTTAAAAAACATGTGTATCGGCATTCAGCTTCCTTCACTTTCCTAATTCAGTGCTGAAATCATTTCAGGACAGCAATGGCAAACAAAAGCATGGGGGAGAATAGGACCAGGACTTCTGTGTCAATATTTATTGTAGCTGGTCTCTGTTTCTTCTTCTATTTGCTTGGATCATGGCAGAGAAGTGGCGTCGGGAAGGGAGATAGTATAGCTCTGGCAGTCACCAAGAGTGGTGAGAACTGCAATATCCTACCAAATCTCAATTTTGAGACTCGTCATGGTGGCCAAGCAGGTAGTATTGATGATTCAGGAACAGAAGTCAAAAAGTTTAAGCCATGTCGTCCTCGTTACACTGATCATACACCATGTCAAGATCAAAAGCGTGCTATGCACCTCCCAAGGGAAAATATGATCTATCGAGAAAGGCATTGTCCGCCTCCAGAAAAGAAGTTGAATTGCCTTATTCCAGCACCTAAGGGGTATGTCGCCCCATTTCCATGGCCAAAGAGTCGGGATTACGTTCCATATGTGAATGCCCCCTATAAGAGCTTGACGGTTGAGAAGGCCATTCAGAACTGGATTCAGTATGAAGGTAATGTGTTTAGGTTCCCTGGAGGAGGGACACAGTTTCCTCAAGGAGCAGATAAATATATTGATCAGCTTGCTTCTGTAATCCCAATTCAAAATGGAACTGTTCGGACTGCTCTGGACACTGGTTGCGGGGTATGATTTGTTCAGTAAAAACCTTTCTTATAGCAAAAGATATCCATGTCTCAGTTTGTTTACCTATTTGGAGAATACTTCTTGTTGTTCTGTTGGCTTTTTTGACTAACAATGTTTCATGACACCAGGTTGCAAGTTGGGGTGCTTATCTTTGGAAAAGGAATGTCATCGCAATGTCATTTGCTCCACGAGACTCACATGAAGCTCAAGTTCAGTTTGCTCTTGAAAGGGGTGTACCTGCTGTAATTGGCGTCCTAGGAACAGTCAAAATGCCATATCCATCTAGGGCCTTTGATATGGCTCATTGTTCTCGCTGTCTAATCCCATGGGGAGCTGCTGGTATGAATCTTGTGTGGTAGTAAGAATACCTTCTTGATGACGAATTGTAATTTCGAAAAAGTGTGACCTTTTAAAATTTTGGAAGACATTTGGTTTTAATTTCTTCTTTTACTTGTTTTTTCTTTATGGTTTATTGAAATCTTAGCCTTTTCGGTAGCTGTTCTTTTGTTGTATATCATAGTCTTTCTTCATGCAGATGGAATCCTCATGATGGAAGTTGATAGAGTTCTTCGACCTGGTGGCTACTGGGTGCTTTCTGGCCCTCCGATCAATTGGAAGACTAATTACAAGGCCTGGCAACGCCCGATGGAGGACTTTCAGGAAGAACAAAGGAAAATTGAAGAGATTGCCAAACTTCTTTGCTGGGAGAAGAAATCTGAGAAGGGTGAGACTGCTATTTGGCAGAAAAGGATGGATGCCGACTCATGCCGTTCTACGCAAGAAGATTCTGAAGCTACAATTTGTAAATCGACAGATCCAGATGATGTCTGGTACGTCATCATTCTAAACAGTTCAGTTTTATATGTTGGAAATTCTTTCTACTTAAAGCAAAAGCTAAAGAGAATATGCTTCTTGCCTACCATGAGTAGCAAATTTGTGCTTCTGTAAACCAGGTTGCTAAAACTATACAAGTACTTTTTGGAATGATGTGAACTTTTTTCCTTGGACAAACTGTGTTTAAAGAAGGTCGCAGTATGCGGAAAGATATCTAGAAGTCTCTATACTTACAGTTTTGTGATAATCTGATATGGTGGATATTTACCTTGTGGCAAGTACCATCCAAACCTGTTGGTGCAAGCTAGTTAGATGCATAATACAGCATTATTTCTAATAGCCTGGCCGCTTCAATTGTAGCAAAGTAGTAGGATAAACTCTTTCATTTCACCTAATACTACGTATATTGCAGCGCAAACTCAATTTTGAAGATCAAGTTTCATGAATTCCATTATTTTGCTTCTGTTGATCAGGTACAACAAAATGGAAGCATGCATAACACCAAGCAAAGGCAATGGTGATGATGAAGGTCTAAAACCATTCCCTGAGAGACTTTTTGCTGTTCCTCCAAGAATTGCTAATGGACTAGTTTCTGGAGTCTCCATTGAGGCATATCTGGAAGACAACAGGAAATGGAAGAAGCATGTTAGTGCTTATAAGAAAATTAACAAACTCATAGACACAGGAAGGTACCGTAATATCATGGACATGAATTCTGGACTTGGAGGTTTTGCTGCAGCTCTTCAATCTCCCAAGTTGTGGGTTATGAATGTTATGCCTACGATAGCCAAGAAAAATACCTTGGGAGTCATTTATGAGCGTGGGCTTATCGGAATTTATCATGACTGGTACGGCTTTCTCTCTCCTATGCTCAATTATATACTTATCTGGTATAGTTGTGGCTTTGATAACTTATCAAGGATTTTTCATTCTTAGGAAGTTCAGTTCTCTTGCAACTCGATTTTGTGTGAGTGATTATTAATCTTGTATTCTCTAGTATTTGGTTTTAAACGCAAAGGACCATCAAAGGAAACCTTGTTCTGTATCAATGGCTTTGAAAAAATTAAGGAATTGTCATATGAAAGGACACCTTGATCTAATGTTACTTTCATTTATATGTTAGTTTGCACTTTTACTTCTTGTTTAGGTATAGTAGTTAACATAAACTTAGAGGATACTATAATCACGATCCTTTAGGTGAAGAGATAAATATAATAAGAGGCCGTAAGTATCTGAGGGTGTAAAATTTAATTACACATATGCACACAACTATATAAGTTGCTGCATTTGTTTGTAGCACCAAATCTTTTCTGCTTGGTGGGAATAAGGAATGTCAATCCTATGCAGTCTACTTTTAACAAATTGCTTGTCTAACTTTGTCTCTTCATAAGGAATTCAAATTATTCAGTAATTTTCTCTTCCTCTTGTCCTGCTGAAAATCTACACTCTGATAACAGTTATTGTGTTTCAGGTGTGAAGCGTTCTCTACATACCCAAGGACTTATGATCTCATTCATGCTCATGGTCTTTTCAGTTTATACAAGGACAAGTAAGTATTTCCACTTCTCTTTTTTTGTTCCTTTTCTTTTTTTGTATTTCAGCTCGTTCGCCGTTGAGATCAAGAACCTTTGTATTGTGGCTGTTAAGAATGAGGGCTAGATGCCAATCTGACATGACTGCAATTTGGAAATAAAAAGAATAAGTCGGTGGTATAATTTTACGCCACCATCTCCTATTTCATATATAGAATGTTTTGACATGATTCCATTTTTATTTGTCCTTTACTAATTCCAAAAGTTCAAAATAATCAAACTATTCAATTGTCAAGCTTCAATATGATCGTTCTTGATCAAACTCTTTTCAACTATTATTAATATATCTTTCAAATTTCAGTAACACTAATATAATATATAAGTTAAGTTAACTTCTTAAACTCAGTCAAAAGTCAATACCACGATATAAATTGACGAAGGAGCACACCTAATTGCCTCCTTTGACTCCCATTCTGAAATTGAGCTTTATGCAACTAGCATAACTATAATACTATGAATGAAAATCATGTCTTATTTTAGACCAACTTGGAATTTTCATTGGTGCATCATGTTTATAACTGTCAACTTTAGTTTTAGACCAACTTGTGATTTTCATTGGTCAGGTTTGTAATTGTCAACTTTAGTTTTGGTCTTTTGGACCAACTTGCAAGTTTTATTGGTGCATCATGTTTGTAATTGTTAACTTTAGTGAGTCTGGTTTGATCATGTGACATGATCCTCCCTCACTAGATGCTTTTTTTGGGTAAGCAGAGATCTACACGTAAGCACTTGTTTTTTAATTGTCATGCCCGGATCAGCTTGTGCACACCTCGAATAATTTATGGGGTACTTGCTGCCCTCCACCCAGTGTTTAGGACGGCGAGAGGCGACAAGGGCCTGCCTCGCCACGCGGCGAGGCGAGCGGCGAGGCGCTTGCCTTTTTGAATCAAGGCGCCAATGAATACCAAAAATTAAAAATATTTAATTGCATATTTTATCCAAAATTTTAATAGTAATAACACATATTAGCAAATAATCAATTCAAAAAACAATAGTAGATACTAAAAAGGAGTCGCGCAGCAACAAATTTTGAATATAGAAAAAAAAAACCTAATTTTGACTAATATTGTTAAGTCAAATCTTTTTTAAAAAGATAAATAAAAAAGGCGACGCCATTTTTGTCGCCATTAGCTCGCCATGGGTCGCCTTTTGTATGTCGCCTCGCCTCAGTGCGGCATGGCGAGAAGGGCTCGCCTCGCCTCGCCTCTCGCCTTTGGCGATGAGGCGCTCGCCATTCACAACACTGCCTCCACCAACAATAGGTATCAGGTAACGGTCTACCAAGGCCCGATAGATGGGAAGAACTCACCTACTTAGTATTTTTGCCTCCAGTAGGATTTGAATTTGGGAGGTTGAGACCTCATGGTTCTCCACCCACTTCATTGACCACTAAACAGTAGACGCACCCTCGGTTGCACAAGTAAGAACTTTTCTAATTCGTATTAGAGTTAAGAGATATGTTCAAAATAAATACCATTTTTTGGAGGTTGGCTGGTTTGTTCGCATATGAATTCGATGCTAGAACAACAGGTTAAGCAACTAGAAAAAGTTTGCTGAATTGATGTATAGGCTAAAAGGAAAAATAGGTCAGTTATAATGGACGAATTCAGCAACTATTTAGCCGCTTAAACTTGTAGGTAATTCTAAGGAGTAATTTCAAATTCAAGCACGGGGTTCCCTGTTGTATATTCTACAAGTAGAGGCCAAGTGTATGTTTTGACTAATCCAGAGTCTATTATTTCTTCTTGTTGGTAACACGGCCTGCTTTGTGCATCGGGCTGCTTTTTTTTTTTTTTGGTTGCTGTGTCGCCTTTATTATGGATAAGATTCCAGAATGTAATGGGGAAGAAGCAAAAATTGCTTTTGTGCTTTTGGTCAAGTTAGTATTCTAACATTCCTCTGTTGGCTTTTCTTTTTTTGAAATCATGAAGGTGCAACTTTGAAGACATTCTCTTAGAGATGGACCGTATTTTGCGGCCAGAAGGCGCTGTTATTCTGAGAGATGATATAGATGTTCTAATTAAGGTAAAGAAGATAATAGGAGGTATAAGATGGGACTCCAAATTGATAGATCATGAAGACGGTCCCCTTGTTCCCGAAAAAATACTGGTAGCAGTAAAACAATACTGGACTGTGGGGGATGATAATTCCACATCCACACAATAAGATGCCAGTGAAGACAGTGATGGTGTAATGGATCCCAAGGACCAATACTTCAATTATCGAAGTTCAATCAGTAGCTTATTACAGAACCTTCAACAGAAGGAATTTTTGGTCGATGAGACGAGGCTATATGGTGTATGTGTGTTTAACCTTTTCTATTGATGGATCCATAAATTATATTGTATGATATTATGCTTTGTAAAACTTGCATTCATTTATTTTTCTTTCTTCTCTTTGAAGCCCCACACTACATTATGGATCTTTTCTGAAACTTTTGATGTATTCTAAGGAGCATTTTCATCCCTGATGAAAAAAACAGATGTTGTAATGTGTTCAATTCAAGTGGGGAGAAACCACATATCTTTCCTGGTCTCTTGTTGGCGTTTGAACCCTCGTCTCTCGTGATTCATTTTAGCTTTCGTTAACTGCATACATTACCAAGATGAATGTTTTTTTCGTCCTCCTAAAGGACGTTGGTTGCATCTTGAATCGTGGTGACAGATTTAGCAAGGGCGTTTGCCACGCCATTACCTCGCTTACTTGTATGTTCTTTGACACTTTGAAGTCCTCATTGATATCTTGTAGTTTCTGGGGAATTTTGTGAATGTCATTAGCCATGTTAAAAATGATCATTGAGTCTGATTTCTCAGCTAAAAAGTCAGTAACTTGATGAAATTTCTATTAGAGTTGTATGAGTTTTCACGTGTAACTAACTACCATCTCAAGGGTGTTCACCAGTTGGTTTGGGTCGGTTATTGATCAAAATTAAAATAATCGGTTTTAAAATTATCAAAATTAAATCAAATCAAATATTATGTACATTTATCAGTTTGGTTATTTTCGGTTTTGGTTTGGTTTGATTCGGTTATTCGATTATAAACCATACATAAAAATAAAAGAAATAATTTATTCAAAAGGTGAAAAAAGTGACAATCATCCATTCAAATAAAAAAATAGTTAGAATGATTGTCATTACAGAACTTTTAATCATTGAATTTACTGACTAAAACTTCAAAATTCACTATTTTGGCATTAGAAGAAAGAGACAATGACATTCTCAGCCACACAAAGAATTTCGATAGATACTCATACACATGAAAGATAAAACCAATAACAAAAATATTCTTAACTTGATTTTTTTTTTCATAAGTAAATTATAAATAAATTTTGAAGAAACATATATGAAATCTTTAAAATTGTTTTTGAATATAAATATTATGTATGTATAATAATAAATTTATGTATATAAATTTTGGTTCGGTTATTTCTTTAATTTTTTCCGAAAAAAACATAACCAAATCAAATACTATCGATTCTTAACAATAAACCAAATCAATATCCAAATTAAATCGATTTTTATCCAAACCATGAACACCCCTAACCATTTATATTAAGTTTCCAGATAAATTTTGATGGCTTCAGCAATCAATTCCATCAGTGTTCTCTTTGATTATTCAATATTCGAAAGTTACTGAAATTAATTAATCTGAATTCAAATCGATAAAGGTAAGATGCTCCATACTAGAAAGTTTTCTATTTCCAAAACTCGAGTCCAAGACCTCTCGATAAGTATTAATAGAAGGTTAGATGCTCCATGTTAAAACTTGAAATATGCCATGTATCAAGTTTAATATGGCTATATTTTTGGTGATTTTGCTTGAACTCAAAACATCTTGTCCAAAATTATCAGACTTTTGTCAAGTTCAACTCTAGACACCAGAGATTTGAAGTATATCGGAGTGCATAGACGTGTAAAAAAATCTTAAAACTTGGTACACGTTAAATAGCGGTGTCCAAATAAGGTACACGCGAAATTTATACATCTCCACAATCATCTATCAGAGGAAAAAACATAGCTATGGTAGAGAACACTTGAGGAAAAGATTAACTCACTTGATTGATACACAAACCAATCTTGAACCTGTAGTCTTCTTCTACCTACAGCTAATTAGGGGAAACCAGACACTATAATAAAACAAAAAAAAAGACATTATTTTCCTTTTTTTCTTTTTCAACCTCAAAAAGAAAACCAGTAATACAACAATATATGCAGAAACATATATAATTATATACAGATTACTGAGAAAGGCAAATACTGGGTAAAATTGCAGTGGTACATGCTTTAAACAAGGTCCACAGTTTTGTCAGTCATCCTTGCAATCTTTATCAGGCCTAGCTTCATAACCCCCTTCTGGTCTTTCGACGAGTGCATATGGCATATACGTACCAAGTATCCTATCCCAGGTAACAAAGAAAGGCTGTGAAAAGTTATACTTGCTTCCGTAAAGTTGGTGGTGAATGTCATGGTATGCTGAGTTGTTTTTAAAGACGATATGGAAGAGGTTTCCAGGTAGCCATAGTCCACAATGATCATCGACTGTTTTGATGGTAGCAAATGAGAAAAAGAAGATGGAAGCTCGAGGAGACATGCCTGAGAAAAGGAAAGCTAAAGCTCCACCGATAGTGTCAAGTAACAGACCCTCTAAAGGATGATTGTACAAAGCTCCGAATGCATATGGAACAACTAGCCGATGATGCTGAGAATGTATATGCTTGTATAAGAACTTGTTTTGATGCATGTAGCGATGCATAAAGTATTGCCAAGTATCTAAGATAACCATGGCAACAAACAACTGTCTAACAAGAACAAGGAAGCCATATTGATTTCCATCAGAGTCGCCATCATTACCTGTGACCTGTTCAAAAAAATTAAAGTTTAGTGAACAAGATAAATAATCAAACTTTAGCTTCCAGAAATGAATTGACATATAATCCCAAACAATGAGAAAGTTTGGAAAAGAGAGCACAAGTGCAACAAGTTATTAAGTGGACCTAAAACTTGATAAAAGCTACTTGACTACGGCACGACTAAGAACAGTTTTAGTATCAGGTAATGAACATTCTAAAACCCAAGGTCCAATTATAATCTCCAAAGCATATGATGTTGGACGAGACATTTGCTTAAAGAATATAAGCAAGCCAACCACCAATTGGCTGCGGTATGCCAAAAGAGCTATGATGAGATGTATGCATTAAGCTGTAACTGTGTAACTAAAGAAACGAAAACTAGGACCAACAACTCCAAAGTTTAGCTTGAAACAACATGGGCATAGAGGTACAAGTCAACTGCCTCATTTGTGGTCATATAAGTTGAACAGAATGCAAACATATTTGGGATAAGGTAGAAGTACCACCCTAGACTACAACCAAAATTACAACCGAAATTCCAAAGACACACCTTAATTAAACTACGGTCCTTTTACCCCCGAACTCATTTTTTGCTAATTTTGTACACCTCTTTGGCTTACATGGCATCCCAATATCTCTCACGCGCCTCAACTGCGTGGAGTCACATGGTGTGCCACGTAAGCCAAAAGGTGTACAAAATTACAAAAAATGAGTTCGGGGGTAATAGGAACTTAGTTTAGTTAATGTATGTCTCTGATATTTCGGTTATAGTCTATGGTTGATATTGAAAAAAAAACACTATAAAGATCATTGATTGCCATCATTTTGGAGTACAAGCAATCCCTGCATCCTGTAGGAGTCGCCTGCGCCATCTCCCACTTTAGTTCTAGTTTGGTTTCAACAAATGGCCATAAGCTGCAAACCCGGCCCAAATATGAAATACCAAAATCAGATTTCCTCATATTTGGAAGAGATTATCCTTCTCCATAGGCTTCTTTCATCCTTACCAAATCGCCACACCCATTTAATTAAATACGCCGTATTGTATGCCTCCAAGTTCCTGATTCCCAAATCCACCCTTTTTTTCTCCTTCTCGCTACCAAGTCACACTTAACAAGATTTAAGGCTCTTATTCCTTACTTCCACTCAACAGGAAATTTCTTTTTGATCTTATCGCTTGTATCATACATTGACAAGGACATGAGATAGGTGGAAAGTGAGTCAAGCATGTTGTTAATGAGTGCAACTCTACCTATTACAGATAGGTACTGCCTTTTCCAAGGCGCAAGCTTCTTTTTAAATCTATCCGCAATCCCGTACCACACTTGCTTAGCCTTGTATTTGGCACCTGAAGGCATGCCCAAATAAGTTGTACGAAACTCTCCTGTCTGACACAAGGAAAGTAGAGATTTTCCTCACGTTGAACTTCAGCCCAGAAACAATTTCAAACAACAGCTGAATGACTCTTTAAGTATCTCAACTAAACCTCCTCAGCCCGGCAAAGGATAAGTCTATTTTTAGCATAAAGGATGTGAGAAGCTTCCAATCTATTAGAATCCTGTGTCCCAACATTAAAACATTTTATTCAATTCTAAGACATGGAACTGCCCAACATTAGACTAATTCCTTATATTGCCAAGATGAATAAGAAAGCAGAGAGATCCTCTTATCTCAAGCCCTAGTATGTGGAGAAAAAACATTTTGGTGTCCAGCTGATTATCACCGAGAACTTCACAGTACATATGCATCACTGAATTCACCCAATCTATTTATCACCGAAGCTACTTTATTATAATAGATAGAGCAAGTATGATCAATTTATCAGTGCTTCTTCAAGATGAAGTGTTAAAAGTTGAGCGCCTCAACATCTCTGGAGACATACCGAGAAGAGAGAGGAATCCTAACATCTAAGAAACAGCGAGGAACCATAACTTCTATAACTTGACGTAATCTATTCCCAGAACATAAAATCAATTCTTCTCCTTTCTAGCATTGTCACCTATCAAATGACAAACAAATGATACTGAGCTACTTTCTATTCCACATACTAAAACACTTGTTACTCAACCAGCAGTTAAAACTATTTGGCACATTTTGCTTCTAATAGTTGCACAAAATCGTACTATTATTCCTGGTCTGTCTTCCCTTTCCCTTCAACTTAAGGGAATAATGATCTGCCAACCTCAGCATTTTAGAATATATATATAAGAAAATTAAATATATAAGTTTAGACAAAAGAAGGCACAATGTTTCATAGGTTTATAAAAATATAGGGTACTTCAAAAAGAAAAATCTCAATAACTTTATATACCAGCTACATAGACAAGCGATATATCTGTCCCTGTATCAGCCAAAATCTATAAACAATAGGGAAGACATTAATAAGAAGTCCACCATCCTTTCCACAAACTACGCAATACAATTAGACTTAATGTTTAGTGTCGAAAAAATGCCTAAAACGTCCTCTTCATATTATTAAATAAAGCATCACATATACCTTCCACAGCCAAAATCCATAATGAAAAACTATCATTCCTCGTAAGTCGTAACAGCCTCTTCTAATGGAATTTCCTCTTCCAAGCCCACCACAGGGAATGAAATACCGTGCAAGTGTAAACTGCACATTGCTTACACCAAGTGACATATTTTGAATCCAAAAACTCAAAGATCAAAAGTAAGTTTGAAACCTTCTGTAGCCAGATGGAATCCACCATTACAAGGTCTGTCAATCAATCATTCCACTATGCTCAACCCAAACTATATGGGGTTAAGATTATGAGACATCTATATGCATTCTGCCTTATCCAGTCCTATCTCATCCAGTACTAAATAAATAAGTATCTTTTTAGGAAAATAACCACAGACAGAAGGTGATAAACTATACTAGGAGTTGCTAAGAATCTTCCAAGAAAGAAAATAAAACTAATAAACATGTGCAAATGTAACAATATATCAATCTCCACTTCTCTCCATATGTGAATATAAGAAATACCAGATAGAAATTTGAAAAGACCGAACTTATCAATATAAATTCCACCGTCCTGCAAGACTACACAATTATGCAGCATAAAATCTAATTGTAAATTGTTTCAGAAAAAAAAACTAAAGATCCTCAACATATTCTAATAAGGAACCATCCGACAGTGCCAAATTCAAAAATAGTAAACTATTCACTTTCATAACACCTCTAATCCCTCTTCCAACCATGGGGTATGAACTCATCGTGCAAGTATAATTGCACAACACTTGCACCAATCTACATATTTTTAAACCTAAAAATTCAAGGATCAAAAGGAATTCCGAACTTTGGTCAAAATGAAGCAGCAGCCACCAGTAAAGGTCAACCCACTTCAATCACAAATTAGATGGTTATACTAACCCTCTGTATCCAACTGATCAAACAAATGAATGCTCAAACCCAATTCAAAGTATCTATTCTAGCTAAATATGTTTCTTTTTACAGTGAATATACAACAACCATCTTCCATTGAATATACAACAACCATCTTCCATTGAATCGCGATACGATCAGCTAAAGTCAAAAACAATAAAGACTAATTAAACTGCTTCAAGTAACAATACAACAATCTCCAACTATCAAACTACCAACAATGGTAAAATCAATCAACAAATTTGCAATAAAAAGGGTGATACGGGTAACGAACCGCGAAGAGAACAGTAGCAACAACACTTTGAACAACCTGTTGAAGAAGAACCCCTTTAACAACCTCTTTCTTGGTAACCAAATTCTTCTCATCTTCATCTTTCTTAGTATGCAACCTATAATTCTCCATACCCCCAAGCAAACAATACAATCCTGAATAAACCCAATACACCACTATTGGCAAAATAGTACCCAACAATTCATCTGACACATGTAATCCTCCTCTAACAACATCATTATCAATACTCATTTTTCCTTAAAAACACAAGATTCTTGAAAACTATGATAAAAAGATTCAAACTTTACCCAAATAAAACAAGAATCTTGAATACTATGACAAAAAGATTCAAACTTTATGCATTTAAAACAAGATTATGAGGGAACTGTGAAAAGGGATTTTAACATTTATGTAAAATAAGAGTTTATTTATGGTAAAATGGAGGATTTGGAACTAGGGTTTTCAGAGGAGGTGGATTAAAAATTGAATTCTCTCCCAAAAATTGAAATTGGAAGGAATTCAAGAAAACACAAAAGTGTAAAGCAGGCAAAAATTAAAAAAAAAAAAAAAGGAAACAAGAATCCTAATAATGATCTATTTCTGGTTGGTTATGTTCTGTGACTTTTGTGATTTGGAAGTAATAATTAAAAGGACATTATTATTGTTATCATCAACATATATGAGGAATCTAGAAAAGCTTTTTCGACAAAGAGTACTAATAATAATGATAATCGTATAACTATTTTTTTTTCATAAAATAAATAATTTTTTCTTTTATGAATTGAATAAATTAATTTTATTAACATGAGTTATGGTGCACTAGTGAAAGTAACTTCACCCTTAATTAAGTGTTTCGGATTTCAGCCGTGGATATGTAGAAAATCATGTTGGAAGCGTCACTTCGAAAGGCCCAAGTATGCGATTCGAATTTAGTCAGAGCTTTAACGTGAGCTCCGAAAAAAATAAATTAATTTTGAGATCTAATGACTTTTTTTTTCAATTTTAGGTCAAATCTTTCGAGATATTTTTATTTTACGCACATGAGTTATTTATTTTGACTTTTTGTACAAATTATTAAGGTTATGTTGAATAATATTTTTCTAGGAGCAAGGATGGAGATGGACAATTATTTGTATTGTGAAAAATATGGTGCTCAAGTCAATTTATATATATTTTAATTAGTTTTACTTATAATTATTATTTTTATATATATATTGTTCATATAATGAAAATATGTGTGTCAGGGAGTCTTTAATTATGACTTCTGCCGGGCAATTTTTTTTAGAGAATATTGCATAATTGTTGTAGTATTTTATTTGTAGAACAAGATTTTACAGAAAAATTTATTTTGATTCTTGACTTGTGTTATTGAATTTTTATTTTGTGATATAACTTATACCACTAAACTTATGTCTTAAGATATTGATTGTATAATTTAACTTGTGCCTTATTACATAATTCGTGTTATATAATAAATGTTATGTAACATAACTTGTATCATTAAACTTATGTTCAGGACATTATCTGTACCACTTATGCCTTGAGTTATAACTTGCCACTCCACTTATATTTGTGACATAACTTAGGGATAATGTACAAGTACTCCTCAGTCTATGATCGAATTTTTAGAGATACATTTATAATATACTAAGGTTCTATTATCCTCCTGAAGTTATTTTATTAATAATTTTCTACCCTTTTTCGACTTACGTGACACTATCTTGTGGATCCAATGTTGATTGATTTTTTTCTTCAAACTAGTGCCACGTAGGTCGAAAAGGGTAGAGAATTACTTATAAAATAAGTTCAGGGGTAATAGGACCTTAGTACAGTATATGTGTGTCTCTGAAATTTTGATCATAGATTAAAGGGGTACTTGTGCATTTTCCCCATAACTTATGCTATTAAACTTATGCCTTGAGGTATGACGGAACACTTAAATATACTGCAGTTTTATACTTTTTTCATTTCACAAAGAAATGATCTACTTTGACTTGACACAAAGTTTAAGAAAATAAAAAAGATCTTTAAATTTTGTGATTCTAAATTAAAGTTATGTTAAATGTGCAAAAATATGTTTTAATCTTGTGGTATTAAACATGCCGCGTGGAAAACTAAACTTAAAATATTATCAAAAAAAGAAAGATGTCATTTTTTTAAAACAGACTAAAAAGAAAAGAATGTCATTCTTTTTAAACGGAGGGATTAATTAATTTTGAGGGGTAAGTACTTCTTCATCTTTAGTTAGAGGTTTTAGGTTGAGTTCATTTAAGTACGGAATTGTCTTTTTTAAGTAATGTAAGACTTTTCAACGTGAATTTGAATTAATCAGGCTACAATATTGATATCAAATACAAAATTAAAATTAAAAAAAATTGAGAGATGTGAATACGTGCTGAACAAACATAGGAACAATGTGGAACCATTGACATCGCCAGTTTCATTTTAACTACTTGGCTGCTTGGCTTTAATTGACTTTCAACTACTTAATTCATTACGAGCAACTTAGAGTAAGGGTCGATATAAATATCGAAAAATTGAATAGAATTAAATTAATATGGTCCTTTCAATTTTAGTTTAGGTTTGATTTTTTTTTTGAAAAAAAATTTTAATTCTTCGATTCAACATTTAATATACAGTATCTTCGATTCAATATTTAAAATAAAAATATCTTTGATTCAATATGTGAAAGATCTAAACTTTCATTAAAAGTATTTCAAAATAATAAGTATTACAATATAAATTTGAACTCCAAACATTTTAAGATTCAAACTCACTTATATATTTTTTGTTTATATTTAAAAGTTTGTGTTTTCCTTACTAGGTAGGTCATTTAATTGTAGCTGCTGAATTCATATGGTTTCATTAATTGAGAGTTTATCACCAAGTTGATGAATGCATAAATTATTTGTGGTGCTAGTATTGGTGCTTCTAAATAATTTTATTATTTTAAAATTTTATTCGATCTCTGATATTATAATGGAAAACGATTAAATTTAGGTTGACATAAACTTTTTTTAGGTTGGAGGCAATTTCGTATTCCTAACACAGTTAAGAATGGAGGAGTACAAGGCCGGCTCTATGCTTATGAAATAAGGCTTTTCCTTAGGCCTCCAAATTTCGAGAGTCCCAGATTTTTATCAAGAATAAATTATGTGTTAAAATTTTTATAGAAAAATTAATTATCTATATAAAAAGTATAATTTTTTATAAAATATATTATTTATCCACTTTAACATTTTTTGTACTTTGTTAAAAATAAAAATTGATAGTGAAAAGTGTTGAACAAACTGATTAAATTTCTTTTTTATTTCTTTTTAAATTTTAGTTCAAGCATTACTATAAGCATAATAAAATGGATATATCAAGTCATCGACTTCTTGCATCAAATTCTATTGTTCTAACTCCTATCTTTATTTAATATTTGTCAACTTATTACTTATATAACTATGTTAACAATTTACATAATAATTGACTCACTGAAAGGATGTTGAAATCTTACCTAAAATTAATAACTGAAAAAATAATATTAAAATACTAATAATTTTCATCTAAATAGTGTAAAAATAAATAAATTTTGAATAAATACGTATATAAAGTTCATTTATATTTAAGATCCCGAATTGAAATTTCGCTTTAGGACCACAATCACATCGAGTTGTCCCTAATTGAAAATTCGCTTTAGGCCCCCAATCACATTATGCCCTCCTTGGAGGAGCATTTATCATTGCACCACAATCTTTGTTGGTGTTACTTTTAAATATTTATTTATATCTTATGATTTTCAATTAATTTTTAGATTGGGATAATTTGATCCTCATTTGCATAAAAAAATTGTTTTAGAAATATCGAATCAAATTAAATTGAAGTTAAATTTTTTTGAATCAAGCCAAATTGAATTGATTTGATATTTAATGTACACTTTTTTAAAATAGAAGAATCAAATAAAAAATTTAATAAAATCGAGCTGAAGAATCGTACATCCAACCCAACGTAGGGTATGTTTAGTTTTTAATTTTTTTTCATCTTTAACTCGTCAAAGTATTTTGAATTTTTTTCTAGAAAAGATTAAACACTAAAAATAAAAAAATATTTATTTTTAAAAAGAAAATATTTTTTCTTCTTACCGAACACATCCATTATAGTGTTTGGTGTAGTAGGAATTTGAATTCAATTATTCTCATTGTTATTATTATATAATATTGTTATGTCTTTGTCATGAATCTACCAAGAATTGCAACCCCTCAAATATTCTTCTGTTTTACTTTTAGTTCTAAAAAATGTATTAAAGGTATCTTTGAATTATATTGATTTTGATTCATAAAAATATCTTTGGTGTTATTCTTATATATTATATATTTGTCTTTTTCTTTTCTCAACTTGACAAGTGAAATTCTTGATAATTTTTGTTATTATGTGTATAAGTTGACATGTTATGAATAATACATGTAATTAAAATACGTTGATATAAAAGAAAATTAATCACCAAAAAGGAGACATTTCTCTCCCATTCAATAACTCAATATATAATAATACATGAATAGCTATATGGTTTACTAATGAACAATCATTCGATTTACAAAATCATGTAGAGGGATTAAAAATGCATGTTTCAATTACTTGAAAGATAAATATAATAGTTTAAATATTAGAGGGACCATAATCAATGTTTATCAAGATCAGAGGACTAAAACTACAATAGTGTTGATTAATCACTTCCATCCTTGTTAAACCACCAAGTCAACACCTTCATTTTCAAACTTTTGTTTAGTTTCAACTAGGGGTGGCAGGGGGACCGGGCTATCCCGCCCCGGCCCGCGTTCTGACCCGATCCGTGTCCCCCCAGCCCATCCTCTTATGTTTAGAGGGTTTAAGGGGTGGGGGATGAGGGGACCGGTCAGGGGCTGCTCATCCCTGCATCTTGGTCGACCCGGCCCGGTTGAACCGGCCGGTTCGCGGGATCCCCTCTTTTTTTTAAAAAAAAATTTCAAAAAGTTACCATTTTAATCCGTTGGGGAAACGGCTAATGGGCCCCCTCCAACGGATTTATGCCACTTTTTGTGTTCCCAAACACCCCCTACCACCCCCCTACTTTTAAAGTTTTTTTTAAACCCTCAAGTTATAATAATTACACTTTAACCCTTTTTAATATTATAAATACACCTATCCCCTACTATTTCTTACAAAATCATCTATTCTCATTTTTCTCATCTATTTTTCTATATCCTCTCAACTCTCAACTCTCAACTCTCAAGTGTCAATCTTAATTTCTACTTCCATTTTAATTCTCATATTATTATAATCCATATATTTCAATTTTCAATTCGAAATTTTCATATTATATCAATATATATAATTATATTATCTCATATTTGTTATCAAGTATTGGTTGGAGTTTCAAATTACAAGTTACAACAAACCACAAGCTTCAACAATCGGCTTAACGTTTGCTATTAATGCAGACGTTTGATATATTCGTTTCATAACATTTATATTTTATTTTTCGTCTTTAATTTTGTGCTATTATTATTTTTATATTACACTCTATATATAATTAAGTATGAGTTATAGCAAAAAAAATAGCGGTAAAGGAAAAGAGAAAGCACAAGATAACGAGGAAAGTAGACTTTTTAAATTATTAAATTTTGATAAAAAAAAATAGTAAAGAAAAAAAGAGTAGTAAAAGTGGTGGTACTTCATCTAAGTCAATAAGTAGAGTTAGATTTAACATAAATGATTCTACTTATGTTGATGATACTTCTTATGATATTGAATAAATGTTCAACTCGATCACGAAAGTTTAGAACGACATTATGGTAATATTAATCCTAATGTTGATGAAAATTTAGGTGAAGAAGTAGAAGCTGATTTGGGAGAAGAGGAGTTAGAAGAAACACCTACTAGTTCGGTGGCAGAAGTTTCAAATGAGACTATCAATTTACCGGAGCAAAATTTTGGACATCCATCCCTTATACCTCCACAAGGGAGAATGTGAAGTATCAACGCCCTAAAACTTCTATTGTGTGGCAAATTTATGACTTTCGATAAAGAAAATAGTGTTGCTATTTGTAATAAGTGTAAGCAACCTTTTAAACATAAACAAGGTGGGGGTCAAGGTGGAACATGGGGATTAAATAGACATTTGTTATCTTGTGTGCCGATTTAATATAAAGAAGCTAAAATATTAGCCAATAGAAAAAAAGGAATTTCAATTAATGAATTTGATATTACCGGTAATGCATCGATAGGGGATTCTAACATGGTTCAAGGAACATTAGATCCTTTTAACCCCGCTGGTCCAATAACACAATGTAAATATAATAAGAAATTAGATCAGAAAAAATTAGCTAAAATGGTTTCTGTTTGTGGTTTGCCTTATAGTTTTTCTTCAAATCCCAATTCTATTGAATATATTCAACAAACTTATAATCGGGATTATAGAGGCTTTTCAAGAAATACTGTTAAATCTGATGTTTTTGAATTTCAAGGTAAACATTGTCAATTTCTTCGTTTTATATTTAGCATATTAGATAGTAGAAAGTCTATAACTTTGGACATGAGTCGTAGTGTTAATGGAAATGATTATTTAACTATTACTGCACATTGGATTGATCATAATTGGAATTTGCAAAAACGAATTAAAAGTTATAAACTATGTATAGAGAAAAAAACTGCTGCATATTTAGCTTCAAATATTTTAAGTGTTTTAGATTATTACATGATTATAGATAAAATAATGTCTGTCGCATTAGATAATGCATCTAAGAATACAAACGCTGCTAAAATGCTAAAAATTAGATTATGTCCAATTGACAATAATGTTTTTCATGTTAGATGTGTTGTACATATATTAAATTTTGTTGTACAAGATGGTATTTCATTATTTGATTGTGGTAGCGTAAAAATTGAATATGTCGTTACCTGGATTTTCATACAAACAATGGTGTTAGAATTAGGGAATTTAATGAGCGTTATTTACTATGTGAATTGTCACCTAGAAAAATTCCAAAATATATTAAAACAAGGTGGAATTCTCTTTACGAAATGCTTTCGGTTGCTTAAAAATATAGAATACCCATACAAATGTTTTTTAATGCTCATAATGCTGACCAATTAGATAGAATTTGTGATGAAGATTGGGAAGAAACTAAAAAACTATTACAGTTTTTAAGATTTTTTTATGATGCTACTACCATGTTTTCTAGAATTTATTATCCTACTATTTCATCCGTATTAATAAATATTTGTGCTCTTACAATTCAATTTTGTAAATATAAAAAAATAGATAAATTTAGAGTTGCAATTGAAGGTATGATTGAAAAATTTTAAAAATATTTTTTTACTATTCGTCAAGTTTTTTTATCGGCTACTTTACTTCATCCTGCTTATAAATTACAAGGTTTGCAAGACCTTGTTGACACATTTTATGAAACTTTAGAAATTTTACCGGAAGTAATTTCAAATTGTCACGACCCAAAACCGAGCCGCGACTGGCACCCACATTTACCCTCCTATGTGAGCGAACCAACCAATCTAACCCTTAACATTTCAATGTATATCAACAGAAAATAATGCGGAAGACTTAAACTCATTAATGAAAATCAATTCAAACTATTATTATTATCCCTAAAATCTGGAAGTCATCAACACAAGAACATCTATAACCAAATTACTAACTAAAAATGTCTAAGAAGCTAAAAATACATAAGAAGCTAGTCCATGCCGGAAGTCAAGGCATCAAGACTTGGAGAAGAAGATCCAGTCCAAGCTAGAAGCATTAGCTCACCCTGAATTTTCGATGTAGTGAAGACTGGCTAGAATTACTGCTGAGTTGAAGTTGACGGAACGTTTGCTGCATTCCACAAATAACAAAGAAGAAAACATAAAAGTAGGGGGTCAGTACAACCACAAGTACTGAGTAGATATCATCGGCCAACTCAAAATAGAAGATAATATATATCAAGTAATATTATAAATCAACTATAAACTCAATATGTAGTAACAACAAGTACTATAATCATCAACAAGTACCACCGAGTTCATCCATGAGGGCTCAAGCCTCAATACCATACTCATTTGGGAATTAGGTTTGTTAGATTGAGTATATTTATCATCTTTCAAGATTCATTATCTTTCTTCCTCTTGTGTCGGTACGTGACACTTCGATCCCCTACCACTATGTGTCGGTACGTGACACTCCGATCCCCTAATTCTACGTGTCGGTTCGTGACACCCGATCCCCTATATGTGTCGGTACGTGACACTCCGATCCCCTATATGTGTCGGAACGTGACACTCCGATCCCCTATATGTGTCGGTACGTGACACTCCGATCCCCTAATTCTACGTGTCGGTTCGTGACACCCGTCCCACTAATACTATGTGTCGGAACGTGACACTCCGATCCACTAATACTATGTGCCGGAACGTGACACTCCGATCCACTAATACTATGTGTCGGAACATGACACTCCGATCCACTAACCTCACTCTATCCGTTCATCAAGCCTTCTCTATACCAAGGCATCACCAATCCCATTACTTTAACTCATCAAGCCTTCTTTTATACCAAGGCATCATCATTAATAACATAGATTAAAGTTTCTTTCAAGATTTGAGATTCAATGGTTTTCATCATGCTTGTTTTATCAAAATCACATAATCATATTCATGCAAGCATACAATTAAGCATATAGACAGGTTTACAATACCACCAATACATATCGTTCACTATTAAGAGTTCACTACGAATATCGTAAAAATAACCATAACCTACCTCCACCGAAGACTAGTGATCAAGCAAGAATTTCCAAAGCTTGTTCCTCTTCTCCTCGATCGATTCTCCTCAATTCGTTTCTCTTCCCTCTTCTTTTTCTTTCTATTTCTTTATTCAACCCTCTTTCTTTTACCCTAATTAACATATAATTAAGAATAAAGATGGCAATAATAGCCCACTAAATAACTTAGGTTACCTCTTTTAACCCCCAAGTAATTGGACTTATTAATATTAACCCTCTAACTTTATAATTAAGGAAAGAATAGTCCAAAGCATCCCTTAAAACTTAACCAGAAATCCGAATCCAACTGGGATTACGCAACCTGTGACGGCCCGTCGTGCCTGCGACGGTCCGTCATGCAGGTCGTCGCAACATCTGGAACTCCATTTTTCACTAAGGAGTCTGTGACGGCCCGTCACACATGTGACGGTCCGTCCTGCACTTCCGTTATGACGTTCAGAGACTCGTTTCCCGTACCAAATTCTCAAAAGTTGAAGTGTTTTGAAACGGGGCTCACGACGGTTCATCGTACCTGTGACAGTCCGTCCTGCAGGTCCGTCACAAAGTTCAGAGAGTCGATTTCTGTACTCAGATTTCAGAATTCCTAAGTGTTTTGGAACGAGACACCCTCGACGGTCCGTCGTGCCCACGACGGTCCGTCGTGCCGTCGTCTCGGCCAGTTTTTCCAGAAATAAAATCTGCTGCTCAAAACGACTAAACAGGTCGTTACAATAGATACCAATTTACCCATCGTTCGTCCTCGAACGATCAAAAGAAGAAAAGCAAGGGCGAAAAGAAGTACCTGAATCTGTAAACAGATGTGGGTATTTTTCTTGCATATCTGCCTCCTTCTCCCAAGTAGCCTCTTCAACCGGTCGATTCTTCCATTGAACTTTGATGGATGCAATTTCTCTCGACCTCAACTTGCGAACCTCTCTATCTAAAATAGCAACCGGTTTCTCCTCATAAGTCAAATTCTCATCAAGCAAAACTGAATCCCAACGGATGATGTAGTTTCCATCCCCATGGTATCTTTTCAACATGGACACATGAAATACCGGATGCACTCCGGACAGCCCTGGAGGCAAGGCTAATTCATAAGCCACCTCCCCCACTCGCTTAAGTACCTCAAATGGTCCAATATACCTTGGACTTAGCTTACCCCTTTTTCCAAACCGCATCACCCCTTTCATGGGTGAAACCTTCAACAAGACTTGTTCACCCTCCATGAACTCCAAGTCTCTAACCTTTCGGTCTGCATACTCCTTTTGCCTACTTTGCGCCGCTAGAAGCTTCCCTTGAATGCACTTCACCTTATCTAACGAATCCCTCAAGAGGTCAGTACCCCAAGGTCTAACCTCAAATGCATCGAACCACCCAATGGGAGATCTACACCTCCTCCCATACAATGCTTCAAATGGAGCCATGTCAATACTGGAGTGATAGCTATTATTGTATGAAAACTCCGCTAAGGGTAAGAAGTTATCCCAGTGACCACCAAACTCTATCACACATGCACGAAGCATATCCTCCAACACTTGAATCGTTCGCTCAGACTGACCATCAGTCTGAGGGTGAAACGCAGTACTAAGGTCCAACCTAGTACCTAATTCCGCATGCAATGTTCTCCAAAACTTAGAAGTAAACTGCGTGCCTCTATCTGATATGATGGAGAGTGGAACTCCATGCAACCGAACGATTTCTGAGATGTAGATTTTTGCTAACTTCTCTGTATTGTAAGTCACCTTGACCGAATGAAATGAGCAGACTTAGTTAACCTATCAACAATCACCCAAATGGAGTCATACTTACCCATTGTCTTTGGAAGACCAACCACAAAGTCCATTGCGATTCTCTCCCACTTCCATTCAGGAATGGGCATTCTTTGAAGCGTTCCTCTGGGCCTTTGGTGTTCATATTTCACTTGTTGACAGTTTGGACATTTGGCAATAAAATCCACAATATCACGTTTCATTCTACTCCACCAAAAGTGTTGCTTTAGGTCACGATACATCTTGGTTGCACCCGGATGTATAGAATACCTTGTACTATGAGCCTCTGTCAGAATAGTGTTGATCAAATTATCGACGCGGGGTACACATACCCTTCCCTTAATCCTCAAAACACCTTCCTCGTCGATTGTTGCTTCTTTAGCCTCTCCTTGCAACACTTTATCTCGAATCCGGATCAATTTCTCATCATCAAACTGCTTCCCCTTAATCTTGTCAAGGAAGGAGGATCTTTCCTCCACACAAGCTAACAATCCTCCCTTCTCATTTACTTCTAACCTCATGAGGTCATTAGCCAAAATCTGCACTTCTCTAGCCAATGGCGTCTAGAAGCTTGCAAGTGAGCTAGACTTCCCATGCTTCCCGCCTTTCTACTCAAAGCATCTGCCACAACGTTCGCCTTCCCCGGATGATACAAAATAGTGATGTCGTAGTCCTTCAGTAGTTCCATCCATCTCATTTGTCTCAAGTTCAAATCTTTCTGAGTAAAGACATACTGTAGACTACGATGATCCGTATAGATTTCACACTTAACCCCATATAAATAATGCCTCCATTGCTTTAATGCAAACACTACCGCGGCCAATTCCAAGTCATGAGTTGGATAGTTACGTTCATGCACTTTTAATTGTCTTGAAGCATAAGCAATCACGTTCTTCTCTTGCATTAGCACTGCACCCAAACCCGAATAGGATGCATCACAATAGACAATGAAATTCTTACCTTCCACTGGCAAGGTAAGGATAGGCGCGGTAGTCAACAAAGTCTTGAGTTTCTGAAAGCTTTCCTCACACTCATCCGACCATACAAATGGAACAGTTTTGCTTAGTCAAGTTCGTCAGTGGGAAGCAATAGAAGAGAATCCCTTGACAAATCGGCGTAGTAGCTAGCTAACCCAACAAAACTCCGTATTTCTGACACATTAGTGGGTCTTACCCAATTCTTCACTGTCTCAATCTTAGAAGGATCCACCATCACTCCATCCTTAGAAACTACATGCCCCAAGAAGGACACTGCATCTAGCCAAAACTCACACTTAGAGAACTTGGCATAAAGCTTTTTCTCTCCTCAACATTTCCAATACAATTCTCAAATGCTCCTCATGTTCCTTCTTACTTTTAGAGTATATCAGTATATCATCAATAAACGATCACAAAGAGATCCAAATATGGCTTAAAAATCCCATTCATCAAGCTCATGAAAGCAGCGGGGGCATTTGTAAGACCAAAAGACTCACTACTACGATTCATAATGCCCATACCTAGTTCAGAAAGCAGTCTTTGGCACATCCGCTGCCCGTATTTTCAATTGATGATAACCGGATCTCAAGTCGATCTTCGAGAAGACACGAACCTTGTAGTTGATCGAATAAGTCATCAATGCGAGGAAGAGGATACTTGTTCTTAAGTTTACCTTGTTCAACTGCCGGTAGTCTATGCACATCCGAAAACTCCATCCTTCTTCTTCACAAACAAAACCGGAGCACCCCAAGGAGATGCACTTGGTCTAATGAAACCTTTGTTCAACAACTCTTGAAGTTGGGCCTTTAACTCTCTTAATTCGGCGGGAGCCATTCTATACGAGGGTATAGAAATGGGGCGAGTACCCGGTTCAAGATCCCTAACCGCCGCACCGATCATTCGGGGGGAGGCGGGACACTGCGAGGTGGGTAGTTATCGATACAGAAGTCAATATCCCTATCTGGTGGCATACCAGGAAGATCTGCCGGGAACACATCCAAAAACTCACGGACTACCGAAACCGACTCAATCGAGGGTACTTGAGTAGTGTCGTCCTTGAGATGTGCCAAGAAAGCTAAACACCCTTTACTAACCATTTTCTTTGCACGAAGAAAGGACACGATACGCACCGGATTGGAAGTGTAGTCCCCCTCCCACACTAACGGGTCTGTCCCAGGCTTGGCTAACGTCACTGTTTTAGCATTACAATCCAAGATCGCAAATTGCGGAGAAAGCCAAGTCATACCCAGAATTACTTCAAAATCAACCATTTCTAAGATAACCAAATCTACATAAGTGTTGCTCCCCACAAAGTTCACCAAACAAGACCTATATACCTTTTCAACTACCACAGACTCACCCATCGGAGTAGAAACACGACTAGGCGTGTCAAGTAATTCACAATTTAAATTTAGACCATTAGCAAATGATGAAGATACATATGAAAACGTGGAGCCAGGGTCAAATAATACAGATGCCATGCAATCACAAACCAAAAGATTACCTGTGATAACAACATCAGACGCCTCCGCTTCAGATCTCCCAGGGAAAGCGTAACAATGGGCCCTATCACCAGTCTGTCCGTTGCCCCTACCATGCCGTGTCGTGGTGGCTCCAATTTGTCCATCACCTCTGCCGTTGTGGTGACCACCATTACCTCGACCACCACGTCCTCCAGAAAAGCTGCCTCTACCATGACCACCTCTACCTCTAGCTATTGGGGGTCTGTAACTCTGTTTTGGACAATTCCTCCTAATATGTCCAATCTCCCCACATCCATAACACTCTCTGGAGTCAGGCATAGGTCTCTCGGAGTAGTGTTGACCGTTCTGAGGTGGACCCCCAACTACAGTCTGTAGTGAAGACTGAATTGGTCGAACTGAGTAACCTCCGGAGCTCTGTCCTCTAGAGTAAGAACCATTAAACTCACCTCCCCTTCGAAACCTTTTTGATGTCAATGTCGTGGTGAAGTCATCTGGCTTCACTCCTTCCACTTCTATCACAAAGTCTACCACCTCTTGGAAGGATGTTGCCGTAGCCGCTACCTGTAAGGCTGAAATCCGCAATTCTGACCTCAACCCCTTCACAAAACGGCGAATTCGTTCTTGTGGACTGAAACAGAGTTGGGTGGCATACCTGGATAATGCACGGAATTTGGCCTCATATGCGTTAACCGTCATCCTACCTTGCTCTAGACTCAAGAACTCATCCCTTTTTCTATCTCTCAAAGTCCTTGGGATATACTTTTCCATAAACAAGCTAGAGAACGATGCCCAAGTCATAGGTGGTGCCTCTGTTGGTTGACACTCAACATGTGACCGCCGCCACATTTTGGCGTTCCCTTGAAACTGATAGCTCACGAACTCAACGCCAAACCGTTCTACTATACCCATATTGTGTAGTAGCTCGTGACAATCAACCAGAAAATCGTAGGCATCCTCTGATTCTGCACCCTTAAAGACTGGAGGTTTCAATTTCAAGAACTTACTGAAAAGTTCATGCTGATCATTTGTCATAATAGGCCCAGTAGTCAGACGTGGAAATGTGCCTATTCCCAATGAGGCATCAATGCGGGGAGCCATAGTAGCCGTATGTCGTATCTCTGAAACCGGAGGTGTTGGTGTAGAAACCACTGGAGGTGCCTGACCCTGATCAGATAACCCGCTAAGATAAGCAAGTACCTGGTTGATCATCTCTGGGGTAGGTTGGGGTGGCAATTCCTCATTTTGTACTTGTTCGTTCTCCCCTTCCTCACCCTCTCTTACTACCTCCTCAGTCGGTGGAGAAGTCACCGCCCTAGTATCAGATGGGCTAGGTGCTCGTCCTCTTCCTCTAGAGGACGTCCTCCCACGGCCTCTACCACGACCTCTTGCCACTGATCCTCCTCGAGCTATAGCCCCTGTGGCTGGCTCTGACGCATCCTGTCTTGCCGGGGTCACTGCTAGTGCGGTCGTTGCTCTAGTTCTAACCATCTGCGAAATAGAGTGAAGATGGTCAGATACCAATTTGTATCACCTAGATACCAATTGGACTCAAGTAGTAGCACGAAAGAAAGAATGAAAGAATGGAATTTTCCTAAAGTCTTATAGCCTCTCAAAGAAAAGTAAAGGCGTCCCCCTACCGTTCCTTAAGACTCTACTAGACTCGTTCTTGTGTGATGAGACCAATGAACCTAATGCTCTGATACCAAGTTTGTCACGACCCAAAACCGAGCCGCGACTGGCACCCACATTTACCCTCCTATGTGAGCGAACCAACCAATCTAACCCTTAACATTTCAATGTATATCAACAGAAAATAATGCGAAAGACTTAAACTCATTAATGAAAATCAATTCAAACTATTATTATTATCCCTAAATCTGGAAGTCATCAACACAAGAACATCTATAACCAATTACTAACTAAAAATGTCTAAGAAGCTAAAAATACATAAGAAGCTAGTCCATGCCAGAAGTCAAGGCATCAAGACTTGGAGAAGAAGATCCAGTCCAAGCTAGAGCATTAGCTCACCCTGAATTTTTGATGTAGTGAAGACTGGCTAGAATTACTGCAGTTGAAGTTGACGGAACGTTTGCTGCATTCCACAAATAACAAAGAAGAAAACATAAAAGTAGGGGGTCAGTACAACCACAAGTACTGAGTAGATATCATCGGCCAACTCAAAATAGAAGATAATATATATCAAGTAATATTATAAATCAACTATAAACTCAATATGTAGTAACAACAAGTACTATAATCATCAACAAGTACCATCGAGTTCATCCATGAGGGCTCAAGCCTCAATACCATACTCATTTGGGAATAGGTTTGTTAGATTGAGTATATTTATCATCTTTCAAGATTCATTATCTTCTTCCTCTTGTGTGTCGGTACGTGACACTCCGATCCCCTACCACTATGTGTCGGTACGTGACCTCCGATCCCCTAATTCTACGTGTCGGTTCGTGACACCCGATCCCCTATATGTGTCGGTACGTGACACTCGATCCCCTATTGTGTCGGAACGTGACACTCCTCCCCTATATGTGTCGGTACGTGACACTCGATCCCCTAATTCTACGTGTCGGTTCGTGACCCCGTCCCACTAATACTATGTGTCGGAACGTGACACTCCGATCCACTAATACTATGTGCCGAACGTGACACTCCGATCCACTAATACTATGTGTCGGAACGTGACACTCCGATCCACTAACCTCACTCTATCCATTCATCAAGCCTTCTCTATACCAAGGCATCACCAATCCCATTACTTTAATTCATCAAGCCTTCTTTTATACCAAGGCATCATCATTAATAACATAGATTAAAGTTTCTTTCAAGATTTGGGATTCAATGGTTTTCATCATGCTTGTTTTATCAAAATCACATAATCATATTCATGCAAGCATACAATTAAGCATATAGACAGGTTTACAATACCACCAATACATATCGTTCACTATTAAGAGTTCACTACGAATATCGTAAAAATAACCATAACCTACCTCCACCGAAGACTAGTGATCAAGCAAGAATTTCCCAAAGCTTGTTCCTCTTCTCCTCGATCGATTCTCCCTCAATTCGTTTCTCTTCCCTCTTCTTTTTCTTTCTATTTCTTTATTCAACCCTCTTTCTTTTACCCTAATTAACATATAATTAAGAATAAAGATGGCAATAATAGCCCACTAAATAACTTAGGGTTACCTCTTTTAACCCCCAAGTAATTGGACTTATTAATATTAACCCTCTAACTTTATAATTAAGGAAAGAATAGTCCAAAGCATCCCTTAAAACTTAACCAGAAATCCGACTCCAACTGGGATTACGCAACCTGTGACGGCCCGTCGTGCCTGCGACGGTCCGTCATGCAGGTCGTCGCAACATCTGGAACTCCATTTTTCACTAAGGAGTCTGTGAAGGCCCGTCACACATGTGACGGTCCGTCCTGCACTTCCGTCATGACGTTCAGAGACTCGTTTCCCGTACCAAATTCTCAAAAGTTGAAGTGTTTTGAAACGGGGCTCACGACGGTTTGTCGTACCTGTGACAGTCCGTCCTGCAGGTCCGTCACAAAGTTCAAAGAGTCGATTTCTATACTCAGATTTCAGAATTCCTAAGTGTTTTGGAACGAGACATCCTCGACGGTCCGTCGTGCCCACGACGGTCCATCGTGGTGTCCGTCGTCTCGGCCAGTTTTTCCAGAAATAAAATCTGCTGCTCAAAACGACTAAACATGTCGTTACACAAATTGTCAAACGTGTGAGTCTAGCATAAAAGTAGAAGCAAAACTGAAAAATATAAAACTACGGAAAATTTTCAAGGAGAAGTTGGTCAAACTTCTAATGTTGAGATTGATTTGTCACTTCCAATTTCAACTTATGTGCGAGGTATTCTTGGTCTTAATTCTATTAACCGTGATTATTTTGAAGAATATCTTAATCAATCTTTAGAAATATTGGAAATCAAAGATGGCAATGAAGATTCATTAGGATGGTGGAGTAGGCGAAGCGATGCATTTTCAACTTTGAGAAAAATGGTTCGTGATGTTCTAGCTATTCAAGCTTCATCAGTTGTATCTGAGGCTGCTCTCAGTGCGGTAAGGTCCAAATTGGTTATCATAGACATTCATTAGCGGAAGACAGTTTGGAAACAACGGTTTTATTTAGAGACTGGTCCAGTGCAGGAAGGAGGAATAACAATTTGCAAAAGTTAAGTAAAAAACAAGCAAGTTGGATCAAAACACTAATTGAATGCAGCGATGATGAATTAGAGGCACAAGAATTTCTAGCAAGTTTGCCAACACCGGAGGATATCACCATCGATATGATGCGACAATTAGAATTAAATTTTAAAGGAGAAAACAAATATTTTTAGATTACATTCGAGAACTAATTGAAACAGAACCTTTCCTAGAAGGTGGCTGCGTAAATTTAGTTACTCATCTAATATCTGTAACAAATATTAGTTTTACTTATGAAAACTTATTGAAACAGAACCCTTCCTAGAAGGTGGCTGCGTAGATTAGTTACACCACTAATATTTGTTAATTGTAACTTCTAAGTTCTATTGAATAAATTTGAAGGTTTTAACTTTTGTTCAAGTTTTTTATTATACAATTATTGTTTTACATTTTAATTTTAATATATACAAATAAATATATACTAAAGTACTAAACTAACTTTAAAATACTTAATTTAAAGTTTACAATTTACATTACTTTAAAATATTTAAATTACAAATTTAAACTTCTCAAATTTGAAATTTAAAACTTTAATGTTGAAACTTGAAATTTTAAACATGAATCTTGAAATTTGAAAATTGAAACTTTAAATTTGAAAATTTATTTTGATATTTGAAAATCAAAAATTAAATTTAAAATTTATTAGCTAAAGACGTATAATTTCAATATGAGTATATAAGTATTTAAAAACAAAAAAAATCCCCTGTCCCGTCCCCCCAAATCCCATCTCATCCCGTATATATAGGGGGACGGGATGGGATCTATTTTTGTCCCCCCCAATTCCGATCCCGGTCCAAATCTCCTCTCTCCGTCCCTGTCCCGTCCCCCAGTCCCCTTCTTGTCCCTTTGCCAGCCCTAGTTTCAACAAACAAAAATAATTGTGCGTTGAAATCTACCAAAAATCATACATGAACTAAAACATAATAAGAAAGCAAAATAAAAATAAAAAAATTTACTGAAATAATTAAATTATGGTTGTCTATAATCTATGTATATATTTAGGATAGTTATAATAACCTCATATATTGTATACACAAGAATTGATGCATTAGTCTCCCAGTGGGTTTTCTTAGCCACCCATGATGTTGGTTTTTTAGATAATCATGCTCCTATACCGTTGGATTTGTAGCTCGGCATTCCATCGGTGGGTTTGTTTATAATCCTTTCTGTTTTGAATGTCTTCTTGAATAGTTATAACGGTCATATGAGCGAGATATACTTTATGGGGGGAGGGAGGATGGACATAGTTTTTTCAGGCAACGATTGTTTAGTCCATGATTTATTGGATGGTCGGTGCAAGGATGGAATTGGAATACATTGATTCCGCTCATTCATGTCCTCCGCTTCAGGGTCTGTCCCTCGGTGTGGTCAGAACTCCATACTATCGTACAACAAAGCTTACACTTCTATTACGTGAACTTTGTCTGCATCCATTCCCGATTCTTTTTCACCTCAGAGGATCGTGTTGGGTGAATTATGACCTCGTGCCATTGTGTTGGATGAATATGGAATCATGTGATTATATCGAGTGAAAAAACAACCTTTCGTCACAATACTTATTTATGAGCTAACTAGTCATACTTTGTCCAAGTATCCTACAAGGAGACTCTTGAGAGCCAAAAGTATTAAAGGAGTGGTCATAGAAATGGGTGAATCATGGCATTGCAAGATGTCTCGCCTAAATGAATTAGAGTTGCAATGTTAGAAAAGTGAACAAAAAGAGTTCAACAAGGCTTTTTCCTCGAGTCCTATCATGACCGCACTCAACAAAAGAACTTTTCAAAAGGCGTTTCCTTTTTTCTCTCATGTGATATTGTTGGACTGAGCTTTCATTGATTGTCCAAGATACTCCACTGCTGCCCTGTGTAGGATTCTGAGTCGTGTCCCAGTCCTAGTGTGCCTAATCTCCAATAAAACCAGCTAAACATCATTGGCTTGGTCAACCTTAACATGACCAACTACCAAATACTATGCATGTTCATCAAATAATATTTTTTTAGCTTTCCTCAAGATTTGGCTCAAACTCTTTCGTAGATTCTTATGTGTTACGCACCCGTTCAACACTTTGTTCACAATTCTTTTCACATCCTGGGCGAGAAAAGCTATCTTGAATTGCATCTGTTAATCTTATAGCTAGCTTTGTTTATGAGTCAGGAGCAACGTCTTCTTTTTAGTATGATTGGGCGTTGTAGTGGTAGATCTAGTGAATCAGGCATACTATTTCCAGACCTTCTATGAACATTTCTTCTCTTATGTTTTTTTCTTAAGTAAAGATTATTTTTCGGTGACCCTATTATTCCCCCCCCACTATCTTTAAGGATAAAATAAGATCTTTTACTTTGCTCACAAGCCCTACTAGTGTAGCAAATTTGGTTGATGGTGTGTTGTTTTTCTAGCACAATTTCTGAAATGAATATGTTCAACTTATGTTTGTCGTGATAACTTCATTTATATACAAATTTAGGTCTGAGGTTGTAGAGGTTACAAGAGTTCACTTACTTATTATAAAGGGAAAATGTTTGAAATATATTTGAACTTTGACTGAAATTGTTGTAACAATTTCAAACTTTGGACAGGACCTATTAGTCCCGCTCTATTTAAAACCCACGTAAACATCATAAATATTGCATCATTAAAAATATTAACTTATCTAGCTGGGCACTTATATATCATTAAAATACCTTATTAAATAGTGCATGGGGGTAATAGATCATGTCCAAAGTTTGTGATTATCACAACAATTTCGGTCAAAATTCAAATATATTTTAGACATTTTTCTCTAATATAATTTAATTTGAAGATGCCAAAGATGGGACTTTTATTAATGATAAACAAAAAAAAAATCAGCTTGTAATCATGGAGCTCCAGTTGTGTGCCAGCGATGTGAACGCCCATGAAAAAAACACCTCTGATCCTCAGTAGCACTAGAAACACTTCCATGTTCGGCTTGTAATCATCTGGGTGATAAAACTTCTCATTGTCAACATGATTCAACACCAACGAAGACTTCTTCAATATGAATGTGACATAATTTACTTAAAACAAAAGGCGTGAGTCGATTTGGATCCTTCCCTATACCTCTCTCATTTTCCCATTATTTCAACTTACAAGTTTTCCTCTCACTAGAATGAACCCCAAAGGAGTTGATACAAGTGTTAAAGATGAAAAGTGTTCAGTTGCCAAAACAGGCATTCTGAGATCTGTTATTAAAAGTATCCTATGATTCCTCATTTATTTTTTGTATGTTCAGCTTCCTTGATTCAACTCGCCTATTGTTTATTCTTATAGCATGTACCCAGTATTTTGAACTCTTCTCATTCTAAGATATGACATGCTTCTTTTTTCAATTGAATAATTGAGTTTGCTTGTTGTGGAAATTCTTGCATATTATAAAATTGGTGTCTATGTGTACCTAGAAAATCAATAGCATAATTAGTGAAAAAATCTGCTAACATATTTGTCACGTCCTGAGCTACCTCCGAGACGCGGACACGTAACCTAGGACCACAAGTGATCCCAAGTTAACCCTGCTGTCATGATCATGAGCATACTAAAGAATATAAACTGTTGCAGAAGCTAAATCATAAATTTAAACTGAAAAAATGGGGAATACCCATATGCTACAAGTAAGATAAATGAAATACTGATGAGTTTAATACTAAGCTGAAACTAACTATATCTTAAAATAATATCTAAATTAGACTAGAAATACTGGGACCAAACCCAGCTAAATCTAGCAAAATTGAAACTAAAAGACTAAATACTGAAAATAAACTCATGACTATTGTCCTCGGAGAATGAGGACTCACCACTGAATCTGCTGAACTGAAGATCGGAAATCGATTTATGTGTAATTTGGATGCTGAAAACCTGAACCTATATCACGAGAAGATGTAGCGCACATATGCGTCAGTACTCGGAAGGTACTGAGCATGTAGGATAGGATAAAGCTGAAATAAAACATAACTGAACAAGAACAAAAGCAAGTATAATAATCTGAACATGATATAGAGATTCTGAGCTAACTGAATGCAATGACCAATTTATAACATGCTGAAACTGAATAGTGGGTATACTGATAAATGATCAATGCAAGAGAGTCTGACTGAACTGTGAGAGCTACTAATAACCGATAATATAATTACATGAGCTAAATGTGGATTCCAACGTATACGCCCCATCCAGGGACTCAATATACCCTGCCATAGGTATAAAGACATGCTGGCGTGATCACTAAACTGATTGCCCACAGAGGAGACTTACAACCTACTTGGCTAGTAGTTCTGGGACTTATTGGTACGCTGAACCCTAGTCCAACTCGGTATTACGCTACTCCCATTGATTTATAGAGTTAATAGATTATATCTGAATTTTCTGTAATTATTGGATAACTCAAAATTGAAATGCAAAATGAGAATGCAACATTTAATATGAGAATGATGCATTAAAACTGAGGCATGTATAACTGAATAGCTAAAATATCTGACATAACATATATAATTCAAGAACTAAAGAAATACAAAGCTAGAGTTATGAAATTTATGTGATAAACTGAATAATAACTCTACAACCTACTTTGAAACATATATTTAATAAATTCATGAAGTTCTATTAAAGTTCTAGAAACCCTAGGTTTTATCATAATAAGAGAATCAAGAACTGACTGAAAACTAGGGACCCATTGGATGAAAGGAACCCACTAGTGAAATCCCACATACATGGTGATGAAATTTACGGAGAAACACTTAGATTTCGACGCTGGAAATACTGGAACCTTGTTGCATTCTTGAACTAGGGTTCTTGACCTTTTTCTCCTTTTTGCTTCTATTTTTCTAAGTTTTGATTAATGATTTGACTTAGGGTAAGTTTTAGTTATGTTTCTAGGATAAAACTAACTAAAATTTGATGAATTAGGGTCAAAATGACGTATCTTAGGGTTTAAAAGAAGTTGGAAAAGATCAAAAGACCCCTGGGTTACTTGCTGCTAGACCAAACGACGATCTGGACAGACGGTCCGTCGTTCGAGTCCGTAGGTTGAGCCTGTTCGACAAGCCTTTACTAAAACGAGCATAACTTTTTATTCGGAGGTCTGATTTTATCAAAGTCGGTGGCTATGGAAAGCTAATTCAATTATCTATATTTTGGTAGGTCATGAGACACATAATTCATTTTTTCTAAGAGTTTTGATCATTTGAAATTGACCCAACTGTGTTTCCCCCTTAACTATCTATAAATTTCCACCTACGGACCATATGTGTATCTACGGACCGTGCTGGTCAATCATGGTTCTTGTCAGAGAGTAAGTGAATGGGGTGTCGATCGATGGATACAGACTATGGACCATCGGTCCGTCCGTCACTTAGTCAAATTTTCTAGATTGTGGGGGGAATCTGACTCCATCGACGGATATGCAGGACAGACCGTGGGTCAGGCTACGGTCCGTCGATGGCCAGCGTCTGTTGCAAATGTAGATTTTCTGAAAAACTAATTTCTGGTTTGTTTTGGATACGGGGTATTACAATGTTCCCTCCCGATATGTATGCACCACCTCCACCTTACTATTCAATAGTAGGTCCCTTATATAGCTTATATCCCAAGTTATCAACCAAGGAACCTCTCATATTTCATTTATAACTTTTTGAGCCATTAATGAACCAGTTTCAATAATCAAAGGTACCAGACTGTGTTGTAATCAATAGTCTATACCAATTCTTACCGCCTTAATTTCTGCTTCAATCACAGAGACCTCCTCTAATAAACTAGTTTTTACATATATTATCTCCCCTTCTTCATTTCTAATACAGAAAGCCATTGATCCAGACCCAGACCTCACTGAACCATTAGTGTTTCATTTGAATTTTCCCCTCGAAAGATGCGTCCATCTAAAATTTTGGTATGTAGCAATGGGGTGTAACCTTCCAATAACTGCATGATCAATGGAAAACTTTTAGGGATTCCTTCTAACCATGGATATATATACTTGGTAAACAAATATATATATTTTTCTGTTAATCTCCAAAATTATAGGTTTGTTTAGACATAACCCTCCCATGTTTAATGACATTTCTCCCTTTCCAAATTTGCCATATTATAAAAGCAAGGATTACTTTAAAAACAGGCTTTAATTTAGTAGCACAATCAGTCACCATTCCTCCAAGACTTGCTTAATTCACACTAACTAGTATCGTACTCCTGCAGATTCATTAAACCACTTCCAAATATGATTATAATCAGGACAGTTAATAAATAGATGTACAAAGGATTCTTGTATCTTGTTTTTACAACAACAACATATTATAGATTCTGCTATGCCTCTTTTGATCAAAATTCCCTAATCAAATTTTTTCAAAACCACATCCTCCATAATAGGAAGGAAACCTTATAAGGTAATCCTTTCACCCGTATATTAGGAATATTCTCTATTGGATCCTTCCCGTGTCCGCATAAATCCATGTTGTTTCTACCTTGAATTTTCCAGACCACTAGGTATCCACCAAGGTTTATCTCTACCCTGGGTAAGTACCAGATTTTCCAGGATATTGTGTATGTGAATGCATACATCCTAGTCAAAATTTGACTATAACATTGTCTGATCCCATCCATCATCATTGACCAGTTGCATTACACATGCCACTTGACTATGATTTTTCTTGATATCCATATGAAAATACAGAGCCCTCAGCTGTGTCAAATTATCAAACCATACACTAGCATGTCCCTCCTTTGATTCCCACCATTTCTATTGTTAAAAAATAACATATTTTTCCATACTTATGATCCCTCTTTCCATTCTACAATTGTCGTATGTGTCTCTTGCAATACTTGTTCCACATGTAATTAGACCACATAGTATTACTAGTCCTGAATTTTCACCGTAGTTTAGCAAATAAAGCCTTCGAAATATCAAACAATGATCTAAATTTCAATCCTTCTTCTTCCTTTGGTACACAAATATCCTTCCATGCAATCCAATGAGTAAATTTAATTTACCCTCTTCCTTGAAATTCCATAAGAATTTGACAAAATAAATTTCCTTTCCATAACTGCAGCTTGTTTTTAAATCTTTTTTATCAGGTCTGTGAAATGCACCTTCCTTTTCTTATGATGGTCATTAGAGCAGTCCAAGTACATCAAGGGAAAGCTTCCTTTCTGAAACCAGTGGTCTCTTCCACCAATTGTTTAGAAACTATTATTGCTTTACTGTATAAATAAAAGGAACTCTTCTCCTTGTTGATCAACTGTTTTGACTGCTCTTCATATTTCCTCAGTACCTCAATCATAAATTGTAAGGATCTTTATATCTGCATGTGCAAAAATAATTGCATCATCTGCATGTGCCAAATTTTATTAACACTCAATTAAGGTAATTCATAGCTTTTATAGTCATAGTTATCAAATAAAAAATTCATAACCTTGGATAACACTTCTGTAGGTAAAATAAATAGAGCAGGAGATAAACAATCTCGTTGCTTAACCTCTTTGGTAGAATGAAAAAAACCATGACTTTGGCCATTAATTAACACCGAGTACCATAACAATCAGTCTCCAAATCATGTCAAGCATCTTTGATTCAAATCCCATTTCTCAAGTACTCTGAATAAGAACCTCCACTATACTCTATCATAAGCTTTGGTCATGTCAAATTTTATGACCACATTATCATGCTTACCCTTAGCCTTATGTCAGAAATCACCTCCTGGGACAAATACACATTTTCTGATATATTTCTGCCTTTAACATAATCAGATTGATTTTTTGATATTGATTTTGGATGAAAACCTCCAATTCTATCATGAACAAACCTAGAGATGACTTTAATCAGAAAATTGCTCAGACTAATTGGCCTAAGATCTGAAAAGGAATGAATAATATCCTTTTTATGTATTAGGATGAAATTAGTATGTGTAACAGATTTAGGCAAAGTATCACCCCTAATGAAAGCATGAGCCATTTGTATGATATCAGGACCTACAATGTCCTATAGAAACTCCCATTAAAGTCGTAAAGACCACTAGCACTATCAACATTTAGTTTAAATACCATCTTTTAATCTCTACAAAATCAGACATCTCATTAATCCAAACATTTTCTTTCTGGTAGATCTGAGGTTGTATCCATTGTAACAACGACATTTCCTCATTAGTGACACCACTAGTAAATTATTTTTTTTTTTTAAAAACCCGTCTTTTATGATTTCACATTCAGATTCTGCCTATTTACCATCTACTTTTAATATTTTTCTCAATGCAAGCCTTCTTGTTCTCCCTCGAACTAGGGAATGAAAGAATTTTGTGTCCTTGTCTTTTTCTTCAAACCATTTGATACTAGCCTTATACCTCCAAAACTCTTCTATATCTGCTACCTTTAGCCCCTTTTCTGTTATTGTAACTTGTGTTGATGACATTGTAGGCTCCTCATTCAGATATTGGTGTGAGGCCAGCACATGCAACTTTTTCATTTGCTCAGACTTACCAGTAAGCACATTGCCTAAAACTGATTCAGTTTTAGTGGTCTTTAACTTCAAGAACTTTTGGAAATCATAGTTGTTCTCCACCCCTACTATCTCATCAAATGTTTCTACTATTTTTAGAGGTTCCGGATAAATACCATTTGTCAATTCTTGCATCAATATCATCTCCCCTTCCATATATCCCTTGTGTATCTGTAGGTATCATATGTTGGGTTTTGTTTGCCCTAAATTTCTTACCATAAATAGGTTTTCCTTTTAGGAAAAGATTTTGAATTGACTAATACTTTTCTTGTTGGAAAAGGTTTAGGACTCTATAAATAGAGGCATGTTCCTTCTAACTTAATTAGCATTCACAATGTAGTCTTAAGGGTTTTGAGAGTTTTGGTTAGGGGGAGAATTTGTGGGTCACAAGTTTGATACGTTATCACTTGTGTGAACCTCTCATGTATTCCGAGTGAATTTATTGAGGTTGTTTCTCTCTATATTTTGTACTCTCATATTTATAGTGGATTGCTCATCTCCTTTGTGGACGTAGGTCGATTGACCGAACCACGTTAAATTGTGTCTTTTGGTATATTTCTCGTTGTCTTCTTACTCGTGGTCTTTTGAGGTTTGCTTTGCTAGCTTCCGCGTTTACGCCTGCTTATTTTCGGTCCTAACATCATAGCTATTATCTTGATATTATCACTCTCTTCTTCATTATGTGCAACTATATAGCTTTGTTGGTTTTCAACATGACTCTGATTTTTCTTCTTCTATAAACTACACAATTAGTACCCCTCATGCTCAAGTGACCACTTTGTTGTTCTTCATTATCATCTGTTGTTGTTTCAAGTATTATCCCTGGCACCTCTTCAGTATTACACAGCCTAGGTTGATCCCGTCTCTCCATGTCTTGTTGATTTTCTCTCTATATAGAGATATCTAATTGAGTGTATTCTATATTTGCAAGAGCACCACATATCTTCCCATCTTTGGCATTGGCATCTGTTTCTCCTTGATCATTCTGTGTTATCATTTGTTCACCCCTTTCCATTCCAATGCAATGGTTTGTAGCTTGATCAAATTTTACAAAAGCTTTTTGTGATCCAATCCTTCGTGGATAAAAGTTTTTGACTGTGGTCGACCTGCTGCCCTGTATTTTCTTATGATGGCTAGTTGTTGTGTTTTCTCCTTTATCTTTATTTGTACCAGTTGTAATGCTTGTACTGTTTTCTTCATCATGTTGGCTTAAGAGCTGCAAAAGAGTTATCTGTGTTGATGTCTTCTACTCTTTCCTTTTGTTCATTACTGTTGTGTCTGGAGGCTATTTTACGAGTAGGAAGCTACTTCTTGAATTATTGCACATGTTCATCTTGATGCCCTTTCTACACTGGCTTTCTAAGTTCAGGGTGAAGAACCCTGAATTCAGTTTCATCATGTCCTTATAATTTACACTGCTTGTAATACTTCGGGACCATGTCATATTGAATATGAATTTTCTCCACCCTAGATGTTTTGTTTTCTACATTCGCCATTTCAAGTTCCGCATACTCGGGAAAATCTACAAGCAAGTCCACCATTACCTTGACCCTACCACAGCTAGGTCGAGTCTTATTTATAGTAGTCGTGTCTAACTGTAATGGTTTCCCTATGTTGAAGCTAATGAAAAAATGAATTTTCTTAACAAAGTAAGTTGGTTTTAAATCCGAAAAGGAAATCCATGCCATCACTTGTGTTGTTTCCTCCTCTACATTAAATTTAGCATCATAGATCAAAGGTCTCATCATGTAGGAGTATCCATCCTTAGAGAGAATGTAGTAATTAGGTTTAGACGTTGATAAAATCCTCATGTCTACTAAACCTCATTGATATGTGTCTATTCCTTAGAAAAACCAATCTTGTAATCACCTTTAACGTTACATTGTTTGGGAATTTGAATACACAGTTCCTCGATTTCTAGCCATCCACGTGAAAACTTACCAACCACTGCATATTGTAAGTTCTCAAAAATATTCATGCGATCCACTTCCTCCTCAGTCCAAATCACCCTTGGAATTCCTTCATTGTGACAGAATCTTGATCAGAATTGGGTTTGTCATTGAGATATTAGTGCCTGATCCATTATTCCTTTAAGAATATCAATATATTGACCTAATATTTGTAGACTCTCCTTACAAATGGTAGACAAACTTGTATGATCATTAGGTTTATGGTTAATCAATATTGAGTATGTGGGTTGTAGTATGGGAAAGAACTATCATGTGACAAAGCCGGACCAGCACAAGAAAGCTGGCCGACTAGAGTTGTACCTAGGGGTGGCAAATGGTTGGATCAGATCGAATTTAAATGGAATGAATGTAGATTGAGCAAAAATGATTTGGATTACAGTCCATCAAAATAGAATATGGAAAAATATGGATTTGGTCAAATATGATATGGGTAAAATGGATTCAACTCATTTAAATAAATATGTTTTTCAAAAAAAGAAATTACCCCCTCCCCTACCCCCCCACATACCTACCCCTAATATCATTTTTTTTTTCAAAAACAAAAAAAACTGTTTTTACAAAAAAAAAATAAATTACTTTACATTATTGATGTATACTTCACATTATTTCTAAATGTTATCGGCCAATTATATTACATATATGCATATTTTTTAGAAAGAAATGTATTAACATGCAAATGGATATGTCTTTCACTGATTAAGATTATATGGATCACTAATCAATCTTATAGATGTCTAACCCATAAAGTATGAAATATGGAATTTCCTCAAGTGTTACTGCAATTGAGTTCTTGTATGTACTATGTATTAGCTCATATTTCATAAATTACAATTGATCATAATGTACAAGAATTATTAATAGATAATCATGGTATATATCTTAAAAATAGTAAGACAAGTATACCAACTACTAAGGAAATTAGGATTACATGATATTAATAATAGAGTAAAATTAAAATATGTGGTGACTATTTACATAATTTCATCTGGTACATAGATGAGTAATGTTGTTAACTAATATTGAATATACTAACTACTTACCCAAATGGATTATGGTTAGAGAGGTGGAGTCAATATTAGGAGTTTGGGGTTCTAAATTTTCTTCCTCTTTCTTAACATTGAGTTGTCAATCAACTTTGATATTAATGGTAAAATCTATACTTTCACAGAGATCTATCAAAATATAAGAGAAATGAAGGAAAATTATTATATAAGTAAATACAGAGGCGAACCTAGGATTAAAGATAGGAGGAACTACTAACAGTGATTCAAGAATAAGGTTAAGAGTGGCACAAGGTTGAAGTTAGCAAAGCTTTCTTAGGCCTCCAAAATTTTGAGGAACCCTGCCACGTTAGTAGAAATCTCTAAATGAATTTGATGCTCACTTCTTGTTTTATCAGATTGCTTGTTAAAGCAACTTGTATAGATTGAGATTGATTCTCAAAATCTAGCATCTCGTTGGAAGACCAATTGTGGACGCTATTTACTTCACCAACATGTAAATTGAATCATTCCAAACTATGATTCCAAGTCTTAGAACCAATTTTCGTGAAAAATTCACCTGCATTTTCCTTTAAATAGTCATTTTTTAAATAAATAGCAACATAAGCAAAATACAACATTTTTTTCATACTATATATCAACTATCTAGAATATGAACCGTTAGACCATGACTTACAAAATTGACGCATTTTCGTTCCAAATATCGTTTGAGGATATTTATTGTCATGAATATCTAGTTGACATCACTTTTGTTGAAAATAGTGTCTTTTCACTTAATCTCGTATTCTAGGGCTATATTAATCAATAAATATTCTTTCTCCAGGTTTAAGTGACTGCAAATCAAACTCATCTATAAAATACGAAGATTGTCTCTCTAACTAGCACTTGGTTGAGAAGAATTACTTTTCGTAAAAAATCTATTAACCTCAAATCACAACAATCAACAACAAATTATTGCAAAAAGAAATGCTCTTATAAAGAAGAACTTCCCAATTTACATAGAGATAATAGGAGTAGGACTTCAATTATGTAGTGAAGAATACTTGTAAATTGTAGATTTTCTATCAATCATATATTTGTTTAGAATTGTGCTAGGAAAAAATAGTCTTATATTTTATTTAGAATTGTGTTATGACTTTTATTTATTTTTAAATTCAATTAAAAAAAGGAATGAGACCGGATGACAAAAAAAGATAGTTAAGAAAGGGGGTGAGGCCAGATGAGGTGACAAAAATGAGTTTTAATAAAAGAACTTTTTTAGAAATTGCTTTTACTAAAACTCATTTTTTGCCACCTCATTTGGGCTCACCCCCTTTCTTATCACCTTTTTTTTTGTCATCGAGTCTCATTCTTTTCTTAATTGAATTTAAAAACAAAGAAAAGTCATAGCACAATTCTAAACAAAATATAAGAATAATTTTTCCTAGCACAATTCTAAACAAAATGTATGATTGCTAGAAAATCTACAACCTACAAAAAATTCTTCACTGCATAATTGAAGTCCTACTCTTATTATCTTTGCGTAAATTGGTAAGTTTTTCTTTATAAGTATTTCTTTTTCTTTTTTTTTTTTTGTAAAATTTTTGTTAATTCTTTGATTTGAGATGGATAGATTTTTGACAAAAAATAATTCTTCTCAACCAAGTGCTAGTTTTAGAGACAATTCTTCGCGTTTTATAGATGAGTTTGATTTGTAGTCACTTAAATCTGGAGAAACAATATTCATTGATTAATATAGCCCTAGAATACGAGATAAAATGAGAAGACACTATTTTCAACAAGAGCCATGTCAACCAGATACTAATGATAATGAATGTCTTCAAACTAGATTCGGAACGAAAATGCGTCAATTTTGTAAAACATGACTTAAGGGTTCATATTCTAGATGGCTGGAGTATAGTATGAAGAAAGATGTTGTATTTTGCTTATGTCGTTATTTATTTAAAATGACTACGCAAAGGGAAATGCAAGTGATTTTTTTTCACTAAATCTGGTTTTAAGACTTAGAATCATAGTTTGGAACGACTTAATTTATATGTTGGTGAAGTAAATAGTGTCCACAATAGGCGTTTCAACAAGTTGCTAGATTTTGAGAATCAATCTCAATCTATTCAAGTTGCTTTTAACAAACAATCCGAGAAAAAACAAGAAGTGAGCATCAAATTCGTTTAGAGGCTTCTACTAATGTGGCAAGGTTCCCCTTGAAATTCCTCAATCTTTTAGAGGCCTAAGCAGGCTTTGATAACGTTACTCTCGTGTCACTCCTAGTTTACCCTTGAGTCACTCTTAGTAGTGCCCCTATCTTAAAATTCTAGGTTCGCCTCTGTGTTTAACTATTATAAAAATCTCATATGCGTTCTTTTGTCATCACTTGATCATTATTATAATTGTTATGTGCTTATGTATGTTGCTTTGCATATCAAATTTGTCAGAACAAATATGCATGTTTGGAGCAGAAATAGATTTGTTAGCTTTGAAGTCTCAGTAGAAGTTCAATGAAATGATGAAGATCGCATTCGATAGTTACTGAGCTAAATGAACACAGAAAAATGAAAAATTACCAAGCTCGTGTCGCACAAGTTGAAATGAAAAAAAAGAGAAAAACAAAAGAGTGGATCAAATTTATTTTAGCTGAAAGTTATATTTGTGCATAGATTAAATATGTGCAGTATATATAATGTATTAATTCAATATTCAAAGGGTTACACAGTTTTTAAGAGGAAAAAATACACTACAAGAAAATATTGAATTAATAACTGTTGTAAAACTAAAGCAAAATAAGATAAAAAAAAATATAAAAGATAAAGCAATAGAAATAGGGAGACAAGAGATGAGAGTTTTTCTTATTCATCAAAGTATTCATCAAATCTTCAAATGCATACAATATAAAGCCTTATGTCTCTATTTATAGTTTAACATAGAGGCATACAAAAGGCTAGTCATAAACATGACATTAACATGAATATAATGGGGAGGTTATGAAAGTGAAAGGTTACTAGAGTAATGTTTATAAAGTTGGAGGTTATGGACTTTATGTTTATCTTCATAATGAAGGAGGTTATGTAGTAATTTTTTGGTGTAGTGGACATTCACATTACATTGTTTTATAACAACAATTTTTTAGCAATAACTGTATTAGTTTTGGCTTACATTAATAAATAGCAACAACTTGATAAATTGTTGGTATATATTTAAATTTTTTCCCCACAACATTTTTGTTATTTCCAAATATATTAGTATTGTTGCTATTTTATTATTAATAATAATAAATTTCAAATATAATAAATTTGCAATAACGTTTTTGCAACAATCATAAAATTGTTGCCCAATTTTAATAAATGATAACAATTTAATTAATTTGTCATTTATATTAAAAGAATTGGTGATGATATTTGCTTATAATTGCTAATGTACTTAATTTAATAATAGCTTATGCAATTGTGGGTAAAAATATATTCTTTTTTTTTGAGTTTTAGTCCAAAAATTATGATATTTTTGTTTCCGTCAAAAAATTGTAGAAGTTTCCCAATTTTTATTTTCTATTTCAACAAAGTTAAGTTGCGCCTCTTTAATTTTTCTAAAAACTGAAGCTAGATTTTCTCTTTCATTGTTCTCGAAGTCATCTCCGGCAAATTTTCTTTTGATTTAGTTTCATTTCACAAAATTGGGTGACTTCTTGCGTATGATTATTTTATGATTTAATCTCTTTATTAGTATTGAAAAAAAAGTTTATTTAATTATTGTGTTCTTGTTTTTTATTTAAAAATATTCTTCATAAAACTTTGTTAAATTTCAATTGTATTTTATTTTTTGATACTCTCTTGTAGAAAAAGTTTTTTTTTTTTTTGGAATTGTGAGTATTTGAATTTGTCTATACTACTTTGTTTTTGTTTCTTTTTTGGATTGGTTCTATTTCAATCTTAGGTCATGATCTATTAATATTATTACCAACAAAATTTATGTCGCTCGAACTTTTCAGCCTTGATATCCATAATATGTACTGGTACTACCAAATTTCAACATCTCCAATATGAATTTCCTATAATTTCATAGTTGTACCACTCCACTAAGCTTAAAAAATGTTAACAGTCCTCTATTGTTAAAGTCAGCACCAGAAAATGGGCAAATTCACACTTTTTGTATAACCAAACTTTGATATGTTCTATTTCCTATGTATCCCTATTAGTTTTCTGTTGTTGCCTTCTAGTTATAATCCAAAATTGATTTCGAACACTCCCTAAATAATAAAGATAGAAAAATAAGTAATAAAACAAGAAGAGCAAGGTAGAGTTGGAAGATTCCTCATAATGGAGAGTTTTTACACTCACAAAAGTTGATCTTTGATAACGCTCAACTACAACTCTTATGATTCAAAGCATAGGCAGTCGTCAACAAGTATAAACCCAACTATAAGTTAGGGTCGATCTCACGAGGCATTGTTTGAAAAACAATTTAAATACGAAGTATGAAAGTCTAACTTCCTATAGAATGGAAATAAATAATAAAATGCAACATAATGTAAATCAATAATTTTAGATTATCAATATTAAAAGGATTTAGTAACTTACTATTAACTAAGACAAATAATGCGAGTTTCAGACAAGTAGAGAGGAGATCTTAGGAGTGTGTGAGAAATCAAATACTAATTTCGCTTAATGAGTAATGAATTGATTTCAGTCGTTGAATCTCAATGAGTAAGATGAGTTATAACTATAGTGGTCAGCAGTCATTATTCAATTAGCTATTATGTTTCAAGCAAGTCCTTTTGAACCTCAACAAACTTACGATGTGAAGTATCCCAATTTCTTAATTTAACTCACTTTATCAAGCTGGATTGTAAGAACAAGAGTCAATACAACTATCAATTATATACTCTACCCTGAGCATCTTTCGCAAGCAAACTTAGAGAGCTAAAACTAGATTCAATTTGCAACTTCAATCCACAGATGAAAACATGAGTAAATAATTGAACTCATCTCAAAACAACATAAAATTTAGCAATTAACAATATCCACAAGCTAATTTGTGTATTCAATTACATAATCACACCCCTAGTTAATAAGGTTTAGCTAATCATAGTAAAAAGTATGAAAGAGTTACCAAAAATATGTTCCATAAGGACACAAAAATCTTCAGTACTCAATGCCAAAAACTAAGACTAAAACCCTCACACCTCAATTTCTTAGCTCAAAATATCCAAGAGAAACATGTTTTTCCTAGTAAAATAACTGGTAATGTGAAGTCCTCTTTATCTCTCTTCAAAAACAAATTTATATGTTTCCACAAGCTTCCAAAAATTTTATATTGAGACCAAGTCGGCAGGAGTAGTCGGGTTCGTTGAATGACTCGGAGAACCACCGACGGGTAGGCTTTTGTTGAGAAACTATCAAAGTGTATTAATGTCCCTTAAATCAACTTAGTAAGTGTGGTTATGGTTAGTTAGATTTTTAGTTAATTAGTTGATGAGCTGTTAGAGTTAGTTACAACAGTCATTATAAATACACATTAGCTAGATATTTTAGATTGTAATTCATTCATTACTAGCTTTTGTAGAAAACTTCCTTCTTCTCTCTCTCAATTTCTTCTTCAATTTTCATTTTCTGTTAATCAATTGGTATTGGTGAAATGGAGATTGAGCAAACTAACAATGTTTAGATAAAGTTTTCACGGTATCAGAGCAAGAAGCTTCGAGTAATTGATTGGATTTAGGGATTTTCTCACATATTAAAGAAGATCGAGAAATCTAGCTTTACGTTTATAAATGGTGAACACAACAGCTGAAGTTGTGGTTTCAAATTCACCATTCTAAGGGATGAAGATTACAGATCATAATCATCCACTTCATTTGTCATCCGGAGATGTCCCAGGAGCAGTACAGATTGGAATTCAACTTGTAGGCACATAGAATTATTCATTGTGGAGCGGAGCTATGCGATTAGCTTTATTAACTCGTAACAAACTCAGTTTTATCAATGGTAGTTTCGTGAAAGAAGATTTTGAAGCAAACCTGGACATGCAGTGGGAGAGATGCAATTGATTATATCATGGATAACTTGTAATATTAGTAAATCCTTACTGAATGGAATTTTGTTCAAATCTGATGCATGTTTGATTTGGAAGGATTTGAAAGAGAAATTTCATGAAATTAGTATGTCAAGAGCTTTTCAATTGCATAAGGAGATAGTTACTTTGAAATAGGGAGTAATGTTTGTTTCTGCCTATTTCTCTAAATTGAAAGATTTGTGGGATGAATACGATTCCATTGTTGGTCCTCCCATTTGTGACTGTGATAAATCGAAGACATATGTGAGCCAGCAGGAGAAACAAAGGTTATTACAATTTTTAATGGGATTAAATGATGGAGAAGTCAGATTTTAATGATGATTCTCACACCAAAACTCAATCAGGTATATGCTATGATTATACAAGATGAAAGTCAAAAACACATTGCAAGTGGTAGTCATAGTGGAGGTATGTTCTAGAACCCACAACATTATTCACTCAAGGAGGAGGTGGAGGTGGACATAGGCCACTTCAAGGATACAGAAAAGGATACAATCCAATATACTGTGATTTCTGCAATATGAAGGGCCATTGTAGAGAAAAATGCTTCAAGCTGTTGACATATGATTACTGAAATATGAAAGGACACATCAAGGATAAATGTTACAAATTGATAGGATACCCTGCATATTTCAAAGGAAAGAAGAAATCTATGTTAGTATCAGGAGGAATGGATAGTCAAAATATTTCACTTGCTCCTCATGGTAAACATTCAGATCAACATTATCAGGCTTCTTTGAATCAGAATAACACGGTAATTCAACCACCTCAATAGTCATTTTTTACTCCTGAACAATACAATCAGCTCATTGGAATGATTAATAAGACCACTGTAAGTGAATCAAGTTCTAATCTGGCAGGTAATGCTCTTGTTTTACACACAACATTAAATAAACCTAAATGGATTGTAGATACAGGGGCTACTAATCATATATTTGGTAATCACAATTTATTGAAACATGGTTCATTAATAGGAAATATTGGGAATGTCCAGCTTCCTAATGGTGATTCAGCTGCAGTGTCACAAGTAGGGGATTTTCACCTATCAGGAGGTGCTTTAATTAAGAATGTGTTGTGTGTTCCAGAGTTTAAGTTCAATCTATTGTCAGTTTCCAAAATGACTAGAGAACTAAACTGTTGCGCACTATTCTTTCCTGAATTTTGTTTGTTTCAGGATCTCCTCACTGGGAAGGTGAAAGAGATTGGTAGAGAGGAAGATGGATTGTATGTACTGGATTCACATAGAAGAGGTTGTACAAGAGGAGTCACACAGTCTATGACAGTAAGAGGAAGTCCTAACATTGGGCTTTGGCATAAAAGGATGGGGCATGTGCCTTTGAATGTTTTGGAGAAAATAACTAGTATTAGTATTAGTTGTGATTCAACTTTAAATCATTGTAATATTTGTCCTATGTCTAGACAGATAAGACTACCATTCCCAGTTAGTACTAGACTAAGACTGGTCAACGGACCAGAACTGGTTCACCGGACTGGAATGAACCGGTACCGGACCGGAACGCGTTGACCGGTATGTTTACCGGTACGGGGATGAACCGGACCGAAATTACCGGGATGATTCATCGGTTCCGTCCCATTCCACTATATACCGGGATGGAACTTGAATGAACCGGAACGGACCGGGATGGAACGGGACGGAATTAACGGGATGATATTTTTTGGAATTACGAAAATATAATTTTTATTTTATTTTTTAAGTATAAATTAATAGTTTTTGAATTTATATTATAATTTTTATTAGTTATTTTAAAGATATTTTATTAATTTTTTTGTTGTTGTTACATTTGCAAGTAAATCTAATAAAGTTTTCAAAATTTAAATCTTTTGAAGTTTATACTTTATAAGTTGTTACTATATTCATTAATATTTATTTTATAAGTTTATTTGATAACTTGTATCTTGTAGATATTAAAAAAAAATGTGTAATTTTAAAAAAAAATAAAATAAATATAAATTATAAAAAAATTAATATATATTTAATAAACCGGACCGAAATCGGACCGAACTGGACCGGAACGGAACCGGAATGAACCGGTACCAGTACATCAGTACGAAATCACGGTTCCTTCCCGTTCCGTGTACCAGTTCAGACTATCCCGTCCCGTCCATAGGCAACTGAAATGGGACAAACCGGAACGAACCGGAACGGTACCGGTATGTCCCGTTCCGTTGACCAATCTTAGTACTAGTAGAGCAACATGTTCATTCGACTTGTTACATATAGATATATGGGGGCCTTATAAGGTACCTACATATGATGGGATGATATTTTGTCTTACTTTGGTTGATGATCATACAAGGTAGACTTGGATTTACTTCATGCATTTCAAATCTGATGTCATTACTATATTGAAAGATTTTATTGTGATGGTATCAACTCAGTTTGGAAAAAAGATTAAGAGTGTAAGATCATACATTGGATCTGAGTTTTTTAATCATAGTTGTAGTACATTGTCTAAGAATTTTGGGATTGTACATCAAAGTTCTTGTTCTTATACACCACAGCAAAATGGTGTTGTGGAAAGGAGACATAGACACATTTTAGAGACAGGCAAAACAATTAGATTCCAAAGTCATTTGCCAATCAGATTTTGGGGGCATTGTTTTGAGACTTATGTACATATCATTAATAGAGTTCCTTCTGTTGTGCTGAATCAGAAATCTCCCTATGAAATGTTGTATGGGAAGATACCTCTATTGAGTTATTTGATAGTAATAGGGTGCCTATGCTATGATACAGTGCTACCTAAAGGAGATAAGTTTTCTCCTAGAGCATTGAAAATAATACTTCTTGGATATGTAGTATCACAAAAAAGGATACAAGTTATATGATCCTCAAGAGAGAAAGATCATAGTTAGCGGAGATGTGATATTCCATGAAAGGATTTTTCCTTTTCAATCACTTGTTTCTACTAAGGAGTTCATTCCTCCCTCTGTTGATATGTTTGTGTTGCAGGATGAATTAACATCTGATCAAGAGGATAGACCTGAGATTGTTGCAGTAGAAGTACCTGTCATAGTATAAGCATTTGTCTCCACTGATTGTAAGTTTGAGACAGTTGAATGTTCTCACATCACCAACTAATACTCCAACAAGGTCTGAACCTGTGAATACTAATTTGTGTTTACCGTTTCCTATAGAACCATCAAGAAAATCTGGAAGATCAGCAAAACCACCTTTGTGGCTCAAAGATTTTATCCAGCCTCTAAAATCTAAAAATGTTGCTAATTCTTGTTTGTATCCCCTATCAGATGTCATCAGTTATGAACAACTTTCTAAGAGGTATCAAAGTTATCTTAGTGAGTTCTCAGCTGAGATTGAGCCTCAAACATATCATGAAGCTGCTAAACATCCTAAGTGGGTGGAAGCAATGGAGTTAGAAATTAAAGCTTTGGATGATAATAAGACATGGACTATGGTGACTTTGCCTCCAGGGAAAAGAGTTATAGGTTGCAGATCAATTATCAAGCTTCTGGAGAAGTAGAGAGATTTAAGTCTAGGCTTGTTGCTAAAGGATATTACCAAAAAGAAGGGTAAGATTATCAAGAAACATTCTCACCAGTAGTGAAAATGGTTACAGTAAGGTCTGTCATAGCATTAGCTGCTGCAAAAGGTAATACATCAAATGGATGTGTATAATGCTTTCTTACAAGGTGATCTCAATGAAGAAGTGTATATTACACTTCCATAAGGTTTTGACAAGCATGAGAATTCAACCAAAGTGTGTAAGTTTCTTAAGTCACTCTATGGACTTAAGCAGGCTTCTAGACAATGGAACATTAAGTTGTCATCTGCTCTTATGGAGTTTGGTTTTACTCAAAGTCACCTAGACTATTATTTATTTACTAAGAAGGCTAAGAACAATATGGTAATTGTGTTGGTGTATGTAGATGATTTACTTATCACAGTGACTAATATTCAATTGATTCAAGACACAAAGTTGATGCTCCATTCCAGATTCAAATTAAAGGATCTGGGGGAGCTTAGATTTTTCCTTGGAATTGAGTTTGCTAGAAACAAAGAGGTTATTGTGATGCATCAGAGAAAGCACTCCTTAGAACTCATTTCAAACTTAGGTCTGTCTTGTTCACAACCCTGTGAATCTCCTGTTGAATTAAATCACAAGCTTACCTCAGTAGAATTTGATGAGCATGTTGGATCAAGTATTGATGTGCTTCTTATTGATCCAGGCATATACCAGAGGTTAATTGGAAGACTATTGTATTTGACAGTCACACAACCAAATATTTCATTTGCACTACAAAATTAAAGTCAATTTATGTATCAGCCAAAGCAATCCCATATGCAAGCAGCTATAAGAGTGGTTAGATATATTAATCAGTCCCCTGGTCTAGGGATTTTTCTTTCAGCAAAAGCATCTTCAAATTTGCAAGCATTCTGTGATGTTGATTGGGCATCATGCCCTACTACTAGGAGAACAGTTACTGGTTATTTGGTGAAGTTTGGTGATTCTCTGATTTCTTGGAAAACAAAGAAACAGCCTACCATATCCATAAGTTGTGCAGAAGCAGAGTATAGAAGCATAGCTTCCACAGTGCCATAGATTGTTTGGATTGTTGGTCTGTTTACAGAATTGGGGATAACCCTAACACTTCCTGTTTTTGTAAACTATGATAGCAAGTCAGCTATACAGATTGCAGCAAACCCTGTGTTTCATGAACGTACAAAACACATTGACATTGATTGTCATTTTATTAACGAAAAAATCTTACAAGGTCTGCAGGCAGATATTTTGACTAAAGGGCTTACCAATTTTCAGCACTCATATTTGGTGTCCAAGCTAGGGATGCTTAACTTGTTTGTAGCCCCAAGCTTGGGGGGTGTTGAGAAATTGTCAAAGTGTATTAGTATCCCTTAAATCAACTTAGTAAGTGTGGTTATGGTTAGTTAGAGTTTTAGTTAATTAGTTGATGAGCTGTCAGAGTTAGTTACAACAGTCATTATAAATACACATTAGCTAGATATTTTAGATTGTAATCCATTCATTACTTGCTTTTGTAGAAAACTTCCTTCTTCTATCTCTCAATAAACTTTCTTCTTCAAATTTTTATTTTCTGTTAATCAATTGGTATTGCTGAAATGGAGATTGAACAAACTAACAATGTTTAGATAAAGTTTTCAGCTTTATCGCCAAACGTCTGCTTGAACTTTTGAATGCAGGACGTCATAGTTGGCAAACCTAATGGATGTCATCGAATGGCTTTAGTGACTCGTCGTTTGGATCTTTTCTCGCCGCTTAGACTTGACTTAACCTCTCCTATTTTTCTATTCCTTTAGACAATTTGGGTCGAGCTCATCGTTTAATTCAGCGATGCGCCATTTTGCACTTCAGTTCTCCGAGTTGGCTTAGTTCATGAGCCAAATTCTCTGGATCTTTAGCAAGATAAAATCTCACTCGGCGAGTTTACAGTGTTTTTTAAGAGCTCCAACCTTGCTTTTCTTCACTTTTTCCAAATTTTTACTTCTTTTCGTAATGGAATATTCTTACCTTGTTCTTAAGCCTTCATGGTTACACATAAAAAATTTAACATTTGTTATTAACATAAAATATGCATTGAAAACACTAATTCATTCAGTAACAAGTTCTAAATGAGTCAAAATTCTCGACTATCAAACTTGAAAGTAACTTACTGTGAAAAAGTTAATTTTGTCCATTCTGGGGTCAAACCCAACGGAAGAAAATTTCATATGTGAATTTAGTTGATTAGGTTTTAAAATTAGAGTAAACTATAATTTGTAGAATACATATTTTGTATATCTTTTATTTGTGCTTGGAGCCCAAGTTTGGTCACATATAAAATGATCCCTCACCTTTTTCCTATTCTTGCATAATATATATGGTGTAGTGGCATGGTTATATGAGGTGTATATGACTTTGTATTGTAGACTGGACATTAAGACAGCAATAGGTGACAATATCAAGGATCTAAACTAATGTTTTAGATCAAAGGGACCCTCAAATAAAGTCATGATTAAAAAAATGGCTCGGGTATAACTTCGCCCATTTTTGAAATGTTTAAATTGTCTCATACCTTGTGGCTAAGGATATGAGTGTACAACATGCTAAGAATAGTGTGATAGGAGGAATTATAATAGCACAAGGATCGTCTGTTACATGTTGAAGTCAATAAAATTAGTGAAACTAAGGTCGACAAAAGTTATCAAAGTTTCTATAGTGATATTTTCTTAACTTTGAGCCACATGTCTTGGATGTTTTCTCCAATTATGTAAAGAGTTGGAAGGACCATCACCCATTAAATTGAAGGCCTACTAGTCTAGTTTGAAACGTATAAAACCTCATACAAACCGCCATCAGAGTAAAGAGTTGTGAGGGTTTTACTATGGACTGCCCGGGCAGAATCAGGGTTGGATCCTGGTTGGGCCAAAAATGTGGTATGTCGGCTTACTCAACGTTTTAAACCATGAAAACATTTCATTTCACTTCCTAACCATAAAGAAAGCTTAAGTGAGGGTTCCTATGGAGTTCTTGCATGATGAAGGTAAGTGATTGATGATTTCAAGCATTAAAGGTAGCCCATGTGCCTATAAATGTAATCTCTACATGTGACAATCATTTTCCCCTTCTATTAGCTGCATTTAAATCTAGTTTTTGAAGATATAAATTTGTATTTGTTGGTGTTTTTTTAAGCTTTACACTTGGTTTAACCAAGGTAATCATCTCTGGACTCTTTAATGATTGTTTTTATGAAGTTCGACGGATATTTCGTCAAGTTGAGGCTATTTGGCAAATCTGCTGATTTAAGATCAATTGTGAACTGTTTATAAGTTTGTAACAACGATGTATATATAGTGTTTTCAAAGGTAGGACGTGAGGAACAATTTTCATGAAGAAATTACAGTTATTTGAGCGTTCATTGGAAAGGTATGTTAAGGCTAAGCAAAGTCCCTAATTTTAGCATCACTCCTAGAAAATTCATAAAACGCCGAATGTGATATTTTGCTATTCTCTTTCTAGAATTACCTTCAGTGAAAGGCATTGGGATCTCGGCTGAATTATTTACATGATTCTATTATTTTGATATTCCACTCGTTCTAATAAATAGAGTATTCAACAACAATATGTCATTTTATCGGTTTCCTTGATTATACGCCCGCATGTATGAATTCTTATTCCTCTTTGGGTGATGTGACTTAAAATATCACGTGAGACCTTTATTAATGGTAACCCTCCCTCTTTCCCTACTAAAGTTATTATCAAAAAATCTTTAAAGCAATTTAGGATCTTCAAAACTCTCTAATATAACTCAAAGGTTTAAACTATTAGAACACTTTTTTTTTTAAAATACTTCTTTCATTAATTATCTAGGAACCAAGTTAGGAACTAAGTAAGTCACCTTAAACTTTTTATGAGTATCTTCAAGGTTAGTTTATCTTTCTAAAATTTGAGTTAACTTTTCAATCTTATTTTGGAAGAACATATGAGGTTTGATGAGATGGTTACATTTTATACGAAAGTGATTATGAGATTATAAGATCAAGACTATGAATGGGCCGAGATTGGCAACATGACAACAATAACTTATGAGTGTTATAAATCCATGACATGACATGTCATGCATTTTACTTTCGAGTTATAATTGGGAGGTATGGATCCTATTACCTATATTTATACGTATGAGACACATATGACCACAAGTTGGCGAATATGATGTCGGTTCGCTATCGAAAGGTACCACCATTTCTAACATTTGGTTGGCTGTATATATATATATATATATATATATAATATATATATATATATATATATATATATATATATATAATATATATATATATATATTATATATATATATATATATATATATATATATATATATATCTAATTCATGACATACGATTATACAAGCATACCATGCATATTTAAGTATTTGGGGGCCTAATGTCAGCCATGGACATTATTTGAGTTTCATTTTTAGGTGGTATCTCTATTACCTTTTACAGTAAATATTATGATTCTACTTTCCGCTTTACATACCAGTACATTTTTATTTGTAATAACATTTCTTTTCCTAGGGATGCTGCTTTTTGTTTTGTGCGAGCAGGTACAGGCAGGGACTCTAATTGTCTCACCTGCTAGGATTCAGGTTCAATTGTGAGTTTGTAGGCTCCTTGTTATCCTGGGCCTACCAGAGGATGTTAATTTTTGTTGTACAATAGTATAGTCGGGGCCTTGTCCCCACAGTGCTTATGTCACTCATAGAGGCTTTGTGGACACAATATTCTGGGTTTTCTCTCAATATGTTTCAACCTCCAGCCAATAGTATTGGCATGTATATATATGTGTTAGTAGGTATGTCATTGGTTTTGGCCTTGTCAGATAGATAGTACATATTTTTTTTTTGTCTTGTTTACCATTGTTTGTATGGTTTATTCTCTTTCAGGTTATGACCCTCAGGGTCCAGACTTCACTTTTTAGAGGTTGTGCTTCTCAATATTTTTCTCTTACTTTGGTTTAGCCAGTATGTTTTATTGGGTAACTCGATCTTATAGAGTATCCAGTGCTAGTTAATCCCCCTATTTCGGGGTGTCACAGTTAAAATCATCATAAACTCATAGAAAAATACATTAGAAGAGTATAAAATTAGTAGAGAAATTCTTTTAGATGTATTTGGGATATCATTTTTTGTTAATATACCAACAATTGTTCTCTTGTGGACATAGGATCATTCTAATTCGTATCATGTTAAATATTGTTTTCTTCATTTTTATTGCTTTTAACAATTTTGTTAACATTTATTCTAAGTCATGGTTCTGTTTGAGTATGTTTTATGGTTGATGCACAGTCTAAACTTCCACATTATAAAAGAATGACTTCGGTTTTCTGTAGTTTCAAATACTTAAAAAAGTAACAACGAGTTCCATAAAGTTTGAATTGATAGATTTCATGAGCGCAACAACTTCAATATTTGAAAGATCCCGATGATTGTGTTCTTATGGAGGGAAGGTCCAATCCATGTTATAGACAAAAAGTACCCGATGTCACATCAAATTCTGGTAAGCAGAAGATTAAGTGAGATGCATTGAGTGTAATTCAATTGTCCCTTACACCTAATGTGCTTTGTGAAGTGAGTACAAGTACCGAAGAGATGACCAAACTGTTACAAGAAAGGCTTGAATAGATTTACCAGGACAATTCGACAAAAACAAGGATGTTGTTACAATAGTGTATTTACACATTTAAGACGGAGTTAGATACTTTATTGTAAGGACATATATATAAGTTAAAATTTGTGATGTACTTATAGACTACTGGAACTAAAAAAGGATAAGGAGATGCTTACATGTGCTTTACTATTCTCATTGACTTCAAAATATCGTGATAATGAGAATTGATTATGTATAGAAAGAAGCCTGAGCAAGTGCGGCAATCACTTAAATCTTGTGATGTGCAAAAGCATTTTAAAGGAGAGAAAGATGACTAAACTAGTGAGCTCTTTGTGAGAGATCGTACCAGCCAACAAAGAAGGAGAAAATTAAAGTACAAATCAAATTCTCATGTAAAAATAAAAAATGTGGAGTGTGGGACTATCACAAGAAGGGACACTTTAAGCGAGATTGCCCTATGTCAAAGTTTAAAGAGAAGACGAGTGCATCCATTGTTGAGAATACATGATTATGATAATGAATATACACTAATAGCATCATGTAATGCTGGAGTATATAAGAGTGTTAGACTCCAATTTTACTCTGCATATGATATCTGAAGAGATTGGTTCAGCATTTATCAGTCAAGTGGAAGAATCGTAATAACAGACAATAATGCAACTTGTAAAATAGTTGACATTGATTTAGTTTGTTCCCCGCCATGGTGTCTGTCATGTTCTTGATATGAAGAAGCATCTGATCTCCTTGGTATTGTGGATAAACAAGGCTACAAGTACATGAGCAATGAGGAACTATAAAAGTGACTTAAGGGTCTTTTAGTCATATTGAAGGTCAAGCTGGAGGATGACCTCTACAAACTAGCAACAAGCACCATTATTGGTTCTATAAATGCATATATAGTGTAGTTATTGATGATGACAAGGTAATATTGTGACATATAAGACTAGGTCATACAAGCACACGAGAAATGAAGATGTTGAGTAACCTCAATCTTTTGAATGGTGAAAATATCAGCAAACTTATATTTTGTGAGCACGTCTTAAGGAAGTAGAATAAGGTCAACTTCAACAATGACAAGCACAAGACGATAGAGATGCCAAACTATATTTATTCAAATTTATGGTGTCCTCTAAGCTTCTATCAAAGGTAGGTAAGAGGTAATTTCTCATATTCATAGATGATTTTTCACAAAAGGTTTGGGTACATTTGTTTAAGGCAAAAGGTGATTCTTTTGAAGAACTTAAAAATGGAAGGTTTTGGTTGAGAATCAAATGGAGTGAAAAATCAAGTATCTTCGCACAGACAATGACTTGGAGTTTTGCAGTGAAAAGTTCAATGATTTTGTAGAGTTCATATGATAACAAGACATAAGATGGTCGGGCACACACCACAAAAGAATGAAGTTTCTTAAAGGATGAAGAGAACTCTTCTTGAGAAGGTTACTTATCTGCCCTTAGAGGCTAAAATATCTAAAGTGTTTTTGGCTAAAGCAATTCACACTAATTCTCATATTGTTAATGTATCTCCAGCTTCGTGAATTGAATTCATGACTCTGAATGAGGTATGATCAGGTGAACTCTCTAACTATTCATACTTGAAAATATTTGGGTGTCCAGCTTATTATCATGTTAGTGAAGGAAAGCTTGAACCAGTGTCTAGAAGGACACATTTATAGGATATATAGATGGAGTAAAAGGGTAAAAAATTGGTGTTTATATGTACTCAAATTTATAGTTAGTAGATATGTTACCTTTAATTAATCCTGTATTACTTAATCCTCGTAAAGTTACTGTGGAGTTATCAAGAAACGAGAATAATGAGCAAGTAAAGCTACCGAATAGAGCTTACCAAGGAAGGAATCGAGAGACTCAAGTTGATGAGTCAAAAGATGAAGATCTTGAAGAAATTATTGTCAACAAACGACACACACTTCCAAATGAAAGGGACAAAAGTTAGATACAAAAATCAGAATTTCTTATAGAGCAATCAAATATGAATATATATGCCTTTGTAGCTAGAGAAGAAGAGATTAAGGATCCCAAGCCCTCCTCGTATATTAAAGAAATTTCTTACAAGGATGTTGCACAATCGTGGTTAGACATGATGCAAGAGATGAAGTCTCTTCACAAAAATGAAACATGGATCTTAATTGAAAATCCAATGGGGAAGCAGACAGTTGGATGCAAATAGGTCTACAGAAAGAAAGAGGGTATTCTAGGTTCAAGGCAAGATTGGTTGCAAAGGGTTTTAGTAATAATGAGGGAATTCCATGATATTTTCTCTCTGGTCGTGAAACATAGATCAATTTGTTTGCTACTAGCATTCATTGCACAATTTGGTTTGGATCTTCGACACGTTGAGTCAAAACTATTTTCTTACATGGTGATCTAGAATAGACAAACAATATGTATTTTCTTGAAGATCTCCTAGACGAGGGAAGGAAGATCTTGTATTCCAACTGAAGAAGTCCTTGTATGGTTTGAAGCAATCCCCTAGAAGTGCTATAATAGGTTTAATGCATTTATAACTATAGATGAATTCTCGAGGAGTGCTTTTGATAGATGTGTGTATCACAAAAAGATGCCTGGTAACACTATAATTTAGTTGTTGTATATTGATGATATGTTAATTGATGCTAACAACATCATAGAGATAAATATTTTGAAGAAACTATTGAGTAATGAATTTGATATGAAGGACTTGGGAGTTGCAAAGAAAATCCTTGAAATAGAGATTTCAAGAGAAGGCATTGTTGTACATATTTCTCAGAAGAGGTACATAGACAATGTTCCTGAGAGAGTCAATATTCATATGAGCAAGCCTGCAAGTACACCATTAGCTTCTCTTTCAAGCTTTAAGAGTTACAAATGCCTCAATCTGTGTATGGGGTGGAAAATATGTCAAAAATTCCTTATGCTAGAATTAGGTATGTTATGGTATGCACACATCCATATATTGCTCAATTTGTAAGTGTTGTAAGCAGATACATGAAAAATTTCAGGAAAGAGGCATCGGGAAAATGTCAAGTGGATATTGAGTTATCTTAAAGAAGCTTCTGATGTTGGCATGACCTTTCGAAAAAGTGAAGGTATTTTAGTTTTTGATTATGGAGTTTTTTTCTATGCAGGGAATCTTGAAAAATAAGGTCCACAAGTAGATACATTTTTACTCTTGTTGGCAGTGTCATTAGTTGGAAATTGACTTTACAGTCGATTATCACATTGTCTACAATAGAGGCAGAATATATGGAAGAAATAGAGGCAGTGAAAGAAGTTATATGGTTGAAAGTTTTGATGGAAAAATTGGTTTCGGTTCATATATAATAATGTGATAGTCAAAGTGTTATTCATTTGATTAAAAATTTAAAAAAATATGAGCTCACCAAAAACATTGATGTCAGATTCCATTCCATTTAAGTTATCAATGAAGAGAGAGTTATCAAGGTCGAAAATGTTATCACAAATGATAAATTTGTATGCATGTTGACCAAGATAGTCCTGCTTACCAAGTTTGTACACTAGAAGGACGTGGCGGGAGTATTCATGAATTATGAAACTCTTGGAGAAATTTGTTTGGTGGAGCTAGTGTGTTCAACAAAGATTTAATTTTTCTTGTTCTTACAAAAAAAATTCCTAGTAGCTAGAAGTTTTGGCTAGAGTTATTCATACGCATGCTCAAGACGCAAAATAAAGTTGGGATTGAAAGAATTGGTTTGGTCTGTTGTAGGGTCAAACCCAATTGAAGAACATTTCATGTGCCTATTTACTTGGCTAGGAATTATATTTGTAGAGCAATCTAAAATTTGTAGAAGACAAATTTTGTATTTTTTTTCTTTGTGCTTGGATCCCAAGTTTGGCCACCTATAAAAGGATGTTCGTTCTTTATATTTGAAATCATACTAAACTGATAGAAAAATACATCAGAAGAGTGGAGAATTAGTTAAGCAATTCTTTTAGATGTATTTGGATCTCTCCTCTTTCTTTGTTAATATACCAGCAGTTGTTCTTTGATGGATGTAGGATCATTATGATTCAAACCACGTTAAATATTGTTGTTCCTCCTGACTCTTTATTTTTATGTTTCTGCCATCAGTAACTTGTATGCACCTCGCACGTCTTGATCAATTTTTTGACACTGCACAATGCGGTCTTAGCTGTATAAATTGTTGCAACAACTATGATGAATGTTGGAAACTTGAGAATTTCATATTTTATATGGATTTTTATAGTAACTATTGATGAGTCCTCAAATTGGACTCATTTAGAGCCTTATTTTAATGCAAATAATGTCCTCAATTGTGTATTTTACCTCGATATCTGATAAAAGATTCTAAGTTTCAACTATTTGAGGATTTGGTAGGAGCATGAACACTTAGGTGCAAAATGGAAGCAAAAACAGGAAAAAAAAGAGTTGAAGATTCAAAGTGCACATCACAAGCACATTTGGCGATACGCCGTATAGCAAAGTTTTGCATTCTGTTAAAGCAAGTGAGTCTTAAGGGAAGTGGATCAAAAGGCGACAAAAAGAAGCAGTCGGCGTTTCGTCAAATAGTTTTGTGAAGCAGAGTTATTCCGCCACATGTGACTACACGCATGGGTATAAAGGCAAGGCACAAACAAAGACGAAACAAAGAAAAGGCGAGTCGCGAAATCACTGGATGAGTCGCCCAATCACTCGGCGATATACAACTAACAACGTCGAATGGATCCACCAACACTAAATCTTAAAACTATAAATACTAAAGTCTTTTATTATTTAGATATAGAAATTCAGAGAGTGAAACAACATACACTTAATATTTTATTTTAGAAACTTTGTTCTTAAATTTTCTCTCCATTTGGAGAGGGTTTTGAGGAAGCAGAAGAAAGAAGTTTTTCTTCCAATATTTGAAATGGGTTTTCTATACTTACCTTCCTTTGCTACTTTTAAGGTTTAGTCTCTGATACCCACTTGATTTCTTTATCATTTTAAGTATATTTGATTATTGTTGATGTGTGGCTAAAAATTCTATTCTTGGGGTGTAATTTAGCAAATATATGTTGTTGGGTCTTGCGTGATAATAGGATTAGATGCATTTTAATGGTGATTTCTCCTAGTAGTAGTGGATTAATTTAATGGGTTTGTAGTTGCAAATACAAAACCACCCATGTGTTTGCGACTTGCCCGGGACAAAGACAACTAGATTGATGACCTAAGGAGGGGTCGACATGAGGTTCAGCCCGAGAGGGTGAGCCCTAGTCCCATATCCAAGCACCCTCTATCGAATGGTCACAATGTAGGTAAGGCGTAGGTTGGTTAGTTTAGACGAGTGTGTGTCCGAGAGGAACCCATTTGATATGGGGTAAGTTGCCTTAGGGGGAATTTACTTTCACCTAAAGCTTAGCCTAGTCACCATTGTCTTGCGAATTTTCCTATCAAAAACATGTACCCATTAGTTTGTGTCAACATATATTGCGGTCACACCCCAAGAACTCTCTCCCTTACTTGATTCTCCTTTGTTTTTGTTATTTTACTACTTGAGACAAAACCCTTTTTTTGATATTTGACACTTTGGTGTCACAAATTAAACTCGTTTTGTTTTAATAATAAAAAATATCTTAAACTATCACTATTTAGAACAAAATTCTAAGTAGCTACAACTTTTACTACCGCTCCCTTGGGACACAACCCTAACCCTTGGTTGGGTTACTTTACTAGTTTCGATTCATAGAAACTCAAACTGTAGGTTAGCGTTGTTGATCACGAAATACAAAAAGATACACATATTGAAGCATCAAAATGGCGCCGCTGCCAGGGAGTGGTGTCACGTGAAAATGTACTTGCTTATAGTTTTTAGTTTTTTGTAGTGTAGTTTCTACTAATTTTACTTTTAGCCTCTTTTTTTTTTTGGTGTTTCTGTGTGCAGGTCCTTTAAGAATGACAGAAGGAATGGGTCTCAAGTCAGTTAAGGCAGATCAAGAAGTCGAGAGTAACTTCATAATAACTGCACTGGTATCTCAACTAAACGACTTGACCACCAAAATATTTGAGGTGAAAAATCAGTGCAATCGTAAAGGGAATTATATACCTCCCCACGCAAGGAAAAGCTCTAAAGAAAATGAGAAAAGTCGTTTTGAGGACATGCTTCAAATCATTCTCCAAAATAGCAATGATCAAGATCGAGTGTTGGATGAAATGAGTGATAGTACTGAAGCGCTAAATAAGCTGATCGGATCTCACTCTAGATCAATTCAGCACATAATATAACTCTTGATGTTTATCATGCCTTAGATCCACCCAAACACAAATTGGGTTACCTAGTGTTACTAGGCCTAACTCCAACATAATTAAGTGAGACAGGATCTACGTCGACCCACGATGTTAAATAAGTCATTTTTTGGGAGGCAACCCAAAAACCTTTGTTATCTTTTATTTTGTGTTGGAAAAATAATGATGATGATGTTGCAGGTTGACACGCCGAAGGTGCCTTTAAGGAATTGCAGGAAATAATATGTTTAGTTGGTGAATTGCCAAGACACTTGGTGCACTGAATTCTAGCAGTCAACTGACCATAAATGTTCCCCAAGTTGAAATCTATAAATATCAACGAGATAGATAATATATTAGCGGATCTCCAACAGTTTGATGATAGAGATGGTGATTGTTGTAGGATTTCTTCTCGAACAAATGATTCTAATTCATTCGGTGGATGGGTGCACCCATTGGCGATACACAAGTTAGGCTGGCGAACTTCACTATGGTCGCTGACTAAACTTCACTATGAGCTAGTGACATACAGTTGTTTGCATTTGAGGACAAATGCTCATACTTGGGGAGTGAGACCTGCCTTGTTGTTTTGACAGGTTTGTTGATTCTTAATGCGTATTTTATGTGTTTTGATATATGTTTGAGTTGTTTGTTTAAATTGTGTTTTAAAATTATTTTCTTAAATGTTTGAGCTTATGGCTATCTTTTGAGTTCTAACTTCATAATAATTTTGACCCTTCCGAAAAAATTCACTTTTTAAAAATTTCGCCACCTCTTGTTTTTGAAGTTTTGTTCTTGTACAAACTTAAGTCTCAGCTTCGATCAATACCGATGACTTGAAAAGTGCTCTAAATCAAACAAACATGAATGTGCGGCTACAACGAGACTGAATGAAGTTACATAGGCAATATGTGAACTTCTTGCATCTCGTTGTGATTAGACAATTATCGAATTGATTCTTTTGCAATGACCATTGCACACTAGCGAAAGTGTGTTGTTTTGTTTGACTTAAGTGTCACTGTCTTGTGCGATGATCTTACTTTGAAATAAACCTAGAATTTGTCCGATTAGTCTATTAATTTAGAAAGGTATCATCTTGACATGATCTTAGGCAATTCTTAAGAGTGTGAGCCAACTTTGACATATACCTCTTTTGTGGCCTATCCGTGAGTGTGTGAAACTCTTTTGAATACCCTTTGAGCCTTACCTCTTCCTTGAAAAGAGCTTGATGAAACCTAAACCTTATATTATCTACTACCTATAATTCTTTTTGAGATTTGATATAAGTAAATAGTCAACATATGCCAAAAGCCTAAGTTGGGGGTGTGGTAAGAAGGGAAAGAAGAAGTCAATAAGTGCAACAAAAGTTCACAAACCCATGGTATTGCAGAGAATGGAAGCCCTATATATAAGAAAAAAAGAGAAAAGAAATAAAAAGAAAAGAATGAAAAGTCGTGAAATAAAAACATGAAATAAAAAGAAATCGCCTTTCAAAGCAATCCATGAAGGAAATAAAAGATGACCTAGAAGCACTTGACTAAGAATTAAGAAAGGAAGATAGTGGATAGCTTAAGGAAATCATATATCATTGGAGAAAAGTTATTGAGATCAAATGACCATACCTTTGCACTCAGCCCGGTTACAAGCCTTCGAAAGACCTTTTTGATCTTGAGTGAACCGAACCGAAGGTCAATAAGAAAATAAAGGCAAACCTATGGGTGAAAACATGCGTTGTGTTCCTCTTTATGAGGGAGAGCGTTGCATCAGACTCCTGATCCTAAGTTGATAAATCTACGTGTACGAAAATGGAATCATTCTTTATGTGAGGGCATGCAGATACTTTTATTGAGCTTGAACTTGCATTAGTAGCAAGTATTGTAAGCTCAAGAATCTTTGGTAATTGATTGTCACAACTTGAATCTTTGAGTATGCAATGAGATATGCATGAGTAATTTGAGTTAATTCATGATTGATTCTTGAGAATCATTATTTGAGACATCCTATTTAAACTGCTGAACTTGAGTTTTACTTGAGGCCAAGCAAAAGTTTAAGTTGGGGGTGTTGATAAGTCCTCAAATTGGACTAATCTAGGGTCTTTTAAATGTAAATAGTGTCCTAGATTGTGTATTTTACCTCGATATCTGATAAAAATTTCTACGTTTCAGGTACTTGAGGATTTGGTAGGATCATGGAAACTTAGGCGCAAAACGAAAGAAAAGAGATGAATATTCAAAGTGCGCATCGCCAAGCACATTTGGAGATACGCCATATAACAAAGTTTTGTCTTCTGTTACAGCAAGTGAGTCTTGAGGGAAGTGAATCAAAAGGCGACGAAAAGAAGCACTCGGCGTTTCGCGAAGCAAAGTTATTCCTCCCAACGGTACATCATGCATTATAAAGGCAAGGAACAAATGACGACGAACCAGATAAGGGCGAGTCGCCGAATCACTCGGCGATTCACAACTAAAGACGTTGAATGGATACTGAACTCTTTTTATTTAGATATAGAAATTTAGAGAGTGAAACAATATACACTTAATATTTTATTTTAGAAACTTTGTTTTTAAATTTTCTCTCAATTTTGGAGAGGGTTTTGATGAAGCTTGCAGAGTGAAGTTCTTCTTCCAATCTTGGAAGTGGGTCTTCTCTATTTAACTTCCTTTGCTACTTTTAAGGTTTAATATCATGTACCCACTTGATTTCTTTTGATCATTTTAAGTATATTTAATTATTACTTGATGTATCGCTAAAAATCCATTCTTGAGGTGTGATTTAGCAAATATGTGTTGATATTATTATTGGGTCTTGCTTGCTGATAGGATTAGATGCATTTTAATGGTGATTTAACCTAGTGGTTGTGGTTTAATTTAATGGGTTTGTAGTTGCGAATACAAAACCACCCATGTATTTTCAGCTTTCCTGAGAGGGAGGTCACGAAACCAAAAGTACTAGACTGATGGCCTAAGGAGTAGGTCGACATGAGGTTCAGCCCGAAACGGTGAACCCTAATCCAATATCCAAGCACCCTCTATCGAATGGCCATAGTATGGGTAAGGCGTAGGCTGGTTAGTTTAGACGAGTGGGTGTCTGAGAGGAAGTCATTTTATATGGGGCAAGTTGCCCGAGAGGAAACTTACTTTTACCTAAAGCTTAGCCTAGTCATTATTGTCTTGTGAATTTTTCTATCAAAAGCATGTACCCATTAGTTTGAGTCAACATATATTTCGGTCACACCCTAAGAACTTTCTCCCTTGTTTTCTCCTTTGTTTTTGCTATTCTACTACTTGTGACAACCCTTTTTTTGATATTTGACACTTTGGTGTCACACATTAAACTTGGTTTATTTTAATACTCGAAAATGTCTTAAACTATCACTATTTAAAACGAAATTCTAAGTAGCTACAACTTTCACTACCGCTCACTTGGGACACGACCCCAACCTTGGTTAGGTTACTTCACTAGCTTCGATTCATAAACACTCAAATTGTAGGTTAGTATCGTTAGATCACGAAATATTAAAAATATACATATTGAGGCATCAACTATGAAGGCTGACAGAAACTTGAGCATATCATATTCCTCAAAGAAAAGCTCGTCCAACATGAAATATAGCAGTACAAGTTGTCTAATATCAAGAGTAAAAGTCAAGACATACTACACAGATCAATAATACATTCATTGCATGCAAAAATAAGTATAGTACATTCAGCAACCACTAGCTAAATTATGGATCTATCCATCATTGATAGCTCTAAGCTTTCAATCACATTGAGTAGCCTTAAGATATCTTTGCATAAAAATATATGCAGTTGGAATTGTGCAGTCATGTGTTGAACATCATTCTTTTACTGCTTGATATGAAAAAGAAATCTTTAGTTATATGCTAAACGTAGAGCAAAAAACTACTATTTTCAACTATTATGAGAACATAAATCTACTATTTCAAGAATGATCTCCTTCCCTTATAAAGGTGCTATGCGAAATCAACACGAAATCCTTGCAAACAAACAAACAAGACTGAGCTTCGTTCTAACAATACCTTACCTCTCCAAAAACCGGTCTATCAAATTAATAGTCGAGAACATCTCTTTCTCGAGCTCAAACTTGTGATGTACCAAATGATCAGAATGAGCAAGTATTTTAATTGTCATACTCTTAACAAATTTATTAACTTACCATAGGGAACAAATACTATACCTCAATTAGTCAGTCTATTAAAATAAATTGTGTTCTCTCCTTGATGTCAACATGTTGTGCCATATAGTTTGCATAAGCACAACCATATATTCGAATAAAATGGACAATTATTAACCATGTACAAAATACATTGAAGATATTCAGCTCATTATATAGATGGACAATACCAAACAAGTTTGATAACCACAAAAAAAAATATGATTTCTATATACTCAATAATTTACTGATCATATTGTATGAAATCTTTGAACCTTTATGGATATTAGACATGGCAAAAAGTTTTCTTTTGTTACACACTAATGTTTTGTATCTACAGTTATTCAGTACTTAATGAGGTTTCATTTAAGCAACAACAGATTTAGAGTACTAGGTATGTGATATCTTATAAATACGTTTTCATTATTAGGTCTAAAGAATGTAGAGTGTATGTTTACCTTACACTTACACTTACCTCAGAGGTTGAGAGGTGTTCCCGATAGTCCTATTATTTAATCCTTTCAAATAAATCTTTTTCACATTTCCAAAATCATTAAGTTCAAGAACTACTGAAACTCTAAAGTGCAAAATTCATTTAAGTGAATCAATATTACAAGGTCGGATACCCATTACTCCAAATTTTTTGTTGCTTAAATGGAACCTTTTATAATACTAAGAGTGTGTTTGGTATGTGTTTTTCAATTTTCTCATATTTGGTTGGGGCAAAGTTTTGGAAAATGTTTTTTCCAAATCAACTCATTTTTCTCAAAATTAAGGAAAATGATTTTCCTTCAAAAATTAAGGAAAATATTTTCCAAAGCTCTCCTCCAATTTCAAATTACAATTTTTTGGGGAAAAAAACATCAATTTAAAAAAAATATTTAATTTCAAATTTTATTTTTTCACCCGATCTTTTACCACCCCCGGCCCCCCTCCCCAACACCCACCCCTCCCCAAAAATTAATTTTGCTTTTTAAAAGTATTTTCAACTCCAAATTTTTATTTTTTAAGCTCCTACCTCCCTCCCCCAGCCAGCCCCTACCCACCCCTACCAGCCCCCTCACCCCCAACCCCAACCACCAAAAAAATTAATTTTATTTTAAAAAATAGTATCAACTTCTTATTTTTATTTTTCACTCCTACCCTTCCCTCTGCCCCCCACTCCCACCCCTACTCTCACCCCCTATCACCACCATCCAAAAAAATTGTTTTTAAAAAATATTTTCAATTTCATAATTTTTTTTGTATTCTAGTAAAAATAAAAGATTTCCTCAAAAATATTTTTCATTCATAAATCAAACATAAAATCATTTTCGGAAAATATATTCTACTCACCAACCAAACATGAGAAAATAAGTTCAAAATCTACTTGTTTTCCACGAAAACATTTTCTAGGAAAACATTTTCTTTCATACCAAACACACCCTAAATGGATGTAGATACAAAACATTAGTGTGTTGACTAAAGAAAACATTTTTGGCATCTCTAATACCCACAAAAGTTAATCATATTTTCCATAGTTCTCAAACTTGTTTGGTAGTTTCCATATACGTCTAGAGTATAATTTCACTGAATCGAATTAGAGTTCAGTATTATGAGTTGAATGTCTTCATTGTATGTTGTAAATGATTAAATCATTGTCCATAATATTCAGGCTTATAATAGACTATATGACACAACAAGTTGACATCAGCTAGAGAATTCAATCAATCGTAATAGACTAACTAATTGAGGTATAGTAATTGTTTCCTCCGCTAAGTTAATAGATTTGTTCAAAGTATGACATTTGATACTTGATCATTCTAATCAACTGGTTTATCAAAAGTTTGAGCTCGATCATAGAACAGACATTTTTGATCATTAATTTGATAGACTGATTTTTGGAGAAGCAAGGTATTGTTAAAATGCATAATACATTGATATGCCCTTTAACTTGATGTCAAATTACATTTATGTCATTCAACTTTGGATGTGCACAAATAGACAGTTAAACTTATATAAAGTTGAACAAATAGATACACATGTCATCCTACATGTCATTTTTTGTCCTACGTGTATTGTGTCATGTAGGACTCATGTGTTTTTTATTTAAAAGTTGGATCGTTAAAGTGTCTGTTTGTGCATTATGAAAGTTGGAGGTCAAAATTAAAATTTGAAGCCAGTTTAGGATCCAATATATGTATTATGTCTTGTTAGAAGGAAGCTCTATCTTATTGATTTGGTTGAAATGCTATTAGCATGCAAGTATGAGAAAGTTTATGTTTCATTGGAGGAGGAAAGATTTGGTGTTGATTCCGGTAAAGCCTTTGTTAGGATCGAATCCACACACACACTTGATGAATAAAGAACACAAGAACTTTCGAGAGAGAGAGATCTAGAGAGAAAAAGAGAGAAAATCAATATTTCGTGGTAACAATCCGTGGATAAACTTCACGGCGGGGGGATATATATAAATAATTCAGAGTATATTTGAGGATAAATGGAGAATAAATAGTACAGCCTAAAATTTGAGTCGGGGCGAGAACATTAATATATGAAAGTACATCAAATATTAATCAGGCTCCACAACCTAACAACCTTTATAAGGAAAAAAGGATTTCAAAATGGTAGATTTTATATTCTCTAATAGTTGCAAATGGTATATTTTGCTCTATGTTTAGCATATAATTACAGATTTTAAAAAAAATCATATCAAGCAATAAAATATAACGCTCAACACATGACTACAGTTTAATATGTCAGTTTCAACTGCATATCTTAAGGTTGCTCAATGCGATAGAAAGGTTAGTAATTATCAATGATGGATCAGATTTATACATTAGGCGTGGGTTCTAAAAGTACTATAATTTTACAAATAACAAATATGATTATTGATCTATATAGTATTTATTAAATTTTACTCTTGATTTTAGAGTAATTATCAATCTTGCTCTTCTTATTTTGTTACTTATTTCGAAATCGATTATGGTTTATCACTAGAAGGCAGCAACAACATACTACTAGGATATATATATTGTGAGTATCAACCTTGCACTTAGAGTAATATCCGACATATATCAATTGATATTTTTTAAAAGAGTTCGAACAATATAAATTTATTTAATGTTATTAATATTATTAATCAATATTTATCTAAGAATCGAAATAGGACCGAACCAAATTAAGAAATGAAAAATCAAACATAATGGAACAAGAAGCTCAAACAAATTGACATACCCACAAACCCTAAAAAATAAAACCTTTTTATACTGGAATCTATAGAAATCAAAAGCAATTGAAATTTAACAAAGTTTATGAAAAATTTTAAGTAGAAAACAAAAATACAAAAATCAAAGAGATTAATCATAAGATAATCATACGTAAGAATTGACGGCACTTTATCAAAAGAGACTAAATCGAAAAGAAAACTCACCAGAGATGACTTCAAGAATAATCTGCTTCTCAACGAAACAATTAAAGAGAAACCTAGCTTTAGTCTATGAAAAATTCTGAAATAAAAAACAAAAACACAAAAATCAAAGCGATTAATCATAAGATAATCATATATAAGAATTGACCGCACTTTGTTAAAAGAGACTAAATCAAAAAGAAAACTCACCAGAGATGACTTCAAGAATAATCTGCTTCTCAGCGAAACAACAAAAGAAAAAACCTAGCTTTAGTTTGGAGAAAAGCAAAGAGGCGCAACTTAAACTTATTGAAAAGGAAAATAAAAAATTTGGTAACTTCTATAATTTTTTTATGGAAACAAAAAGACCATGATTTTTTGTGATGGAAAACTGGAAAAAAAAAAAAAAATCCAACTCATCGGTGGCCTCCTAAACTTGTTCATTTTAGACACCTCATATCAGGTTTCATTGTGTCACTTTGACACTTTTTTCAATAGCGCATATTGACATGAGGTGTCTAAACTGAACAAAGTATAGCTAAAATGTCTAAGTGAAAATTGCTGCCAAGTTAAGGACCCCGATGAGTTAGCCAAAAAAAAAAACTCTATTTTATCCCACAATTGCATAAGTTATTACTATTAAATTAAGTACATTTAGCAATAACAAAAAAATATTGTTGCCAAATATTTTCTAAGATAGCAACAAATTAATTAAAATTGTTGCTAAAATTGGGCAACACGTTCATGATTGCTGCAAAAACACTGTTGTGATTTTATTATATTAATTATTAATAATAACATAATATAGCAACAATAAAAAGGAACAAAAAGGACATGTTACGCAAAAACAATTCAATCTTTGCCTTCTAGAGAATTGATTATTTTTTTAATCGTAGTTCATATTCATGTTCTGAAAATACTTTATTCTCAATTATTAATTTGTCAATTTAATCAATAAAGGTTATCGATCATCAAGAAATAAATTTTAAAAGACAATATGTATGTAACCTAGAGCTCCATTTACTGAATAGGTCCATAATTGAGTCAATTTGTTATTATGGAGGATATTCTTTTATCATATTTTTAATGAAACTCGAAAGGAATATTGTTAGACCAACAACCAAACATATGGTATTTTAATTGTTTTTTTAATAATTCAAAAAAAAATTGATCCTTTTTTTTATAAGTTCGTGATTAAATTTATAAGTTGGTCAAATATATTTATAAGCATTTTAAAGTTATTTATGAATTTGATAAATATTAAAGTGCTACCAGATGCATTTACTAATCTTCCAAGGATTACTAAATCGCATATTCCAGCTATTAATGTTCTAGTTCGAGTTGATATCCCGACGGGATAAATTGTTAAGGCAAATGAGTCTAGACCACATTTGAAGCATGGTAGACCAATTGGTTCCAAGGATAAAAATCCTCAAAAGAGAAAAGGAATAAATGATCAAGATGATCATGGGTTGAAAGAAATTTCTCAAGATGAGACCCAAGTCATAACACACAATGATGAGGAGGTTCGAACTTCTGAAAACAATGAAATTTCAATGAATTATGTATCGACGAGAAAGTTGTGGAACCGAAATAATGTTGTGATTGACAACATATTTGCCTATAATGTTGCTATTGACATAATTCAACAAGATGAAGATTTTGAGCCAAAATCTGTTCACGAATGTAGACAAAGAAATGATTGGCCAAAATGGAAGGATGCAATTCAAGTTGAATTGGCTACTAGAAAAACGTGAAGTTTTCGGACCAATAATCCAAACACCTGAAGGTATCAAGTCAGTGGGGTACAAATGGGTTTTTGTACGAAAAAAGTATGAGAAATGTGAAGTCATGAGATATAAGGCCCGACTCGTTGCTCAAGGTTTTTCTCAAAGACCTGGCATTGATTATATGGAGACATATTCTCCAGTGGTAGATGCAATCACCTTCAAATATTTCATAAATCTAGCAGTTCATGAAAAACTTCACAGCCTATCTATATGGCTCATTGGACCACAACATTTTCATGAAAATTCCTGAAGCATACAAAGATTCAAGAGAAACTTGTTCAATAAAGCTTCAGAAATCTCTGTATAGATTGAAACAATCAGGAAGGGTGAGGTACAATCGTATGAGTGAATATTTGTTAAAGAAAAGGTACAAAAGTGACCCAATTTGTCCCTGCATTTTTTTAAAACGGTCGGGGTCTGAATTTGTTATAATAGTTGTGTATGTTGATGATTTGAACATCATTGGCACTCGTAAAGAGCTTTTAGAAGTTGTTGAAAAAGAATTTGAAATGAAAGATCTCGGCAAGACAAAATTTTGTCTTGGCCTACAGATTGAGAATTTGTCAAATGGAATACTTGTTCATCAATCAACGTACACAGAAAAGATACTAAAGCGTTTTTACATAGATAACTCACATCCATTAAGTACTCCAATGGTGGTAAGATCGCTTGACATCAATACAGATCTATTTCGACCTCAAGAGAATGATGAAGAGCTTCTTGGTGATGAAACTCTTTACCTTAGTGCGATTCGGGCACTAATGTACCTTGCTAACAATACTCGACCAGATATCTATTTTGCAGTAAGTCTACTGGCAAGATTCAGTTCCTCCCCAACAAAAAGACATTGGAATGGTGTTAAACACATACTTCGATATCTTCGGGGGATCATGAACATGGGTTTATTCTATTCCGATGAATCCAAACCAGAACTGATTGGTTACGCAGATGCAGGGTATTTATTTGATCCGCATAAAGCTCGATCACAAATAGGCTATTTGTTTACATGGGGAAACACGGCAATATCTTGGCGATCATGAAGCAAAAGTTGGTAGCCACTTCTTCAAATCATGCAGAAATAATAGCCATCCATGAAGCAAGTCGAGAGTGCGTCTGGTTGAGATCAATGACCCATCATATTCAGGAAATGTGTGGTTGTTCTTTCAAAAAGAATATACCAACCACAATGTACGAAGATAATGATGCATGTATAGCTCAATTGAAAGGAGGATACATCAAAGGAGACCGGACAAAGCATATCTCACCAAAGTTCTTTTTCACGCATGATCTTCAACAAAATGGTGAGATAGAAGTTCAACAAGTTCGTTCAAGTGATAATCTTGCTGATTTATTCACTTAGGCATTGCCAACATCAACGTTTAAGAAGTTGAGATACAAGATTGGGATGCGCCGTCTCCGAGATATCAAGTAAAGTTTTCATCAAGGGGGAGCGAAATACGCGTTGTACTTTTTTCCTTAACTATGGTTTTGTCCCAAGTTGGGTTTTCCTGGTAAGGTTTTTAACGAGGCAACATTCAAAGTGTATTATGAGATATGTGTACTCTTTTTCCTTCACTAGGCTTTTTCCTACTGGGTTTTTCCTAGTAAGGTTTTAACGAGGCACATAATCTATGGATATCCAAGGGGGAGTGTTGTAAATCCATTGTATAGTATATGTGGATTATCCATTAGATTTATTCACTATTAAATGGGTTCATGTATATGTGCTTCCAAGGTGATAAGAACTTTCAAGATAACTATGTATCTATTAATTAGATGACTTTTGGAGTGATATCTCAACATTATAAATAGAGAATCACTCTCCATTTGGAAGATACACTTGAATAAAAAAAGTTCTTTCCTCTATCTTATACTTCTTGTCTTTTCCTTCTTATATTCTGAGCTTTCTTTACAACATAAGCTTTATTTTTTTTTGTCATAAATCCACACCCACACAATCTACTCCATCATATTCCCTCATTTTCATTATCTTTTCTATCACACCCACAACCACATATCTTCACCATTTTATTCCTCTTTCTCATGATTTTTTTCCTGACATAATCCCCATTCGTTGCACCCTCCCTTCTATTTCTTCATTTATTTAGGTTTAAAAGGTGCAAATCTATAACAATATTGGTTCATATTTTTAAGATTGCAGACTTTTTTCTTTAGTTTTGTGATATTTGTAGTTTAATTAGGGCTCAAGATTAGTGACACTAACATTTACATAGTAAAAATTAAATTTTTTTGCTCCTATTTTAGGATTATTGTGGGTGAACTTTACATGATTTGGGGTGTTGTTGATATGGGTTCAATTTATTATTTCTTTTTGGGTCTATATGTGTTTGTAGTGTAAAATTAAAATTGAAATTATTATAACAAAAGATTTAGGATTTAACCTCCATTGAAGTACTTTAAGCTTTGAAAAATAATGGAAGAGATAGTGGGTATAAAATGAGAAAGAAGAACAGAAAAAATAAAGTAAAATAGACTAAACAAGTCCCTCACGCGTCACTAGCGAGTGTATAACACTCACTTTGCCATGTCAGCTGAAAGTGTCAAAATGACACAACGAAACCTGATATGAGGTGTCTAAACTGAACAAAGTATAGCTAAAATGTCTAAGTGAAAATTGCTGCCAAGTTAAGGACCCCGATGAGTTAGCCAAAAAAAAAAAACTCTATTTTATCCCACAATTGCATAAGTTATTAGTATTAAATTAAGTACATTTAGCAATAACAAAAAAATATTGTTGCCAAATATTTTCTAAGATAGCAACAAATTAATTAAAATTGTTGCTAAAATTGGGCAACACGTTCATGATTGCTGCAAAAACACTGTTGTGATTTTATTATATTAATTATTAATAATAACATAATATAGCAACAATAAAAAGGAACAAACGGACATGTTACGCAAAAACAATTCAATCTTTGCCATCTCGGGGTTGGCATAAACACCGGAAAACCGAAAAATTTCGGTTTCGGTTTTTCGGTTTTCGGTTCGGTATTCGGTTTATTTTTTTATATTTTTGGTATTTCGGTTCGATTTTCGGTACGTATTACTTTGGAATTCGGTATTTCGGTTTAAACCGAAATATTATTATTTTAATTTATAAATTATATTATATTTAATAATTATTAATATTAAATAATTTTTTTAAAAAAAATAAAAAACCCTAAATCCCTAATACCCTAATCCTCTTCACTCTTCACTTCAGCAGTCAGCACAACTTCTTGTCTTCTTCAACTTCATCCTCTTCCTCTCTCTTCAACTTCATCCTCTTTTCTTCACTCTTCAGCCGCCGTCCTCGTCGAGCAGCAGCCAGCAGAAGCAGTAGCAGCCGTCGAGCAGCAGCCAGCAGCAGCAGTAGCAGCCAGCCGCAGCAGCCAGCAGGTCAGCACTCAGCAGCCGCCCGCGAGCCGCGACAGCAGGTCAGCAGGTCAGCCGCAGCCAGCCGCCGGCGACAGCAGGTCAGCAGCAGCCAGCCACCAGCCAACCCAGGTGCAGGTATGTAAATCGTAATTTCAGTTTTTTTGATTTTTTTTTTTTGATTTTTTTTATCTGATTTTGTTTTTATTACTAGTTAATAGTTATTGCCTATTGGGAATTTATTATGATTTTTTATATATATAGATGGCTGAACAAACAGAATTAAATATGGGTGTAGCTGATCAAAGTCGAATAAGTATGGCTGATTCTACGGATAATACACCTACTAATAGCAATGATTTGTCGATTGGACAGAAAACAGAAATAACAAAAAAGAAAAGAAATGGATCCTAGGTCTCTTGTTTGGCAACACTTTGAAAAGGTTTTTGAAAATGATGTATTAGTTAAAGCAAAGTGCTTACATTGTAAACAACATTATGCTGCCAATACAACAAGAAATGGAACAAGTGGACTAAAACAACATTTGACTTATCGGTGTAAAGTGTATAAACCTCCGACTGTTGCACCCGGTATTCAAAAATTATTAAATATTCAAAATAACAATTTAGAGACTTGGAATTTGAGCAAGAGGTATGTGTGGAGAGCTTTAGTTGAGATGATTATTTTGGATGACCTACCTTTTAGTTTTGTTGAAAAAGAAGGCTTTAAGAAGTTTATGAGTAAAGTCCAGCCTTTGTTTCATATTCCTTCTCGTAGAACCATAACAAGGGATTGTTATGAAGTTTATGGTGAATTGAGAATAAATTTGAAACAATCTTTAAGAGAAATACAACCAAGAATTTGTCTCAAACAGACACATGGACTTCAGTGCAAAGAATCAATTATATGTGTTTGACTGCTCACTTTATTGATAGGGATTGGGTGCTTCATAAAAGAATATTGAATTTTTATCCTATCACTAGTCATAAAGGTGAGCATTTGGCTGAGTCTATTAGTAATTGTTTACTTGATTGGAAGTTGGATAACGTTTTTACTGTTACGGTTGATAATGCTTCTTCAAATGATGTGGCAGTTTTAGAGTTGTCCAAAAAATTAGATATGTGGGGAACTAATTTGATGGAAGGTAAACATCTCCATGTGAGATGTATGGCTCACATACTTATCTAATTGTGCAAGATGGTTTGAAAGAAATTGGTCCTTCTATCAAAAAGGTGAGACAAATGGTGAAATATGTTAGATCATCTTCTTCAAGGGCAAGAAATTTCTTGAAATGTGTTGAAATGCAAAAGATAGAATGTGATAAGATGTTGTCTTTAGATGTGCCTACTAGGGGAATTCCACCTATTTGATGTTAGACACAGCAGAAAAGTTTGAGAAGGCTTTTGAGAGGTTTGATCTTTATGATGGTAATTTTCATTCTTTTTCTTGCTACTGATGTTTGTGAAGATGGAAGTATCGCAGGGTCAATTCAATATGAAGATTGGGCTAATGTGAGGAATGTCACAAAGTTTCTTGAAAAATTTTATGAACTCACTTTGAAAGTTTCAGGTTCACGGTTATGTTACTTGTAATGTTCATTTTGAAGATATATGTGAACTTGATGCTTATTTGAAATTATGTGTAGCAAGTGATGACCTTGATTTGAGTAAAATGGCTTTGGGAATGAAAAAAAAAATCAAGAAATATTGGGGGACTCCTGAAAAAATGAACAAAATGATTTTTATTGCTTCTGTTTTGGATCCTCGCAATAAATTGTCTATGTTAGTTTTGCTCTTGAAGAATTACTTGGGGAAGAACGGGAAATGTAGTGAATACGAAAAGTAGAGGCTTACTTGAGGGATTTTTGCGATATATGTAAGTAAGTATGGAAAAGGTTCCAAAAGTCAACCATCTTCATCTGACTCATCTGATTCTTCTGGTAGTGGTATTTCTCAAAATATGTCCAAAAATTCTTTGAGAACTAAGTTGCACATGAAGAAACAAAAGAATGATTCTGGAAGTTTAGGTGTGAAATCTAGTTGGTAAATATCTTCTTGAAGACCAAGAACCTGAATCTGAAGATTTTGATATTTTGAGTTGGTGGAAAGTTAATTCTCCTAGATTTCCAGTACTTTCACAGTTGGCTCGAGATGTATTGGCTATTCCATGTCGAGTGTGGCATCGGAATGTACATTTAGCACCGGTGGTCGAATTCTAGATCCCTTTAGAAGTTCATTGACTCCCTAATGTGTGCAATGTCTTATTTGTGTCCAAGATTGGCTTAGACAAGAAACCAAGCCTATTTGTGTTGAAGAAAGTTGGAGTTTCTTGAAAAAATGAACTTGGTAAGACTTTTTTTTTTATTTATTTATGGAAAAAATAAAATACTTATTGTGTTGTATCTTGTATGACATGTTTCTTTTTATTAATTGTAGAGATGGCATATAGTGGAAGAAGCTCTTCCATTGTTGATCTATGATTGACTTGCAAGATCATATCATTTTTTAATCTTAAAAGTAGTATTCTAAGTTTCTAATATTTGATTTTATCTTAAAAGGTCCAAGGGTCAAGACAATGAAGAAATAATTTTGTTGCACGTGACACTTGAAAGTTGAAAGCGATCTCATGGAAGAAAGTCAAGAAACTCATTATTGTTGTTTTGTTATGTTGAAAGTAATCTCATGAAAGTCAACATTGTTTGTTGCTTATTATTGTTATTATGAGTTAATGAGAGACTTTATTGTTACTTGTTAGATTCTTAATATGTTGTATTTGTGAAGACATTAAGTTATTAACTACAAATCTACAATGCAACTTTTGTTTTAGTGTCATTGTGAATTTAAAATTGCGGTGTTAATGCCTAATGACATATGAAGATTTGAATCATTGATAATGGATATATGAAATTTGGTAGTAAATAGTAATGCACTTCTTTGATTTATTGTCTATTTTTACTTTTTAGCCTATTAAGTTGAAAAATCAAACAAAAAATTGTAAAATTTAAAATTTTAAGAAGCCCACTAAACAGGCCCATTAAAAAACCGAACCGAATTAATAAAAACCGAACCGAATTAATAAAAACCGAACCGAACCGAAATATTTCGGTTCGGTATTCGGTACGTAATTTTAAAAAACCGAAAACCGAAAAAAAAAAACCGAACCGAACCGAAATACCGAATGTCCACCCCTGCCATCTAGAGAATTGACTATTTTTTTTAATCGTAGTTCATATTCATGTTCTGAAAATACTTTATTCTCAATTATTAATTTGTCAATTTAATCAATAAAGGTTATCAATCATCAAGAAATAAGTTTTAAAAGACAATATATATGTAACCTAAAGCTCCATTTACTGAATAGGTACATAATTGAGCCAATGTGTTATTATGGAGGATATTCTTTTATCATATTTTTAATAACTAGAAAGGAATATTGTTAGACCAACAACCAAACATATGGTATTTTTATTCTTTTTCTAATAATTCAAAAAAAATTGATCCTTTTTTTATATAAGTTTTGTTTAAATTTATAAGTTGGTCAACTATATTTATAAGCATTTTAAAATTATTTATGAATTTGATAAATATTAAAGTGCTTAAAAGGCAAAAAACATAAGGTAATAATTTCAGTTTGTACTTTCTCCGTTCAACAATAATTATCCACTATACTAAAAATAGTGTCCAACAATACTTATTCAGTTTAGGGAATCAAGATATAATTACCTTTTGTAGATATTTTAACTTTGCTTAAATACTCCATTATTTATATCTAATACATTTTCCAAAACATTAGTATAACAAAGTTAAAGGATAACATAGTACTAATATTACTCCTATTATTTATTGTTTCTTAAGTGAAGTGTCTAGTCAATTATAGACAAATATCGTTGAACAGAGGGAGTACATATTTTTAGATTATAAGACTTTAAATTGATCAATATTATATTATTATACTGTAAATAATTTTTCTAATCCTCAAAACAAAAATTTCTTACTTCTTTTTCAATCTGCATTTACCTTCTTTTTTTTTGCTTTACAAGGATACGTTTAAATTTACATATGGTGTACATAATAGCTGTTTATACATAGTTTTACATTCTTATATACCTTATTCATAATTACACAATACAAACACACATATTAATGTTTAAATAATGTATTTACATATTAATGTTTAAATAATGTATTTACTCTGTATAAGTATGTGTTTGTTTTATGAAAATTACGTAACCAAACAAACATAACTACTAATATTTACGGAAAAATTAAAGAGAAAATGCATAAGATTCACCTGAGTTTGGCAGCAAAAATTACTTTAGATACTTAATGTTACGGATAATTATTTACCCCCTTAATCTCTTTTCAAGTAAATTTAATATCACCGTAAAATTATACTTACATAAATCTCATATTATAAAGAGTAAATTACAATCTTATCCTTATTCTTTTTCTAATTACAATAATTCCTTAAAATGTGTACCTTCTCGATACATAAGTCACACCCGGATATATTAAAATCACCATTTGGATATATTAAATTTAATACAAGAAGAACCTTTATGTTAAGCTAAAAAGAAATCAAATCTAAAAATCTAATTAAATCCCAAAAGTTATGCTTACGTTTTTTCTTACTCTCAATCGTAGATGGAAAATCCAGAAAGAAGAATTTCAAAATTTTAAAATTTCAAATTGCTCTCAATGGACACCCAAAATCTCACGTCTTGTCTTCAAGATTCATCTTTTCTGGTGAGAATCCAATCTATTTTATCCCAGCTAAACCCTTTTCCTCTTTTCTCTCAAAATGGGGTCATTTTCTTGAAATTTGAGATGTTATTTTGAGTAGTGATTGATGTGAAATTTTTGTTAATCAACCTCCTTTTGTGTTTTTTATTTTTATCTGTTAAAAGATTAGATTGTTAGTTCGAATTTTGGATCTTTATCTGAATTTGAGATTCAAAGGTTGATATGTGTGGTTTTGTGGAGAAAATTAACGGAAGTTTTTGAATCATAAGTTAGTCATTGCAAATGAATACGAGATCGGTGAGTTGAAGAAAAATTTGAAAATCTAATACATCATTGACGTGAAGAAACAAGAGTTTAGGTTTTCAATGTATCTGTTATGTATTGATACAACAAGCAAAAAGGCTGAAGAGATGTATAGCTTTAATTGATCATTCATACCTTTTATGATATTATGTAATCATTTTTTGAATTTCTTTTCGAGATGGATAGATTTATTAATATATTATTGTTTATATATCTTGTTTAAATTGATAAGTATTGCATTTCTACTAGATACATTAAATAAGAAATTATTGTCCATAAGATGTTAGATTTGAGATCGATACATGCCGTTTGGTAAGTGTATGTACTAGATACATTTAGTATAAAATTGAATTAATGTATCATGCTTAAAATAATTGTACATGGCACATTATTATTTATGTAACTTATGTTGTTTGAGAGCAGAATCCATATGTATCAGAATTTTGTATATGAAAAGACTGATACATGATGATGATACATTTGATAGAATTTTTGTATCAAGTATCAATATTAATTAAGGTTATGTATCAAAATTAATATTTGAACACGATACGTTGTGCATGTTACAATTGTATTGTATCATAATATTGAAACGAAGATAGTATACATTACTTTAAGAAACAAAACAAAAAAATTTGAACCTATATGTATCAGAAAAGATGAACCACCAAAAAAAAGTCAATTATTTAATCAACGGAAAGCAACCAAAATGTATCTCTCTCAGACTAATTGGGTAAGCCCAATACTGAATGATCGAACCAATGGAATGAAGTGTATCAAGACAACCATTAGAAACTTCTGGAACAATTTCAAATGCACTTCAAGATGAACTTTCTTCATTAGCAACGTTTTTCAAACCTCTTCCAGTAAAGAGATCGGGAGTAACACATTCAATAATTTTTTAAGATGAAAAAACTAAAAAAAAAATTGAAAGACATTGAAAATTGATGTGATGAAAAGAAATCTACCTCTTGAATAAATTAAAATCATTAATTAGAAAGAGAAAATATTTGAAATTCAAAAATGGATTAATGTAGAGAGATTTGTGGCTTAAAAAAAGGAAAGAAAATTATGAATATGAAATTTCAAATTAATGTATCAGAAAAAGTGAATAATGGGAGTAAAAGAAGAGATTTTTGATATTATTAAAAATGATAGGAAAAATAAGAAAATATGATAATTAATGGTGTGTAGTTAAGCAATTTTTTCAAATTATAATACCACTCTCATATTGACAAGTGTATTACATATGCTCCAAGTCATTGATACATCATGGCTATGTCATTGCAACATCGATTCCACATATAAAATTATTTAAATTTTGATTTTTTAATTTCTTTTTGTTTCTTTTTAACAAATCTAGTAAGAAATTTATTTTAGAAAAAAATCAGCGCTTGTTCCTCAACTGTCACAATTTAAATTGATAAAAAAAAAAAAAAGCAACTCAGTCACAATTGCAATTGAAAAAAACTCAGTCACATTAATCCATGATCCCAAAACTATTCTCACAATCTCACAAAAAACACATTCAATTTTGATGACATTTTCAAAACAACAAATAATAAATGAAAATTTAATTTGAGATGAAGAAATTGTAGATTTTTCATTAACAAAAAGCTTCAAATTCATCACATTCAAACTCTGTCATAAATGATAACTTAGAAGCAAAAATAATTATTAATTTTTCTATTTTTTTCCGTGTTCATCACACCCTTTTACTGATTCAAAGAAAATGGGGAGGGGGAGGGGGGTGTTTCAAAGAACAAGAAAGAAGTTGAAAAGTTCTTCGAAGAAGAAAAAGAGAAAGGTGAGGCAAGTGGTGATTAAGGCGGCTAGTCCGAAAAGAAAGAGAAAGGATCGCGATGGACGTTCAAAGAGGAGATATAGGGTCATGATGGGGGTTTCAAAAAAGGAAAAAGAGGTTTGGTGGGGGGGGGGGTCAAGAAGAAGAAAGAAGTGGTGCAAGTGGGGTTGAGGGCGGAAGGGGTGGTGGGGTGTATAGAAGATGAAGAAAAGAAAGATTACTGGCTAAAAAAAATAGGGCTCAGTTAGTCTTTTCTATGCGTAGTGACTTTTTTGACTTGCCACGTCAGCTATTCGGGTGTGAAAGATGTTAAAAGTGGTATTTAAATGCTATATTGTTTAAGTGTTAAAGTAAGTTTTGTTGCCAAGTTTAGGGGTTTTTTTTTATGTATATATTCCCAAAATTAAATGACCAATTTGGTGTACCACAAACATGAATTATTTTGAGCGAATTATATATCAAAAGACTCAAAACATCGAGATAATTTCATATCTAAAATTTGAGACTATTTAAAGGTGATTTTGAGTTGAACGAGATTGAATAGTTAGTGTATATTATACACTTTATGTGTAGTTGAGTCATATTCAGTTTATTAAAAAAAGTTTATCATAATGTATAGTAAGTGTATAGCTCATATATAAGTAAACTATATTGTATATTCAACATATACTTTTTATGATTTTTGACATTATTTTGTAAATAAAAACGACTGTATATTTGAAACTTTTACAATAGCACTACACTCAAACTCGGCAATAATGAAATAAAGTAAAATACAGTGAAACCTCATTAAATTAGTATAAATAGGATCATGAAATATTGTACGTATTATTTAATTAATAAATTTTTAATTAAATGATGTTTTGAGAAGGTTAATTTTGATTACATCAAAATTATTATATCTTACTACATATTTATGTATCATATTTGTTGAATTTACATTAAAAGAAATTATTATGTATAAATTTTAATGAATTCATCAAAATCATTATATCTTACTAAATTACATTTATTGAATTCATAATAAAAAATAAATTTATTGTACGTAAAATACAATGTATATGAAAGATTCATTTTAATATATATTTTTTGTTAAATGATTCATCATAAAATAAATTCAAGAATTCATTGACTCATCAAAAAATAAATTCATTATACATAATGTTCATAGTTTCTTAATAATCAAATATTATTCATTGTATCTTTACTAAAAACATTTAATCTATGATAGTGAGAGAATAAACTATATAAACAACATAAGAAATTTCTTGAAACCATATTTAAAAATTGACTTCTTGTAAAATGTGTCACAAAATCAACAATGTGAGATCAAATACGTGAGTACAAAAGAGATCATTCCACATATACTTAGAAATTTTTTTGTTCGCGACAACATCAAAACTTTTGGATGGACTACAAATATTAGAGACGAGCTTCAACTAGATTTAAATTTTAACAAAAACACACACAATAGAACTTTTTCCACTAAATTGTTTAAGATATACTTATACTTTTAAAATTTTTTCAAGTTATAATATTAATAAGACCACATATTTATATAAGGATCTTTTGAAAATATTTTATCTTATTATCTTATCGAAATGAGACATTTATTTCATTAACCCATTTTGATAATGAAGGAAAATATTATATTAATTTATCGAGTATTAATGAAGTAAATGAAAAAAAAAAAAAGAACTCCAAATAATCCCTCAATTTAGCAAAACTTGGAACTTTTAACTCAGTAGTTTCCATCAGCAGAAGAGAGGGAACAATGGAAGCCGGTACTCTTCTCAGAGCTCTGAATCCTTTCAAATTCAGAGCAAAATTTTCTGGGTCATACACAATTCGATGTTCTTCCTCTTCTTCCTCTATCAAGATTCCCACTGGTTTGTTTTAAGGGTTTTTTTTTTCTTTTTTCTTTTATGCTTTTATAGTGAAAATATTATAAAAATGTAATCTTGGCACACACCCACTAATTTTTATGTTGAATTATATACATACAGTGTAAAAAATATTATAAAGATGTAATCTTGGCACATACCCACTAATTTTTATCTTGAATTATACATATATATAGTTGAAAATGTTATGAAGATGTATATTGTGAAAGTGGGGATTTAAAATCTTGGATTTTATGGTATTAGTAATGTAATGATGTTGATTTCATGGTAGGGGCAGGGAAAGAAATGGGGAGCAGAGCATATGATGGATTGTTGTTGGATGCAGCAAATACACTTTTGCAATTGTCAAAGCCAGTTGAAGAGACTTATGCTGGGATTGGCAAGAAATATGGTTTGTTGGTTCATTTCTTAATATTAATATTTTACTTTCCAAATATCAAAGTAGAAATCTTTTTTTTTTAAATCCCTTTTCGAATCCACTTCTTGAGGTGAGACAGAAGTTGAGTTATTTATTTTTGTGTGTGTGTGTGTGTGAGAGAGAGAGAGAGAGAGAGATGCAAGTTAACTGTTCTATAGTGTAGAGCTTCACCTTATTGATGATTGTAGATATAGCTCTCTCCAACATGTATCATCGTTGTTAACTGGAATGCCGAACTATATGTTCTGTTAGGATTGGAACTGGTGTAGTGGTGTAGTGCAGAATTTAGCCAAGCAACGTAACAGTAAGTTAAGAAAATAAAGGACACACAAATTTAACATGGATTGGTCAATATGACTTGATCCAGAAACGTAGAGGAGGAATTTACCATACAAACTGGTACACATGAGGGGTTATAAAATTGGAGTAGATACTCTAAGTAACCCAAGAGAATAACCTTACAAAGCCACACCAAAGAAGAGGTTCACACAAAGTATTATCGATTATTAACTTTTTAATATACTTAGCTCTCTATTACAAAAAATAGTCAAGGAGACTTTCTAACAATTTGTGGGATGATTCTAAGAAAGAAAGAATACCTCTACTAATAGTGGAAAGTTATGGGTCCCTAAGTAAAGAAAAAAGAATGAAAGAACAAACTTTTACTCTTTGGCTCAAGTTGTAAAGTTTTGCAACCAAGACACTTGTTGAAATATGTGACCAGCTCATCTAAAAGCTTAAGCTATTAGAGAGATCACACTTTTATTATTGGTGTCCCATAACAGTGGGTTAAAACGTAAAAGTCCTTGATCTCCTTATATGGTCTTGCAATTTTGGGGTTGAATTAGATTAAGGTGCTATATCTTTATGGTATCAGATCCAGACCCACCCAATTAATTATTTCCAATGTTGGTCCCCTTGTCTATATTGTCCACCAGATGTCCACTCTTGGGTGTGTGCGCGCGGGGGGCGGGGGGGGGGGGTATCCCACATCGGCGTGATAAAAGGTCCTTAATCTCCTTAAATTGTCTTGGGAAATCTTCTCCCCATGAGCTAGGTTTTGGGGTTAAAATCCCCTGGGAAAAACTAGTAGGTTCTTTGATTTTTGAAAGAGTTCTGATATATTATGATTCGACGTGGACAAAGCGGTAAAAGGAAATTGTGTTACAGAAATAGGAGAAGAAAAACAAGTGTTTGGACACATTAGAAGAATAGACAATATTGCAAATGTAATCTTCTAAGTATGCAGTGTCTGGGTAGATCTGGTAGATTTTCTCAAGGCGACAGGATTGATAGAAGGGATAGAAACCGAAGATTGTGAAGGAGAGATAACCAGATTGATAGGAGGGATGAAAAACAAAGATTGCCAAGGAAGAGTGGATGTAGGAGGTATCGAAGAAGGTGGATCGGGAGGAAATGAAGAAATAGGTGGAGGAGAGGATTAAAACGAAGTTTAATTAGTGAATTAGATGAGGAAAAATGGAAACGCTAGGTTGAACAGTTGAAGAAGGATATATTTATTCATAAAAAAACAATATTTCTTGAAACAAAGTATTTTTGAGAATGTAAACTAAGTAACTTATATCCTTTTTACCCAAAAGAATATGCAAGATGCCTATGTTTCCTCTCAACCACCATTTTATTATGGTGTGGCAACACAAGAAGTTTGATGAATGATGCCTTGTGAAGACGACAAATAGTGGTTTCTAAACTTGAACCCAAACTTGAACCCAATTCCCAAGCGTTATCAGATCTAATGACCCTAACTTTCTTATTGAATTGTCTTCGATCATTGCAAGGAACAATTTGAGAATAGAGAATTCATTACTTTTAGTGGTTAATAAAAAAGTCCAAGCCCCCCTACTAAAATCATCCAATATTGTTGTAAAAATACTTATAATCATCATAAGTGGGGGGTTTTACAAGGCCACCCCAAGTATCAATGTGGATTAAATAAAAAATTTGTTGAGATGAAATATGACTAGTAGGAAAAAGAAGTTTGAATTGCCTTGTTAATCGACAAATAGAACAGAACAAGGAACAAATTCTTTGAACAAACAGAAACATGAATTCCGTTGATATTCTGCATATTTGATTAAGGCATATGCCCTAAGCGTACATGTCGTAAGTTGCTTTGAACAACAGAAAGAGAAATACATGGCAAACTGGATTTGTCATCCTTTAGGGAATGTAAACTAGAGCTAGACTTAAAGCAAGAATCTGCAGAATAAGAATAAACCGGGAGCCTATTCTTCAAGATTTTGAGACCATTTTGACTTTCACAAGGGAGCATTGGGCTCTTTATTGAAGGGCCCTGCATGAAACAATGAGAAGTGGTGAAGAATAATATATTAGAAATTTGTTTACTCAACTTGTGGTACAGACAATAAATTGAAATGGCAACTAGGCACATTCAATGAATCATGAAGGTTAAATTTGAGAATATGGATCTTGAATGAGGAACCTTAACCCTTTCTGAATAAGCTTACTAAAGTAATTCTAGACAATGGCTTTAGATTGAAAAAAGGTTTGTTGTTGTAACTCATGCTCAGTTGCACTTGAGTCTGGAAGTAATACCCACACAGTTGACAGAAGTTTTACATTCGAAAGTAGATCTGGAATAATAAATGGATTGATGTACCTCTGAATTGTTCTAAATTTCTGAAACAGATTGCTAGTCTATCAATTTCTCAATCATTAAAGCTCTTCTAAAACTCAAATTCCACCCCTGTTCACCCCAAACCATTTCAATTGTTGAGTTATGTTGTTGATTGAGGGAGTATATGTCTGGATAGAGTTGTTTAGAGGCCCTTGTTCAATCCATTTATTATTCCAGATCTACTTTCCTTCCATTACCAATGCTGAACATGGTTTTTGTTAGCAATTTGCGCCACAAGTTCCTTATGGATGTCATAGACTAACTCCATGAGGACTATTTTCACTTTGGTAGTCCATCTTCCATCCAAACCATATTTTTCCCTGATTACCTTCTTCCATGATGTCTGGTCTGAGTAGAAGTTCCATATCCACTTCATCATTAAACTCTGCTTCTGCTTCTGGATCTTCAGATTCTTAATTCCAGCGTCTCCTTCCTTCTTGCTGGTTTGACAAGACTGCAATTAACTAGATGTATTTTACTGGAACTTGATAAGGCTTCTTCGAGCCTCTTTCTCAATTCTTCCTTTGAATGATTGGATTTTCTCCATGATGAAGAGATGGAACTAACTTGTCATCGTGGTCTTTCGGTGTCCACCCTTTAATCCTTAATAGTCTTGCTCAGATACTTGACCTTTTCAAATTCATAAAAATTGAAGGACTAACTAATAATACAAAAGGTTCGTTTTAAAATAAAGAATATACACAATAATAAAAGTGTGCTCTCTCTAGTCTCTACCAAGCTGTTAGATGAGATGGTTACGCACTTCAACAACACTTTACTCCAACAATACTTGGTGATCACACAAGTATTTTGAACATGGCTAAATTTAAGTCATATCTTACCAATTAAGATGAGCTTGCAAGAAACTGGGGGATTGGGGAAAACGAGTGGAATAAATGTTTCCATCCTAAGCAAAAGAGATATTTGTGTAGACGAAGTACCGACAATATTGAGTTCTGTGAACGCTATGTGCTTGAGAAGCAGAATAGAGTCAATTTCGAATCTCCAGCAAGTCATAGAACAAAAGGTACTTTGGATTACATCAAATTTTAGTGGTCCTCCTCTAACCCCATTGAAAGGTGGTGTCAAGTGTAAGTTAACTTTTAGTAATGATTATTCAAGGAAAATTTGAATTTATTTTATTAAAAATAGAAGTGATGTTTTTCTAACTGTCAAACGATGGAAAGTTTTGATTGAAGGAAAACGATGTAAGCGGTTTAGAACAATAATGACTTGGAATTTTGTGATTATGAGTTTAACAAGTTTTACGAGAATGAATGAATTGCCCGACACCACAATGTGAGGATGACCCTCAACAAAATGGTGTTGCAGAAAGGATCAACAAAATTTTTTTAGAAAGAACTCATTGCATAATTTTAGAAGTTGGGTTGACAAATACCTTTTTGGGTAGAGGCTATATCTACGACACGTTGTATTGTCAATCGTGCTCCATCTACACCTTTGAACTTTGGTTAGGTGCTCCTGTTGATTATTCTGGTTTTAAAATATCTGGTTGCTAAGCACACGTGCTTGTAAATGATTGAAACTTGGAGGCCAGGGCTAAAAAGTGCATTTTCCTAGGGTATGCATTTGGAGAGAAAGGATACATACTATGGTGTCCTGATCCCATGTCACTAAAATTTGTAATCTGAGAGATGTAACCTTTGATGGTGTCCGATCCTATCCCAAAAGAGAGCTTCTAGTTTTGTAATACAGATAAAGGAAGTCTACATAGGAACAGGTGAAGGTTGAGATCAACATTCCTTGTGAGCCAAGCTTATCAATTGTGGAACAAAATACAGTTGAAAAACCTGAAGTTGAGCCAAAAGTCAACACCAGAAGTCACAACTTCTATATTCCATAGTCACGCATAGACCAAGAAGACAATCCAAAAACCAGGATGCTGTGGAGATTATTTGCATTTGCTTTTTAAGTTGCGCAAGAAACTGAAGAAATCGGAGAACCATCAAAGCACTCTGAAGCAATTTTGAGTATGGAATGTGGATTCAACCAAAAGGCTGATTGCAAGGAATGAAGAAATCAAGTCTCTCCACAAAATAGAACTTGGTCTTTTTGTGAAGCCACCATCAGAAAAGATAATTGTTAGATGCAAATGGTCTTAAAGAAAAATAAAGGTATTCCAGGGGTTGAAAATAAAAGGTATAAGGTACAGTTAGTTACAAAGAGCTATATTCCGGTAAAAGGGGTTGAAGCAACAGAATAGAAGTATTTTTCTTTGGGGACCATAAACTTTCTGCTGTAAGAATAAGTCTTCTTTCTATGCTGCTTCAGAAGAGGCAGACTTTCTGACCGTGTCTTCCTTTATATCAGATCAATATTTAGCTGAAGATGGCCTTGTTATTTAGCCATAAGTCAACTATAAGCTAAATGATCTTAACATGTGGTACTAGTATTCGACTTGTATCTACATGAAGTCCTTAATTGTGCAGTAGAAAACAATAGCAATTATGTGAACCAACTTCAGCATAGTTTCCCTGGAACATTGTAGTGAGCCTAAATGTGTTTTTCCTTAGCCTTCTCTTCAAGCAAGCATTTTTATCCAGTGCAGAAAAAGTCGAGAGAACACATTAATATCTCTATGTTTTTTCAGAAAGATTGCTAAAAGTACTTTTCTAATTTTAGGGCTGACAACTTCTCCAGCCGAAATAAAGCAAGGTTTCAAAAGAGCTTTTTCTGCTCCCTGGCCAGAAAATCTTCGTTATCAGGTTGCAACTTCACTGGAGTTCATGCTCATTTGTCACATGTGAAAAATCACTCCTTTGATGGGGCAAATCCAACATGTCTGATGTCATTAAGTATTTCTTTATTTGATTATTAGAATTTTTGCTTATATTCTCCTTTTATATGTTTCCTCACTTGGTCTTACCCCTCTTCGCTTTCTCTCGTTGGGTTTCCCATGCAAATATTAGCAAGCCATTTTAGCTTGTGATGACTTAGTTCTTACATGTAGCATTGTAGAAATGACTAGCTAAAGAGATTCATAGTTTGAAATGAGGTAATTTGACCTTTCCTGGCCTTTGTTATGGACAGAGCACTTTAAACATGATACAGCAATGAGAAAATTATGCTGGTATCCTGAGTTAGTTTTGGATACAAAGATGAATAAACTCTTGGAATACTGATTGTCCTTTTTGAAACGTACTTTGACAGTGTATTCTGCATATCTGTATGAATAGGATGTTGGTTTTCTTTATGAAGCAAAAAAATTGCAGTCGGTGCACCTCCATTTGTCCAGTCACTGAATTATTTTAAAATGTCCTAAAATTGAATTGCTGGTTAAAATTCATATTTCCATTATAATGTTTACTGTTCCTCTGACATTATTAATCAACTGAAGATTATGTACAATTCGCAGGATGATGGACGGCCTTTCTGGAAGCTTGTAGTTTCTGAAGCAACTGGTTGTAGTGACGATACCTACTTTGAAGAAGTATACCAGGTCATTTCTTGCTAGTAGCTAACTTGATGAAGTCTAAAACATTTTATAGAAATTTGAAGTTAGAAATGACTGCTTTACCTGAAGTGTTTGCTTTAATCAGCACTATGCAAGTGGCGAGGCATGGCATCTTCCAGCTGGAGCCTATGACACAATACTGATTCTCAAACGTTCAGGAGGTTATCAAGTATCTGCATTACTTAACTTCTGACATAAGATTTGTGTAATGAGCTTCTCTTGCCATCCTTTTGTTTCTGAATTACTGAACCTTGGGACAGTCAAACTGGCCGTTGTATCCAACTTTGACACCCGGTTGAGGAAGATTTTGAAAGATCTGAACGTGTTGGATCTGTAAGCATCAATCCTGTCTTATATTTTTTCCCCGTTATTAAAGAACAGTTGGAGCTTAACCACTTTATGTCGGTTGACGGTTGTCAATTATATTCCTTGGTTTTGAATGTTAGTACCTTATTACGTAGCAAACTAAATGGTCTTTGAGCCTTGAAACAGTTGGAAATAGTTGTATGTATTTAACCCCTTCAAATTTACTAAGAATTCTTATCTGCATGAAATCAGGGGCAATACCTGCTTGAAACTTTGAAGATGCGTTGTTTACTTTTGTGTGCTTTCTATCCACAGATTTGATGCTGTCATCATATCTTCAGAGGTTGGACATGAAAAACCAGACACAAAGATATTCAGAGCTGCTTTAGGTATGTGGTACAAATACTTGGTACATCTGTCATTAACACGGTGATAAAAGGTATCTCTACTTTAGCATTGTTCTTTTTTTGTTTAATATTTTAATCTGACTTCTTTAACAACTCTTTCAAGTTATGTTATGACCCTGAGCGAAGCTTATTAAAATTATAAATTGATACTAATATAAGCCTGAAACTGGATACAAGAAGTTCTGCTTACCATGTTCTACAATATTGTAGATCAGATCAGTGTGGAAGCAATGAAAACTGTCCATGTCGGAGATGATGAAAAGGCTGATAAAGGGGGAGCAAATGCTGCTGGAATTGACTGCTGGTGAGCTTCTGAAGATCTTTCTATATTTAAATTTCGATAACTTCCTTAGCTGATGTCTAGTGCAACAAAAAGATAGTGCTAACGTTGTAGTTGCTCTATAAAAACTGTCTTCAGTTTAATATTTTTAACTGTTGAATATCCAATTTATCAGTAAGACAAAACTTTTTTAAGTCTTCTCTTACTTTTTACCAACCACACAAAGGATGTCAATATTTCTTATGGTTATGAAATTTTCGTTCACAAAAAATGTGTCTTTCAGGCTGTGGGGTGTAGATGTGAAGTCATTTGCAGATATACAGAACCGCATTCTAACAGAGCCCTAGCTTTTTTTCATATTGCCTCTGACATTTGGAGGGTAAGCAAAAGAGCTTTTGTTCCTTTTACTTTTTCATTTCTATGTAAAACAGCATCTCATTTGAATAAAAGATGCTAATATCCCATTATTGTTTCTATAACTGCAGATACAACTCGTCTACAATCAAGTATTACTTTAAGAGGAAAGCTGTTGTTTTTGGGTGATCATTACATTATCGATTAATCATCTGTTTCAATTTTTCTAAATTATAGAGTTTGGATATGGGGGCTTTAAATAATCTTCATGCTTGTAATCTTGCATAGTTGTACTGTTATTAGACCATGGCAATAAATGATTCAGTAAGCAATCTTGATGCAAAATTGCTTTGGTTATGTTTGTTGCCATTGTTCTCTCTTACTTCGGTTTATGGCTTCTTCACTACTGTATTTCGTTTCAATATTTGTTAGTATGCTTTACTTGACCCGAGGGCCTGTTGGAAACCCCATCTCTACCTTCACAGCATAGAGTCATGATGTGTGTATACACACTACCCTTCCTAAACTTGACCTGAGGGTCTGTTTGAAACCCCACTTTCACAGCATAGAGTCAAGGATGTGCATACACACTACCCTTCCTAAATATGACCCGAGGGTCTGTTGGAAGCCCCGTCTCTACCTTAAGAGCATAGAGGCAAGGATGTGTGCGTACACATTACCCTTCCTACACTTGTATATTACGCTAGGTATCTTATTGTTGACTCAGTAAGCAGTCTGAAAATTCACCCTAATGTTCATCCTCCCAGTAGCGTCGACCTGTTTTGTACTTCCCTCCTTACAACTTTGAGTATTTGTTGCTTAGTGTAATTTACAGAACTTGTTGAAGCAACTAGCATGTAAGCTAATTGGAGAAGCTGAAATTTCTCTTTCCTTTGTAGACTATCTTACATCACACTTTTAGGCCTTTCTAGCTGACGTTTTTCCCACTTTGTGGCTTATCTATATATCTTAACTCTGAAATAGAAAGTACAACTGAACAAGCAAGTCACAATGGAAACTTATTTCAAAAGCATATGATCATGTCAACTAGAGCTCATTATTTGAACAGCAAACTTCAACTATAAATTTTGAATTTTAAAAAATATTTTCAGAGTTCTTCAAGATTTTACACATAAAACTTCCAACTTTATTTTCATATCTAAACGCAACTTCCAACTTCAAGCAAACTATACTTCTAAATGTTCTAATCAAATCATGTCGAAACACCTTCTAATTCTTTCAATCAAGCCTTATACAGCTGCTGGACCCAAAACAAACTGTCACAAAACACCATCAGCCTGGACCAAGCGGCTTGACGGAATTGTTATTCTAATTATCTTTTAGATTGAAAATATTAATAAATCTTTGAAATTTCAAATGACAAGTGAAGGAAATGGAACAAGCAAATGTATGACAGCCTTCATAACAAGGGCCCCTGAAGCTAACATGACAGGTTATAACTCATTCCATTAAATGTTTTAGCAAATCATTATGATAATTATCTTTCTCATATAGAGCAAATGCATGTAATTTGCAGAAACAACTGCATCCACTGAAGCTCTATTACTGATACAGAAATATTAGGGGTAGAGAATATTCCAGTATTAATTAAATTGACTCTACCAATAAGCTTAAGAAAGTCGCTAATTATGACTTTGCTCAAAGTTCCTAAAGACAAGTCCAGGTGAAGGATTTTTATGCAAGGTAGCGATACAGTCGTCTATCTGCATTATCCCTTTCCAAGAAATCTCTCTCAATAAGTGACTCAATTCGTTTCTTGATCTCCCCTGGATTTGCCAAGAAACGAGATTGCAATTGCTTTGTAACTTCAGCAATGATGTTGTTGTGATCTAATACCTTTCTGGATTTCATGATCCTCACTATAGCAGCTTCAATCTGGGGCTTTCTGTCCTCTTCCACCCTCTGACGTGTCTCCTGCTTTTCAGGCTCGGATTCCTTCTGTGCAACTACAGTTCCTATCTTGACCTTGTAAAATTTGCTTGTAAACTTATCATTGACGAAAAAGGCATCATCCTCCCCGATATCCTTACTCATCGGTTCTTTCCGGAGAATATTCTTTCCCTTCACACATGCCAGGGACTGCAAGCACCTTTTCAAATCAGAGGAAGGTATCTCTGTGGCCTGTTCAATCTCCTTGTACATTAGCCGATCAGCATTGTTGAAGAGCATGAGTACACACATTTGGTAAGTAGAGACATTAAGCTCGTGCTTCTGGCCCTTCCCAAATGTCGCTTTTAAATCAGCAGTGCCCATGTTAGTTTGCCAGGATAACCTTCGACCGGTGTGGGTCCCAAGGTAATATGACCGGAACTTCTCACATAAGCTGATAATTCAGCTGGCAAATTGCAGGTGACACCAGGTTGAGTAGGCCACGATCCCGTCGTGAGAACTTGGACAACCAATGAGGGGCCATCTCCCAATTCGGCACCATATGCTGTATGGAATCCTTGCATTGTGTCCTGGGAGGTTTTCATGTCAGTGAACATGCCCTCTAATTTGGAAGTGAACTGATAACCACATTCTGTCTTCAACTTAACAATCAGACTTCTCTCTGCATCATCAGAAACTGTTTTTCCTGAGAGCAGTCGCTTTGCCAAGTGCTGTTTATAGTACTTCTCAAATACATCTTTTTCTTGCAAGTAACGGAAGAGCATCATCACCTTGTCAAGAATAACTTCAACATCTTCCTCACTGACACCTTTAAGGCCTTTCCGCAATTTTTCATCCACATATAATGAAATAAACTCAGGAGAACGCGGATTGAGGTTAATGAAGAACTCAAAAGATGAGTTTAAGGCATTCTGGAAAGTCTTGTCATTGTTGAATGCCAAGACTATTATGTTATCATATTTATCCTTCTCATTCAAGAGACACTGAACAAATTCGACAGGATCTTTCAGCTTCTCAGGATCGGTAACGAGCTGTTTACCTATCTCTCTGATGTGAGAAGTCATTACATCTCTTATTGTTGCAAGGCCATTAGTAACTCTACGGAATAAGTTGTACATTCTTCTCAAATCCTCATATTTATCATCAAGAAGCATATTCACCAAACCTGAGTTTTCCATATGGACAAGCCTAGGCATATGGTTCTCAATCATCTCTTTCTCCACCACATTAGTGATCTTCGCTTCAGTCTTCGGATCCAAGTAGTGTGACACCCTCTCAATTTCTTCGGTTAAACGCTTTTCGGCTTTCTTGAGGTAGTCTCCACAGTCGCAACATTCAATGAACTTCTGAGACTCAGCTCTGTAAAAATCAGCTGATATTTCAAGGAAAGGTTTTTCAAAGTCTTCCTGGTATACAGATGGTCCTAAATCCATAAACATTTTAATTATATTTCTCATCAGTCCCCGGTTAATTACTTCACCATCCCTTTCTTTGAGTATAAGTTCAAGAAGCGTACTCAGAAGTCTCATCTGAATATTACTCGAACGTACTATGTTATCACGCCAAAGATTCAGCCCAAGCTCATGAACAGGGGTTTTATGGGTACTCGGAACGAAGGTCCTGTCCATGTACATCAGAATGTCCCTTATCATTTGCAATGCCTTATTATGATCTGCCCATTGCCTATTCAGCTCTTCCAAGAATAAATCACCTTGAGCGCACTCTATGGATTTAGAGATATGTTGTAGGTGGAAAGTAATTGTAAATACAAGTCCAGAATACAGCTTCTCACCAAATTTGTGTAATACCATATTATAAGCATTTCTGCATTGACAGAAGATATACCAATATCAAAAATAGTCTATTCAAGCATGCAAAAAAAAAAAAAAAGGAACTAAAGAGTTTTGGAAACGGAAGTGAAGAGAAGGAGCAGGACAACCACAAAGCAACAGATCATTAAGACTGTAAAGGTGTCTTTATATATCAATAAAATGGCAACAGTTAGACTACGCAAAAGAGTCTTATCATGCTCAGGGCATGATAAGCATTAAAATTTAGGCTTTAGGAAAGTCTGGATCACCCTAAGACATCTAGTAGCCTCGGTTGAGAAGAAAGAATGAAGCGAACATCAAGAAGGGGCACATTCTCTGCTAGCCTGATGATTTCTCATGAACAGAACCAATAAAGATCTTTGTCTTTCTTTACCTCAGTACAAATTAGAACAGTCCATAACCAAACAGCCTTTCCACTTCAGTTATCTATTCAAGTTGCAGGAAGAAAAGAACAAAAGACAATGGAATTATGAGTCACTGAACTTGAGCCAATGCAATCCTTGGCCGCTGACAATTTATTAATACTCTAAGGGGTCGTTTGGTTGGGACAAGTTATCCAGGGCTAAGTTATCCTGGGATAAGTTATTCCATTATGTATATGGGATAACTTATCCCGTCACTAAGGTATAAATGGTGGAATAAATAATCCCAGGAACGCCTCCAACCAAACGCAGGATAAAATAGTCCTGCATTTTATCCCCCGAATTATTATGTCTTATACCTCACACAAAATGACTCCTAAGCGTTGGATTTCTGCCTGATTTTGAATTCTAAAATCTTGTAGCTTTTCGAGAGAGAGCCTCAAAAAATGTAATCTTACCTATGGACCTTAATGCTCATCTCTCATCTTTTATGTATTATTTTGTTCAAACATTTTTTATGTATTACTTCTCCTGCTCTATATAAGCCACATTAAAACATGAGATATATTCTCATCGTGGCCTAGAGGCGTGATGGCCTGTAAAATAGATGCCTGGATTTATTGACATAGCCAGTTTGATCATATTAGGTTGAAGTTGAAACGAGTATTTGGAAGCTGATGAATTGTGTTTTGACATGAATTTCACTGTGTGTGTGTGTGGGGGGGGGGGGGGGGGGTTTAGATTTACGGGTTAAAAATCATTATTTCACTTGGAGATACTCCTCAAACTAACTTTTTGTCTATTTCAATTTCAGTTGAAAAACAAATATTAATTTAAAAATAATGAAATATTTGCAAGCAATAAGTATGTTCAGACGTCAGGTTATCATCTCTGTATGGAATTTCCTTACTAGCTTTTCTAGTAATTACACATTGAATAACCTTTATGGTTAGATGGATTGTGAGCTTAAAATTATGACACTTAAGTAATCTCAAGCTCCACGCCAACTAGTCTTGTTCTAGGATTACTACAGAGCTTGGTTATGGAATTTGAATGAAATGAAAATAGTATAAATGACTGGAACACAAAACTGTTAACTTTTATATAGGAGAAAAAAAGGCAGCAAATTATATCAAGGTGAGGTAGACTTATAGGAATGGAGAGAGTTAGTAGGAAGAAATCTAAGAGGCAAAGAGACTAGTAGAGCATTCGACGGGAGTAGGGGCTGCTGAGGAGAATTGATGGGGAAAGGGTCAATGGTTATCTGCTTGCGATTCAGAGCAAAAAGTTCAGGAAAAGGCCGAGGATAGAAAGGACATCTCATAGTCTATTCTTAATTCTATCCTCCACTTAATTGAAACTTCTAACCACTTGACAAATGAATGAAACCTTGTGATTTCGACAAAATAGAATGCATCCTGAAATAGTGACACTAAATCCAGAATAGTAACCATCGCCGTAGAAATGGAATTGTATTTTATTTTGTAATAATTGGCTACCAAACAGGTTGTAAGATCATAAGTTTGTCCCAAAAAAAAAATTCAAAGAACTTACCTGATACAGTTGAGACTGTAATCAGAGCTCTTTTAAAAAAAAAATTGGAACTCTAATTAAAACTCTTTTAGCTTTTGAGTTTCTGAATCTAGATACCGCACATGAAACCAAAAGATCTATGTAAGATATGTATTTACACTTACCTCTGTACAGTGTCTCCGTGATTGGGGTTTAGTGCAGTGTTTTTAAAATGAAATGCTAAACACGTATAGATTCAGCACTATAATCATCCAGTTGTAATATAACTAATCTAGCACACCCAAGGGTGTGACACCTAGTGGTTAATGAAGTCGGTTGAGAACCATAAGGTCTCAGGTTCAAATCCCAACGGATACAAAAACACCAGCATCATATCTGCCCTAGCCAAATAAAATTGCCTGGTTTCTATTGTTTGTGGGAGGTGGCCGGCATTTTGTGGAATTAGCCAAGGTGTGTACAAGTTGGTACGTACACCAGAGTCATAAGAAAACAACTAATTTCAGCATTTAATAAACGATAACACAGACATTAATTCAAATCCTCATAACTGAGATTCCAAAAACTAAACCACTTCTTGTTGAGAGCACTTTGCACTTCAAGTGCACACTTCTCTAAAGCACATGACTTCACTCGTAAAGTGATAACCCCTTGTTTCACATAACCAAATTGACCTTAACAGAAAATACTAATTTATGAGTGACGTAGTATTGGAATAACTTGGACACAATTAGAGTAAAACAATTTCAGTTCCCAACTCCCTTTTAAAAATCATTAAGAAAGTAAGGTTATTTGACAAGATGTGCAACTTGATGAAAAGAAAACATTGATTTTAGACAAGCTGATCATGGAAGTTGACATATATTCCTTATAATCAATTTTCACATGTTAAATCAGACTCAAAAATTTCAATTTCTCGATTAGTAAGAAGAGTATAGGAGGGAGTAAAAATAATTTTGTCTTTTGAAGCTCAAATTCTTTTCATGTGTCATGGTAAAAGCCATAAAGGTTCGAGATTGGTCTGTGGTTACAGGTTACCAAAAGGCTATACCACAACGGATTTGTTTGGACAAATTGCCAATGGCCCAATACTACACTAATTTACGTGAAAAATCATAAAAAGCTTTGCTATGTATGCAGAGTGTACAGAACAGAAAAAGATTTAGAGTCCACTTCATTACAACATTATACCAGCACAGCGGAATCATTAAAGAGTATGATTTTACCACTCAAGTTTGTTAAAGTATGTCGAATGGAAAAGCAACTTTTGCTTTTATGAGTATTTGAACCGTTCATTTTCATTTCTATCTGATTAGTGGATTATTTTCTGATTCTACAGTCTGTTTATATAGTTACACCACTGTGCAATGCTATAGACTGGTATTTCTAGCATCATTACGGTCTAAAGTTTCAAGAACGTATCACCCTTTCTGGCTCCACTTCACAAAGTTCTTTGCATTTTTTTAAAGAAACAATAAATCTCCTATGATAAGCAAGCACAAGGTTTGAAACTCGGTTGCTAATGGGTCGGCCTCTCTATCCTTCTCCACTTAAATAACAGGCTTTTGTTTGACTAGTCTCCAGAACTTAGGAACTCTTTTTAACAACAAAATTTTCCAGCATAATGCAGATTTTACAACCTCGCAGTTAGGGGCTACTTTTCCATGTTGTCTTGCATTTAGAAAAATGCACATCTTAGTTGTAGTTAAAGATGGCCAAGGTAACCCCAGAATGAATCACATAAGCTCCTATAGGCTCGAATTATCTTTTGAATGAGAAAGACAAATGAGGAAAGAAAACTTGACTAGGTCAAGTATCAATGGCTGGGTAAAAGTTTTAGAATCATTTAACCAGTTTCAACAACGATAGTATATATAAAATCAGGCATGTTGAGGTACGGGTCTGCATTGGTCGGTTTAATTACACGGTGCCTTAGGACTTCAATTTGATATCCAAAGTTTGAACACCCTTCAGGAAATTTTTGACTACGTTGCATACATCCACCAAACATTAAATGGATCTATATATTTTCTCCACATTCTCAGATTAGAAGACACTCGAGGTGCTAACAAGGGGAGGAAACTGAATAAGAAAACTAGGTTATGCATCAATCAACAAGCTTGTTGGAGTTGGCTTTTAAATTCTCTCTAAACATTCCCACTCTATTCGTAGCTCATTCCCATAAATATAACACTACATAGGGGGTTTGATATAATGCTTCACACTAGACAGGCAGATTCAAGATCTAAACTTTATGAATTCTAAATTGTAGAACAATGACCTCAAGTGCTACTTATGAATTCTAAATTGTAGAACAATGACCTCAAGTGCTAATAACTAGGTTCAAAATTTAATCATTTTTTTTATGATCAAGGGAAACCCGAAGCCGCTACCATTTGGATTCGTACAGGGTCAAACCCCCGCTCCTATGGAATATAGCTTGCAAACTACATACGAGAGGTAATCTGCACTAGGCAAGCCCCCGGTGCGACAAACTCGACCTAGAAGGCAAACCCCTTGCTTTCGCTGGCAAGAGGTTACGAAATTGAGACCTCCAACGTGGAAGTCCCAAGCCCAAACTACTGGGCCACCCCGAAGGGTCTTCAAAATTTATATTTTTTGTACATATTTAGTGATTTCTTAATCCGGTTCAAAAATTTTCAGCCAAAGCTACTGGATTCTGCAGAACCGCCTTTGTGGCGGTCATGCCCAACTAATCAATAGAAAAATTCATCAAAGTTAAGCAGTCAATTTAAGCAATCTCCTACTCTATCAACATTTGATTTAAGAAATGAAATTAATTTAGACCTGTAAAGTTCTTCAAAGCTGAGGCCACTGGCGTTGTGATTGTAAATCTCATGAATAGCATGCTCCAGTATTTTCCAAGTCTTTTCTGCATATTTTGGATCAACCACTACTTTGTGCTTAAACGCCTCTATCTGAAAATTCCGCTTTTTCTGATTACTACTCATTCTAATCCAAAAAAAAAAATCACAAAACAACCAAACCCCAGAAAAAGAAAAGGCTGAACTTAAGCTATAATAATGGTGAATCTATAACTTCTTATGTAATTTAACACAAAACAACAACAACATCTATCGGTTCTGACGAAAAAATGTTGAAACTGAGATTCAAGATTTCCCCTTTAATGGCCCCAGATGAAGAAAATCAAGAAAACATGTTACAGAGATTTATGAGATGATGTTTTCTTGAAAAAAGTTGAGATTTTTAAAGAATGAAATTTGAGGACTAGGGTTATGAAAATGGGATGGGTGGGGTGGGGTGGGGTGGTGGGGAGGAAGAAGAATAAAGAGCAAGATTGAGTGATAAGTAAAAGTAATCCAATCAATTGGTTAAGATTTTTTCTTTTTGAAAGAAAACTTGAAATAGAAAAAGAGGTATATATGAATTGAAAAGAAAATAATTACTCCCTCCTTCAGAATTATTTGTCATATTACATTTTTTGAAAGTCAATAATTTTTAAAATTAAATTAAATTACATTAATTTGATATTTTAAATAAAAAAATTAGATATTCTAAAACTATATGAAAAGTACTATAAATTGCAATTGTTTGCATATTAATATGATGAAAAATTACATCTTAAATATTAGTCAAAATTTTTATAGTTTGACTCTAAAAATAAAAATCATGACAAACAATACCGAACGGAGAGAGTATATTAAAGAGTACATTTATAGTAATAAAAATAGAAGAAAATTTAATTAATTATTTTATTTGTTTCAGAATAAGTGACAGATAAAAGTGTCATAAAAATGAAAAGGTCTGATATATATTTAAATTTTGATCGAAATTATTGTTACGATACGACATTAGAAAGGAGATTTTACCCCTTGCACTACTTTATAGTGTATTTTAAAGGTATATATGTGTCCACGTAGACATAAGAAAATGTTACATAATTATAAATAATAATGTGTCTATGTGAACACATATATACCTTTAAAATACATTGTTATATAATTTAGAGGTAAAAAAATTCTCTATAAAGTTTAAATTTTGATATTGTAACAGTAATTTCAGCTAAAATTAAAGTATTTTTCAGAGGGATTATTTATTTTCTTTTATTGTGGTTATAGAGTTGCTTTGCAAGTAGAATAAAGATAGATACTAACATTTGATATGAATCTATAAATGAATGTTCAATGTTACTTTTATAAGTAAATATATATGGGATTGACATTGCATCCAACTTTATTTATTTGATGTATCAATTTGTTTTGATCAATCTGAATCACTTTTATATCTTATAGCTTGAATTAGATATTTTTTATTTTTATTATAAGGGGTCCGTTTAGTCATGCGATATGGTATCATGATATGGAATCATAAGATGAAATTGAAGTTTTGTATGAACATGCGATATGAAATCTTTGTGTTGTGTATTTTCTCATAAATATAAAATTTCATAATTTGTAAAATTATTAAAATAGCCCCATTATTTATTCAATTTTATCAAATAAAAATTATAAAATCGCATCATAAATTATTATAAAGGTATTTTTTCTCCACTTAAGTAATTGTTTCATCTAACTTTAATTCAAAAAAAAAATTAAACATAAATTGTAGAATACTAGTTTTTAATATAATCCTCCCAAGATAATACAAACAATTTTTTTTAAGTTGAATTTACATTTCTTGATCATGTGACGGAGAAGACTGACCAACATTGTTACTTTGAATCATTTGTTGATCAATATCATCCGCAACTATATTTTCATGTTTATAGATCATAAATATATCATCACTTTAACAATCCGTTGGTGTGAGTTAAAGTGATTATATGTTGGTGAGAATAATAAATTTTATATCGGTGAGAATAATAAATTTAAAAAGTAATGATGTGATTATAAATTTTATTTACATATGACATAAATGGTTAGTAGATATAATGTGGGGTTGTTTTAACAAATATAAACTTGCGGATCGATTTTTATATTAAAATATCTCAAATCATAATATGAAATCACCATGTAATTCCATATCATGCTTTTTAGAGAATATGGAATCACATCTGATAATATGGAACTATGAGATAAAATCAACGTTAAATCGCGTATCCAAAAGGCATAATACATGTATTGGATCCTAAACTTGGCTTCAAATTTTGAGTTTGAACTCCAACTTTCATAATGCACAAATAGGCACTTTAACTATCCAACTTTTAAATAAATAAACACATGAGTCCTACATGGCACAATACACGTAGGACACCACGTAGGACAAAAAATGACATGTAGGACATGTGTGTATATTTGTTAACTCTATACAATTTAAGTGTCTATTTGTGAACATCCAAAGTTGAACATAAATGTGATTTGAAGTCAAATTAAAGAGTACATTTATGTATTATACCTATTCAAAATGCTGATTCTATCTCAAGATATCATCATCATATGCCATCGCATTGCCAAAACGCCTACTAAATATCAATATATTTTAAAATAATCTTTACAAATAAAGCAAAAGTGAAAGATACAAGCATATTCAAAAAAAAGAAATCTTATAGAATTTTTTTGAAAATTTGAATATATCCATTTAAAAGTATACATTTTTAAAAAGTAAGCGATTTTCTTTCCCTTGCCGTTAGTCAAATAATTTTATAAAATTATGTAAGATTTTATTTATTTAAACAAGATAAAGTTGGAGGAAAAAAAATCTTCTTGAATTAATGAACCACTTGTTTTGAAGTAAAATGTGAAGTACAAATTAATTTAAAATGGATGAAATACTTTAATAGTAAATAAAAAATCTTAATAAATTCTAAGCTACCTCTCAAATCAACTAGTAAGTAACTAATGATTATTTCTTTTGATTAAGAAGTGAGATTCAAAACTAAAATTAAAAAATTAGATTTTAGTAAATTTTAAGTTAAAAATGTTTAATAATAAATAAAAAATCTTAATAAATTCTAAGCTACCTCTCAAATCAACTAGTAAGTAACTAATGATTATTTCTTTTGATTAAGAAGTGAGATTCAAAACTAAAATTAAAAAATTAGATTTTAGTAAATTTTAAGTTAAAAATGTAAAATAGGGAAATTTACTTTTAACTTTTTAAAGTCAATTTCAATTAACTTAAAATTATTTTAATGTCGTCAAATATTCTATAATCTAAAAATAAATTTTGACCAATTTTTAAATAAATTCATACGATAATAAAAGGTATTTTTGAAATTTTGAATTTTCTACAACCTTATTGCCTTAAATAGGATACACATATCGCATACGTGTCACCATAAAGCTATTTATTTAAATTTCTTTTTGTTCAAAACTTTTAATTATAGAGTTATTTTCTCTTGCATTAATCTTCCCTAATTGTATGAGTTGTATTAAGTTCCAATAACGTTTCAATGCAATTGGTTGTTCATGGTTATGATAAAAAAAATTAAATTAAATTATAATTTAAATCAAATTAATTTTAAGAAAATTATATTTTATTTGATTTGATTATGAATTTTAAAAATTGATATTATTTATTTGATTTTGATTTTACTAAAAAGAATCATAAAAATAACAAAGTTGAATTGATAAATTAGATATATAGGTTTCTAATTATTTATATATTATATTTAAATAAAATTATTTTATTAAATTGTGATTAACCAGGCATTTAACTTTATATTTTCTCAAGCCAACACTTAAATTTTAGCATAACTATTACAATCCTTAGTCTATCAAAACCTATTACTTTAGCTTTTGCCTACCCTACATCACATAAGATAGTCACTTTTTTTTTTCTTAATTGAATTTCTTTGTTGTGGAATAATAACTATAGTATTGTTTTATTGCTTAATTAATCCGACATTAGTTTTTATATGGATTGTTCATGTACTAATTTGTGCGAGTTATGTACGTCCTCAAAAAAATTATTACTTTCAAATTGAAATAACCAGAAAAACTGAATCAAGTCGAAGTAAACACCGACAATAACCAAATTAGTGGTTTTTTTTATTGGTTGGTTTTAGAAATTTAAAAACCCGACAAGATTGATTTTGTTTTGATTTAACCAATAACCTATTATATCAAATCACGAATACCCCTATTCCCTCGGTTTCATATTAGTTGACCATCTCACTAAATATAATTGTTTCATATTAGCTGTCTACCTTATTAAATTAAGAAAATATTAATTATATTTTTTCTAATATTTTCTTTGTAATTGATTTTTAAAAAAAATGTTCACATTTAATTGTAAAATTCTCAAAAAGTATTTTAAGAGATAAATTAATAAACTTTACCTTCTTATTTATAATTTTTTAATATATATATATAGATATATATATAATATATATATATATATATATATATATATATAAGAATTTATCAATTAATATGAAGCGGAGGGACTCTAATGCTAATTTTTATGTTGTCTGATAATTTCTTCTTAGTAATATCAAATTTGTACATGCATGTTCGATAATATATTATTATGTACACAATTTTCAATAAATATGAATTCAAAGCTATTTGTTTTTGTTGTAATTAAATGGAATGTAAGTCCTCATTTCTTTTATTAAATTTAAGATGTTTTAGTGTGCATATTGATCTGAATATTAAGATGCATATTAAGATTTAAAGATCGAAGCTTGTATATATTTATATACTAAGATATTGCATTAAGCTCTAAATAGTAAATAGTTTAGACTGATTATTTTTACAACGTTTGAATATATAAAATTTGTATTTATTTAAAAAGTAATAAATATAATATTTAAGTATAAAATTGATCTAATATTATACCTGTAAAATATTTTCAAATTTCATATGACAGTTGACAATTGTGATGACTAATGATGATGATTGTGTGGATCGATTTGAGATGATATTAGCTAATGATGGTGGTTGTGGATTGTAATTATAGTATGATGGTTGATAATAGTAATTAACAGTAGTAAATTATTGTTGACTAATAATTAGTAGTGTAATGACACTGCTAGCAAATGAAAGTGATGAATGATGATGACGGTTGACGACATATAATGTTAACTTTATTGTAGTAATTATCAATGATAATTGGTGGGTGTAACAATGATTTATGGTTATAATTGCAAATGATGACTAATAGTGATGAAGATTTGGTGATTGACATTAGTGATTGTTATGGTTGGGATGATGATGGTAGGTGGTGGTGATAGTTAGGGTTGAATAATGGTTATGCATACTAAGTGAAAGAAGATTGAATAGCGGTAATAGTCATATTTGTAAGAAATTCTTAAATAAACATCTTAATGATGCTAAAATTTTGTTATAGATCTTAATCATTCATATTAATTTAACTGATTTTAAAATAAGAAAAATAAACGCACTTAATTATAAGAATACAGACCTTGAAAATAAACAAATTTTATGACTAAGATCTAAACTATGTAGACATAGACCCCCATTAAACATAAACAAATAGTGCCTTATTTTCTTTTCCTCTTAAATCTGCGATTAATTTTACCTCCAATTGTAAAGTAACTTTTTTTTTTTTTTAAAAAAAAACTTTGTTAATTGGTCAATGATCATTTTAAATTGAATATCATCGTAGAGCGTTTAAGTTCTTGATCTTGCAATCAAAAGGTAATCAATTAGCGGGGGAAAAAAAATTTGCTCATTGAAGACATTAATTGACAAATCTGTTTTGAGGATAAAATTATTTAAGAATTTGAAAAATGCAAAAAAAGAGAATCAAAATTAAAAGAGAACCATACTTATTTTTTTTACTCTGGAATTGGAAGGATTTTATTTATTAAATAGTAGGTTCATCCATAAAAAAGGGATTGATCTAAACGATATAGTTCCATTCACATCTCCTTCAAGAGCTTTTAGTATAAAGAAAGAAGATGTTTAAAAAATAAACTTGTTCATATGCATATTTGGATCCATAGTCTTCTTTCCGCATTGCGCTAACATGTCTGTTGCTGCTGAGTTATCCTCATCATTGTATGCTTCATTATTAATCCTCCGATCAATAGGAGCATTGACCTGCAATCCAAATAAATGCGTAAGTGCGTTCATGTAACATTTTCTAAGGTGTTAAGTAATACCTGAGAGTCGATCTCCACGATCAAATGATTAATATTTATTTTCTGTGCTAGAATTCAAACCATGGAGCAAAGCTAGTAGTTCCGCATGATCGACATTAACGACTTTTACTTTACAAGAAAATCCTACAATCCGCAAATATTTCTTCATCACAAATTTACAAATTATTTAATCGTCAATGAAAAACATTAATAACATAATCAGAGTGGCGCAGCGGAAGCGTGGTGGGCCCATAACCCACAGGTCCCAGGATCGAAACCTGGCTCTGATATTTTTATATTTAATTAAACTTTAACATTTTTTTATTTTTAACTATTTTTTATTTAAAAAAATTAGAGTTGTAATAAAAGAAATTAAAGTTGTAATCGAAAATTTGAACTTGCGTTCAAATCAAGCTGTTGAAGGTTTTTTTTTTCTTGTTTTAAAATTTATATATTTTTTTGAATTTGGCTTTAAAAGCAAGCATTATTGTTGAAAAATTCATATATATTTTCTGGGTTTGTGTAGTTCTTTTTACTTGCTACTATAATATAAATATATTGTATTTTTCTTGTGTAAAAGTTAGAATTTTGAATATGGCTGTTGATTCTACTGCTGAGCGTCCTCTTTTCGGTGGTGCTATTTCCACTACTTTCCCTATCCGATTCCAGGTTTTCTTTTTCTTTTCAAAATGATAAATTTTGTATGATTTTGCAATTTTTTTCATATCAATTAAGGGTTTTGCTTCGATTTCATTTGTTTTGCAGGATGTTAGTAATGTCCGTCAAGTTCCTGATCATCAGGTTTGTTGAGCCAACCATTGTTTAATCGTAAATTGGTATAATTCATAATTGAATTTTAAAGTGTTTTGGTTTTAAGGACACACTGATTGGGAACAAAGTAGCTCAATAGAAAAAGTAAGGTGTAATGTGTAGTGTTTTATTGGAATTCTGGAACCCCTTTGTGGTTTTTTTTTTTATTTATGGAGAAATTATACTGAGTAGCTTTTTGTAGAATTTGCCCTTTTGTGTGGTAGTTTCACATTACTGGGTTTGAAACTCTGATGTTTGTGTACTGCTTGTGAGAATCGTGATTTATGGATTATTAAGACTATCTCTTATCATTATCTCGCTCGGCTGTGGTTCCGTCTCTTGTCCAGTGTCTGTAGAGCCAGTGGCGGATTCAAGATTTTCATTAAGGGGGTCCGAACAAAAAAAGAGTAGTGCTTAAGATTTGAGGTTTAAACCCCTCAACCACTAAGGCAACGTCTATTCTTATATTCAGGAGGTTCAAATCAATATATAAATATAAAAGTTCTTAAAAATACCTTCAATATACAACGTAATTTTTTGCCGAGGGGGTTCACCGCCCCTGTGTAGAGCTAGATGAGCCTTATTGGCAAGGCATTGGTCCCGGTATTATTAATTTTGGGACCTTCCTGAACCGGGTGTTGCACTCATTGGCCATGTATCGGAGATGTTATTCAATGGACTGTAATAGCCTGACATTACTTTCATGTATTGTCGCATAATTCATCCACTTACTTGAGACCCTTTTTCCCCAATACAACCCCATTTGCAATTTCCTTTTGTAAAGGTTCAATCTTGGATGAAATTTCGGGGACTATTTAATTTTTGGATTGTGGATCATCCTTTTGTTTCTTCTAAATGTTTTGTTCAGATTTGTTTTGTTTGTTTAAATCATATGAGGTTTGTTGCCTTTGTTCTTGTTTACTTTTGATTGAATAAGAAAAGTAGACTTGTATTGGTTATTTATAAAAGTTCAATCTTGGAAGAGATGCTGCATTTTTTTAGTATTCTGGATACGGTCTCATTCTTTTTCTTTTTCTCTCTAATCTTCTGTTTGAATTTGTTTTTACTTTGATTTTTTGAATGCAGGAGGCATTTGTGGACCCTGAGCGCGATGAGAGTTTGATAATTGAGCTTCTGGATCTGAAGATGGATGTAGCAGACAGTGGAAGTGCCACTTGGTTTCTTCAAGACCTTGCCAATGAACAAGAGGCTGAGGGAGCTACAGTAAGCTCTTCTCCTATCTTCAGAGAAGATCAACTGTTTTAGGGATAACTTAATTTCTGTTCGATTAACATTTTATATGCTTTTTGAGATAGTGAATATGCATGAACTAATTGTAGGGACATGACCACATGCCAACGACTACCATTCTTTGATTTGTTCTTATGGATTGTTGTCACTTTTTTTTCTCATTTCTTTTTTGGATCTCTCAAATAAATCATAATTGAGCATAATGGGTACAAATTATTCATGTATCCAACCCAATTAGTTTTGGACTGAGGCACTGACATTTTTTAAAAATGGAACACAGAGGCATTGCAAAACTGAACGAGCTAGATGGGACATAATGTTGCACAGTTGTTTGGTATTAAAAACTATTGCGACTCTTGTTCCTGATACAAAATCCAGCTACCTTGTGTTTCTCGAGTTTTAGGTGTGAATTCTCATGCACTACTCTGGCATTTTGGTAATCCGTTTAAATACTCATCAGAGGCGAGAGTGATTTCTTTTCTCCTTTGAAATGGTAAGCAGGGCAGAGTAAAATGGAATTTATCTTCCCCCTCGCCCTTTATCGGTCCTAGCAAAACCAGGAAGAAAGCTACATAAAGAAGGCCAATAGTTCCTTAGGATACTGCAACTAGACATACTGGTTGAAGGATCAACACTTGGGTATTACTTCCTAGAGTGCTCTATGTGATTCACTGGTCTGGAGATCTCCAATGTCATCTTTCTCATTTTCATACGTCTCAAGTGAATAATGCATCTTTCCTAGAGCTTAAGCTAATTATTGAGCCAAACTGAATTATCTATCCGATGCTGCTAGTCAGCTTTGTAGTGCTGGCAGTACATCAATGAATTTCCTCCATATATCACTTTTTAGTTCTCTATTTTAATTTTAGTTTTTCCAAACAAATTTACGATTTCTGGTATTATCTCTTGGAAAATGGTTAAAGTAGTTCAGTACTCCGACAACTCCCTGAGTTTTTCTTCAAGGTCCAGTATTCCATTGCAAAATAATTGTTCTTGTATTTACACACTCATATAAATAGAAATTCTTTTACATGAAATGTGAAATATTGAACTTGTTCATTTCTCTAAAGCTTGCAGTTTGCTTATTGGTTAAGTTGTTAGTTTACATAGCATCTCAGACATTATCTTGTTGATTTTTTCGGTTTATATCTACAGATTACTGAGCAGTCAGCAGTGTTTGAGGCCCCTGGATTGTGCTATAGAAACATGCCTTCTGTCATCACCACCGCTGTTGGTCAGATGGTATGTTAGTGTTATTTTATAAGTGCTCAGCATTTATGTATGATCTCAACTTCAGTTGGTATCTTATATCTATGGATCTTCATATGTATGGAATAGTTTTGATGCCAACAAAAGCTGTTTTAATGTTTTTACCTGTTCAAAGAAAGAGCTGTTCTAATCTGTCATCACGGGGAAGTTATCATGAAGGTCATATACCATTAGGGAGAAGCATCATTTTTTGCTTAATGACTAGTTAGCATCTGTGGAAATCCTAAGAACTTCCATTCTCTTACACCATGGTAATCAAAAAGAAAAAAGAAAAGAAGGAACATTCATTCTCTTTACAAATTCCGTAGTTTGTGCTCCTGTGAAACAAGTTTTAGAATTTGTAGTTCTCTTCGAAAATTTGGCAGATCCATTGTGTAATTTTCGATAGATATGGCACTCTCAAGAGGGGAGTATTGCGCAAGTCCATATAAGGAGACCAGTTGCCTATTCCCACTAACAATTTTCTGAAAATTATGACTTGAATTTGCTTTGAATATGACTGACAGATGAGCGTGGTCCCTATATCAACTCCACATTTTGGCCATCTTCTCTA
>JAKWIY010003052.1:6740693-6758634 GCA_027704805.1 Solanum corneliomulleri
GAATTGTCCATACAAGTCTAAAACTTTTAAACCTATCAAAAATTGTATATGTAATATCTCAAAGTCCGCTTAGAGTACAATTTTCGGAAGCTAACTTAACAGCATAGTTGCTTTCAAAAATTGTAATCTAAGTAAACTATAATTTGACCAATCAAGACTTTGAACCTATGAGACATTACCTATACATTTTAGATAGGTTTTAAAGTTTGACTTAAGTGGTTAATTCGAGAAGAATCATCAACAAATGATTTTTCATCATGACCATGTATATTAACGTGCAAATGTAACTCGGTGTTGGATCTCAACTTTTTTTAATAACTTATACAAAAAAAATCAAGTAATTATTATACACAACCATAATGTTGCATCGTATATGTTCAGATACAAGCATGCATACCATACAATAGAAGATAATAGAAGATGCTAGTCATAGAGTTCGTAAATATATATACTCACAAGTTTCTTGCGGTATTCTCTAATTGAGATAGAGCCGCCCGTGTGAGTTTCAATAGCAATTTCATGACCGCCACGACGATTCTTCACATTAATTTCCAACTTCTTAATACACTTGTCACTTTTCCAAAATTGCATCCATCTTTTCCACACATTTTCTGGTAGAAAACTCGGCCTAACACCTTCCCATTTTATTTTAGAAATGAAATTCTTATTTTACCACTGCCTTCATCCAATGTCTTTTCACTTCATTTTCACTAATGGAAGCATCTCAATTGAATTTTTTCTGAAATAAATTTTGAAAGTAATACATTAATGTCCTATTTATAAATGTGAATACACTTGCTAAACTCACTTATGATTAAAAGTTATACCTTGAATTCTCCAAAATAACCATTTCTTATATAATTTGAGACACGTTTTCAATTGATTCCATTGGAATCAAAATCACTTTTGAAAGACTTGAATATGGAATTATAGCACGTTTTTGAAGGTTCCAACCTGTATAAATTTGAAGAGGTTATTAGGAGGGCTTATCACAAATCAAAAGTAATATAAGTATCTGACATTATATTTATAACTATTAATTTCCAGAAGGTACTCTCATCCATATTCATCAAATTTGGACAAAATGTGCATATTGACAAAACAAGAACAATTTATAAAGTTGTTCACTAGGCAGACGTAAATAAAAGCTTACAAACTACTAAAGCAATTGATTATAATCAACTTACAAAACAATTACTGAAATATTGTAATTTTAGTCAACTTATAGAACAATTAAAACATTCTCATTCAAATTAACTTATTGAAGCATTCTAGTTACAGTGAACTTATTGATACTATCTAATTACTATATTAATCTCACAAAATTGAAGACAAACAAAAAGGATTGATGCATTATAGTCAACTTATAGTACCGACAACACTACCCCATGTGTGAAAAACTAGAGGAAGAAAAGGATTTGGAGCCAAATCCTACACTTCATCAGCAAGAAATAGAAGCACATTACATGAAAAACTTACTAATGAAGAAGTAGTTGGCTAATCAATTTAATTTTAGAGGTTATTGATGACAGTGAAGTTGCTTTGATTCGAGTAAAGGTAGAAAATGATATGTAACCAATGGTTTCAAGATTAAAATGAAATAATTGAAAAGGAATTCACTATTCAGATCTTCTCAACATTGAAATAGAATAGAAAAGAGAAGAACTAATTCTCCTTCACAAGCATATCTTTCTCTTGTTTGGTGGCAACTACTTTATTATACATTCAAACTACGAAGGTGTGTATAAAAACCAATAGCAGCCACTATGCCAAAACAAATTAGCAAAAGCAAGATTTTTTTTGATAGAATGTGTTTGGCAAGCGGATTAACTAATGTGGAATACAAAGTCATTCATCAGACAGAGAACAAAGGAGAAAATTAGGAATTCACGAACACGTAGGAGTTGAGAATTTATTTCAATAGTAATCATAAATTTTCACAATATTTAATTACATTAGATGTTTGTATGACAATTATAGGACTCTTCTTACTTGGTAAAGTTATTCGTAAATTAAATGATCAATCATTCTCTCTATTGCCACCGTAAAAGTGTGCTAAATGAGTTTAGAAAGCATAATTATTCAAGTTTTTATAGAGATGCCATAAGTAAGTATCATTGTTTAGACAACTACATTATAGTACAATCATCAATTTTTAAAGAACAAAAATTGTGCTCTTTTGAATATATTGTCTCAAAGCCTATATCAAATATGCAAAATAATGTCTATAGGGTCGCATTCCTGCTTCAACCAAGAGATTGAGAGACAATATCGTAGAATGAAATGAGCCAATGCCAAGTGCTCTCTATATGAACCTTAGTTAAAAAATATGTTGTGTGTTTGTGTTTTTTATAATTTTAGTTTTATAAGGTTTTATTTCATTTTTCTTTTATTTGAAATGCAAATTTACTTATTTTTAAATATAATTCATCTAACACCAATAAAAATATTATTTTTGCATTTTAATCAATATAACAAAATTAAAATTTATTTAGCTATATTGAAGTTATTATAATATTATTTTCATTTTATTAATTTATTTATAAACCGCGCGAAAGCGCTGTCAAATTCACTAGCTATTATATATGTTATATTTTAGTCAAGCACTTAGATATCGTGCTATCCTCATATTCATTATATAGATCGATTTCTAATTTTAATCCGTCAAAATTCAATTCAAATTACATTATTTGATACCTTCAAATTATATAGATTGAGCCTATTTTAATCTTTCAAAATTTAATTCAAGTCCTGCTAATAAATTATAATTAATATATGGAATAGATTATAATTATTATTGTTATTACTATATTTTTAATATAGTAATAACAATATATTACTATATTAAAAATATAGTGTTTTTCATATCCTATTATATATAGAAAATAGATTATTATTATTATTATTATTATTATTATTATTATTATTATTATTATTATTATTATTGTTATTACTATAGTTTTAATTTTAACAAAATTACATACGTATTTGTCATTATCTAGTTAACTAATTATTATGTTTATTTTTGTAAACATTTACATGATTTCATCAGTATCATCTTATATATATATATATATATATATATATATATATTATATATATATATATATATATATATATATATATATATATATATATATATATATATATATATATATATATATTATATATATATATTATTTATTTATTTTTAGTTTTTTTTATAAGAAGGGAAATCCGCAGCCGTTACCCTTTGGGTGCGCATAAGGTAAAAACCTCGCCCCTATGCAATAGCTCGCAAACCACATAGGAGAGGTAACCCGCGTATTGACAAGTCTGGTGTGATGAGCTCGACCTAGAAGACAAACCCTTAGCTTTCGCTAGCAAGGAGTTACGAACATGAGACCTCCAACATGAAAGTCTCAATCTCAAAACATTGGGCCACCCCGAAGGGTAATATCATCTTATAGTGTTTTAATATTTAAATAATTACACTAAATAAACTGTCACAATCCGAGTCTACATCCTGGACGAGATCGACACTCGAGAATCATTGTTGGTCCCAAGCGAATCCTTATTCTAGCTGACTACAAACGGATGACTAACTTAAGCATACAAAGCTAGAAGCTAAATGAAATTCATTGAACTCAATTACGAAATCTTTAACATGAAATAGAGTATTTAACTCGCCAGAAATAGACAATTCAAGTCCTCAAAACATTTAACAAAACTTATTTCAACGAAATCCACCAACTAAACAACATTATTTATTTGAACTTATTTAAACAACTAAACAACTTTCACTCCAACTAGTTTTGACTTAATTCCAACAACTAAATCTACTAACTAAATCACATTATTTATTTGAATTTATTTAAACAACTTTAACTCTAACTAATTTTGACTTAATTCCAATAACTAAATCTACCTACTAAATCACATTATTTATTTGAACTTATTTAAACAACTAAACAGCTTTAAATCTAACTAGTTTTGACTTAATTCCATCAACTAAATGCACCAACTAAACCATATTATTTATTTGTACTTATTTCAACAACTAAACAACTTTTTAACTCTAACTTATTTTGACTTAATTCCGACAATTAAATTCATCAACTAAACCACATTATTTTAAATAATAAGTCAAACTAGCTAGTGGTTACTTAAACTTTATTTGAACTTATTTTTAACAAATAGATTATACCTAAATTTAAAGTTAAGTGTCAATCCTAGATGGACACAACTTGATTTTGTAAGAAAATTAAGTTTGCCATCAATTAGATCAACTAGTGTTGATACTTATGCTTAACAAACAAATTGTTTCTAAAATAAAGTTTAGTATCAACACTAGATGGATACAAATTGATCTTGCAAGAAAATCAATTTTGTCATCAATAGGATCAACTAGTGTTGGTACTTGTGCTTAACAAACACATTATTTCTAAATTAAAGCCAAATATCAACACTAGATAGACAAAAATCGATCTTGCAAGAAAATCGATTATTCCATCTATAGGATTAACTAGTGTTGATACTTGTGCTCAATAAACACATAATTCCTAATTTAAAGCTTAGTATCAACACTAGATGGACAGATCGATTTTGCAAGAAAATCAATTTTGTCATCAATAGGATCAACTAATGTTGATATTTGTACTTATAAAACACATTATTTATAAATTAAAGCTAGTATCAAAACTAGATGGACACAAATTGATCTTGCAAGAAAATCAACTTTTTCATCAATAGGATCAACTAGTGTTGGTACTTATGCTTAACTAACACCATTATTATTAAACTAAAGCTAAGTATCAACACTAGATGAACACAAATCGATCTTGCAAGAAAATCAATTTTGTCATCAACAAGATCAACTAGTGTTGGTCCTTACAATTAATAAACACATTATTCCTAAATTAAATCTAAGTATCAACACTAGATGGACACAAATCGATCTTGCAAGAAAATCAATTTTGTCATCAATAGGATCAATTAGTGTTGGTACTTATGATTAACAAACAAATTATTCCTAAATTAAAGTTTAGTATCAACACTAGATGGATACAAATCTTGTAAATTTATAATTAACACGAATCTATATTTCATGATTCTTCCTACTAGAATAAAACACTTTTACAAAACATACCATTTTTTATTTAATTTTTTAAAAATAGTTTTACAAAAAGATGCCACAGAAACATGTTCCAAAATTTCCATGTTTATTTATATTCCATTGAAATGTTCAGTAACACTTCTAGGAGAAAAGAGTTGCGAATGCAATTTTTTAAATTGGTGAAATAAATTAAATGCAGTTTCAAGACCATACATGGATTGCATTGAATAAAAGCAATTTTACCTGGGACTTTTAAAAAAAGTGATCATAAGGTTTCAAAATAATGAGCGGTGACATAAGTCTTAAGTATTGGATGTAGATGACAATTATGTGATTAATGACTAAGGATTGTGGAGTTGCCCTCAAGTTTATAAGTTGACAGTTTAGTTCATTGAATTAAATGAAGGGTAAAAGGGTAAACTGACTAAAATCTAATTTAACTAATTTTTTGGTGGGAATTAAAATTGGGGGAAACCACCAACAAGCTGTACCAAAAGGGGAAATAAAATATTTTCCTCCATCTCTTGTCATTTTTTTTCTTCCTCTTCTTCTTGCTTGCTTGCTTGTCTTTCTTCCCATTCTCTTTATCTTTTTCTTCTTCTTTTCGTACATTATTGGTCTTGACTGCTAGTCCTTGAGCTTACTTCTTTTCTTCTTCTTGAATCAGATTTAACTAATTTAATCAGTGGATTAGATTTTGTTTGCTCTCAATTGAAATTACTTCATAAATGATTAGGGTCACACACCATTGTTTTGATATATAAAATTCATAGTTCTTTGAAATCGTTCATAATCATTTGGGCACCTGCAATTTTTTCAATAATTTGTATTCGCGTTTCCAACAGATTGCTATATGTTGCAACAATTGACTATTGAAACAAATTATAGCCATATGTAGCAACAGAAAGGTTATTTCAATAGCAACAGAATTGACAGATGTTGCAACATATAACTTACACAAGCTGCAACATATAAGCTAGACATGTAGTAACATATGACTTACATGTCGCAATCGACATGATAGGTATATAATACCGTTGTAAATCATTGTTTCAAGTGTTATATCATATTTTTATTGCTCAATTCTGGTTTAAAGTACTAAAATTTTGTCCAATTTGACATTTTTTCATTCCTAAATCGCTCAATTTATCGATTAAGTCATCCTTGAAGTGACATATGTGGCAACATATGCATGTTCTATTGGGAAAATTGCAATAGAAATGTCATATGTGGCAACATATGTATATCGTAAAATGATCTTTTGGGGGTTAATTCAATTAACTTGTCACCTAATTCAACATGTAACACTAATATATAGTCCTACAACATGTCTAAGTACAAATTATGATCTAATACAACAACTTTCATCAATTCTATCAATTAATTTTACAAAGACAATCATTTACCCCTAGTTCATCATACAATGACCAAGTAACTACATATGATAGTTATATAACACCCTTATAAATCGTTGTTTCAAGTGTTATAACATATTTTTATTGTATAATTATGGTTCAAATTACTAAAATTTTGTCTAATTTGACATTTTTCCATTCTAAATTGCTCAATTTATTGATTAAATCATCATTGAAATGACATATGTAACAACAAATGTACGTTCGGTTGGTAAAATTGCAACAGAAATGTCATATGTGGAAACATATGTATATCATAAACATGGTTGTTGTTGTAATTGACCAGAGTGTGTTGCTTCACTGGTCGGAGCAGCGTTTGGTGTTGTTGTTGTCTGCTGTTTCGCGGATGCGAAAGAAGGAGATGAGGGGAGAGGGCGACGCTTCCCGATTCTCTCCGACTGCTGCTTGCTGATGTTTCTCGCCGGAGAAGAGGAGAGGAGCAGACGAAGGGAGAGAAAGAGGAAAAACTAGCTGCACCGAGTTTGTTGATCGGAGAAGGGAGCAACAAAAGGGGAGAGGCAGCTGCTGCTGCTACTGCTGCTCGGAGACGAGAGAGGGCTTGCCGGAGCTGCCGTGTGAGAAGAAAGGGATGCGTCTGCTCTTCTATGAGAGGACGAAAAGAATTGGAAAAATTTAAGGGTTTGAGTCTTTTAGATCGAAATAGGAAAGTGGGAGAAGATTCAATTTGATCGTTGATTAAAACAAGATGGACAACTACGATTTGATCTCGAATTTTGATTGATGGTTGAAATTAAGGATGTGTTTTATACGAAGAAAATTGTTTGAGAAAATAAAAATTTTAAGTTGAAAATATATTTTAAAATCAAACTGAAAATTTATTTTGGGAGGTGGGATAGGGTGACGATGGTTTGGGTGGGGAGGTCGAGGGTAGGGGTGAAAAATTCGGAGGGGATGGTAGGGGGATCGAGGGTAAGAGTGAAAAAAAATAAAATTTGAAATTAATAATATTTTTAAATTTTTTTTTAGGGGTGGAGGGATGATCGGGTCAGAGGAGGACGGAGTGAAAACACAAATTTTGATATTGAAAATATTAGAAATTAATGTTTTTTAAAAAAATGTAATTTGAAGTTGAATTAGAGTTTTGGAAAATGTTTTCCTTAACTTTTGGAAGGAAGTTATTTTCCTTAATTTTGAGGAAAATGAGTTGATTTAAAAAACATATTCCAAAACTTTTGTCCCAACCAAACATAAAAAAATTAGTAAATATTTCCAGAAAATGTTTTGCTTCATACCAAATACATCCTAAATGAAAATTGGAGTCGTTGGAAAAAAATTGAGACAGGAATAGGCTAAATTTGAAATTAACGTGTGACTATAATCGAAATAAGAATTTGAATTGAAGTGGCTAGAATTAAACGGATTGAATAAGAAATGACAAGAATTGAAATACAATTGGAGAGATTAGGCTTGATTTAAATGATTTAAGAGAATATTAAGGAGATTCTATTCAATGAATAAAATATTACACATATTAAAAAAATCATATAATTAAACACATCAAAATTTTAAAAAATATTTAAATAAATAAGTAAAGTAATTATTTCACGGTAACTATCAATAAATAAAATAATTTTATAATAATTTTTTCTATCAATTTAATTTAATAAATTTAAATTATAGACCTCCTAATTATATAACTTCAATTTTATCTATTAACAAAAGTTTGTTAATATCAAATATAAATCTTCTAGAATCGGTCATCGGTATTCTTTAATTGATAATGTATTTCATATCTGAACCACTAATATATATGATCTGATTTGTTAAACTACTTCAGGAGTATATAATCAACGTATTTCATATTTTGATGTATAATTCATTACGTGCCATTGCCTACGTATAATCATTACACTTGACATCTATTCAAGATCAAACGTAATAATCTCGATAGAACTTGCTTTGTACATTAATTTATGATGTTTTATTCTCTATTTCATAAAACGAGACAAGACATTAAAGGTTGTACGTACAAATAATTATAAATATAAAATTTAATTACTCCCTCCATTTAAAAAAGAATGACCCTATTTCCTCTTTAGTCTGTTTCAAAAAGAATGACCTATTTCCTTTTTCGACAACACTTTAACTTTAACTTTCTACATGACATGTTTAAGACCACAAGATTAAAGGACATTTTGGTACATTTGACATAACTTTAATTTAAAACCACAAGATTAAAAAGTCTTCTTTCTTTTCTTAAACTCCGTTCCAAGTCAAACAGGCTATCCTTTTTGAAATGGAGGGAGTAATTATTATCATGACATTTCTACGACAAAGATGGAAGTTAGGACAAGACCTACAACATCTTGATAAAACTGAAAAGTAAATAGAATCCTTCGAAAGCAAAAAGACTCACCATAGCTAAATCAAACTCCATGTGATATCAATGAAGCTCCTGTTGATGACCTTAATTATATGTATCTGCATCATGAAACGATGCAGGTCAAATGAATAAGTACATTGAATGTACGAGCCTGTAAGGGTAACACTGAACATAACCTCAAGCTTGAACTGATAAAAAGGAAACATACTCACCTCTGTTCTACTCAACTCATGGATACTCGACTCAATGCAGAAATAAAACAACTATAAAGATGCAGCTTATATAAAACTTTTAAAACAGTAGATAACGACTCAATGTATTGAAAAATATAATAATATCTCAGTTGTATATAAACTTTATTTGAGAGGTTCTATAACCAACAAACATCACTATGAGAGATTCAATAACAAACAAACATCACTATGAGATATGTGATGATACAACATCTCGCTCACACTGCCAGAGTTGTCCTATACCTTGCCGAGGTACAAAATTCCTCAACTAAGTGGAGCCACTAGCTAGTCTATGCTTAAAACAAATAAAAATAATCATCAAAAAAGTATGACCCTTTCTATTCATGTTGGCTACTTGGTTTATGGGGACTGTGAGTTGTCTAAACTCTCCCATGTGGGTGCCAATACTACCTCCAAAATATAAATAGTTCATATGTTTAAATATATATATATAAACTCTTTCTGTGGTTTGTAAAATAATACTAAAAAATCTTTCTCTAAAAAGAGATCCTACTCAACTGCTCAAAACTCTTTTGGAAATCTCAATTTCCTTCTTATTTAAATGTGAAAACATTTACTCTTGGAAACACCTAGTTCCCATATCTTTTTAAAGAAAAAGAACTCAACTCTACTCTTCCTCAAACTCAACTGCTTAAGTCTTAAAACAAGTTTAGAAAAATTTGTAAAAGACTTCTCAAAATAGGGTTCATGTCGAATTATGAATGTGAACTACTCAATTCAAGATTTTTCTACAACCATACATAAAACTCAATACTCGAAACTCAACAACTCAAGAACTTCAATGATGCTACTAATTTCAAAAATGCATGGGCATGAACAACTCAACTTAGGGAATTTATGATACTACTCATCTCAAGAATGTTCAACTTTTAGGATTCATGCGAAATTATGTGCATGAACAACTCAACTCAAGTACTTCATGAATAACATATAATAGTCTCATGATTAGGAATATAATCTCAGAAAAATTAGGAACTCAATACTCAAGAATTTTATGGGTAACATGTAATAATTCAAAATCGAGCATAACAGTTACAAATAATATATGTATCCAAATTCCAAATAGATCTCCAAGGGTTTTACCAAAGAAAAAAGTTTAAAATGGAATAAGGAGGCACTGCAAAACTGAAGGAGCTAGGTGAGTCATAATTTGTATTACTTGTTTGGTATTAAAAAGCTATTACGACTCTTGGTCCTGATTCAAAATCCAGCTACTTTGTTTTTCTCTAGTTTTAGGTGTGAATTCTCATGTACTACTCATGCATTTTGGTAATCCGTTCAAATACTGATCATAGAGGGTACAATCATTTTTTCCCTGTTTATTTCTCTATTATAATTTATGTTTTGAAAAGAATTTTTCGGTTATATATGTTTGATCTTAGTTAAAGTAGTTCAATACTCCAATTTCTACTGAAGGATTATGACTTTGTCGAAATGCTATGACCTTTATGAAAAGTTGTGTCTTTTTTAAAAGATTATGACCGTTTGATAGGTTGTGTCTTTTCCAAAGGGGTGTGACCTTTATGAAAGGTTGTCTTATTTTCAAAGAGTTGGGACTTTTTCCTTTTGTTGAATATGAATGGAGAGGTTTTCTCTCGCATTGAATTCTTCCATTCTCTTGCGTACATTACGTACAAAACAAAATCGATCGATCGTATCTGTGTGTATAATTTGTTGCTGTCATTTTAAGTTTGTTGAAATTATCGAAGTTTTGAGGTACCACTACTTCTTTAATGGTTAATATGTGTTATCTTGGGATGAATTAAACTGCAACCTCAGGTACTTGAGGGGATTAAATTTCTTAAGGACACAAAGTGGGTTCTATTGACTTGGATAGTTCTTTCTGTTTTTCTTTTCATCTTTTATTTTTCTGATTTTCTAATCTAAATACATGAGATAACAAGCTTAAAAAATTTAATATTGATGGTATTTTCTGTGGTAAGGAAATTACTTCTATTTTCTGTATTTTTTTGTTAGAAAGTAAAAGAAAAAGAAAATTATTTTATCGTATGATAAAAGAGATTTGAGATGAACTAGTACTACTTTAATATGTTCGAGTATACTTTCTATAGTAAGTTTTTCTTGGATGGGTAATATCTTATTTTCTTTTCAAGTGCATTCAAGCATTGCACCCCTTCAGTTTTCTTTTCAATGAGAATGTTATTTTGTGTATAAGGACTAAGATGAACACTTTGATGAATATATATTCTCTCCTAACAATATTTGAACATGAGTTTAGTTTCTTGTTGGAATCCAATGTCTTATAAGGAAAATTGGAATATGATGAAAACTAGAAAAGAAAGATATAATTTGCAAGAAAAGTGACTTGCATGGATCCATTGCCGACAGATAGAATATGACTCAATGAGAGGAAAAATCAGATTCTATTTTTATTTCCCTTGATTATTATTTTTTCTATCCGTTATAAATTTATGAGATTTATTTCATAAATGTTAGGATATATTGTCATTATGTGATGATCTCAGAATATATATTTATTATTATTAGTATGTATTCTGTTAAGATGAGAGAAAAATGTTTTGTTGTTTTCTACTCTATCTGAAATTTGATTGTGTCTTACTTATGGAGACTAAAATCTTCTTTTTTTTTTCTCTGTTGGTACGAAGAATATAAGAACTTCATGAACAAATCAAATTGTGCATTGTTTCAATGAAATAGAAACTTCACCAATTTGTTAACTACTCTGTTTGAATGAATATTCTAACTTGAAGAGTACAAAATCTTTGTCATGAATAATAAGAGGCTAAAGGATTTGGAGTAGATAAAATCTTCTGCGTTAGCTAGAAACAATGTTGTATTTGAGGTCTCTGGAGATTTAAACATTTTTTTCTTTAATACTCTCTCTGAATGTGAAATTGATTAGAAGAATAAAAAAACTTCATCAAAGTTCGAGGCTTATTCGGTTAACGATTAGAAGAATATACAAACTTCATCACTAAACTAAAAATAAGTTGTATAAAGATTGAATCTTTATTGTTAGTATTCTAAAAACTAAGTGCTCTGTCTAATTGTGATAGAAAGGGAAAAAACACTAGTGACATAAAATTGATGACTTTTATGGATGTATTGGGTGTTTTTATGGATTAAATCTCCAAAAGAAGGTTTTGTGTTGCCAATGTGTATTTGATGTTATACAATTTAAAAGCACGAGAAAAAAAATGTTGAAATAATTTCAAATAGTTGGAAAATATTTAAAATGTGGGGGGTTCTTTACTTGTGATAAAGACAAAGTTAGACTTACTATCTAATTAAAATTTAAAAGAACAAGATATGAAATATAATGATATTCTATTATTATGTTAGACCCACAAAATTCTTAGAATATATTTGATATTCTGTTCGTTGAGTCTCTCTGTCCTAGTATATGTGATATGACTAGTATACCATCACAAAATTCTATTACTCGTTCGAAAGAACTATATTCTTTGATGAAAAAGTGTCACTTAAAATAGTATGATTTTTTATTAAAAGATATGTCTATTATAATAAATTTGTTTTTATATACATTAACATTGATGAAAAGTGATCTTTTGTGTTTGTGTTGTAAAACTTACATTTAGGTCATATTGCCCGTATTAGACTGATAAGACTATGGTCATGAGTAATTTCTTAAACAAATTGAATGTTATGGAAATGTCCTTGTGAAAAGAACACCTTGCAATATGTTGATTTTACAAAAACGTCTATATTTGACAAAGTTATAAAAAGTAAAGAATAAGATATTTGTAAGAAAAAGTTACCTCACGGAAGGTCTTTTCAAACTCAGTATTATGTCAGTTCTTACTTGCTTGAATCAAACTGTTTGTGACTTGAACGCTTGAGACATGTCAATTACAAAACCTTGCAAAAGCTGATCAACTTAGAAGTTTTGCCTAACTTCTAACGCAAAAAATTAAAATGTCAAGTATGAGTTGTTGAAAGGAATTCTAATCCCTTAGAATCGATTTACACTGACATTTGTGATATGAAGTTAACAGTAACACCATCTCATGGCGGAAAAAATGCTTCATAAATTTTATTGACAATGACACTATATACTGTTATATCTATTTGATAAATGATAATGATGAAGGAGTAGAAACATATTGGCAATATAAAACTAAAGAAAAAATGAATTGGATAAAAAAATTGTAATGATTAGAAGTGGTAGATGTGGAGAATTTGAATATTCTTTTGTAGAAATATATTTAAAAAATGAAATCATCCATTAAATTACCTCACATACTTACCTCAATCTAATGAAATTGTTGACAAGGAAACAATCGAACTTTAAAGGAAATGTTGAATGTCCTACTTATAAGTTCAGGTATACCACAACTTTTTTTTGAGTGTGGTTGGGGGGGGGGGGATGCTATCATTATAGCACAAAAGAACAACAAAAAAGTTTGTATGTTAAAAAGAGAAAAATAAGAAGTTTTATTTGTTAATAAAGGGAGCAACACATAGAAAACTTTTTTCTGTTAAGAAAGGGAGAAACAAAAAGTTTTGTTTGTTCAGACTTTGTTTTATCTTGATACGAAATTGTTTGTCGTCCCTTAAAATATATACGAGCAATAACTCTTGAAAGTTAGTGACTATCAAATATAGTCTAGTATTTAGATATATGTTATCCCCAAATTCAAAATATAGATTGATTTTTAATTTTAGTCCATCAAAATTCAATTCAAATCACATTATTTGATACCTTCAAACTATATAGATTGAACCTATTTTTTTATTTTCTTAAAATTTAATTTCAGTCATTCTAATTAACATCCTCAAATTCAAATCATACCATTTAACACCTAAAGTTTTATTTGTTTAGTTGTGAATGTGTAACGACCTGATTCAGTCGATAGGAAAAACATAATGAAGAAAGAATTGGGATTAGAAAATTCTATCGTAGTAACTTGGAATTTTCCAACCTAGTTAAGAATATGGACGAAATTGGAGTCATTGAGATGTAGGGAAAATCTGATAACGAATGAGAAGTATAATTATGAATTCAATTACATGGTCGGATAGCCAAGACGAAAAAGAACCCGTACGACTTTATGGAATTGAATTTGGGCGAGTAGAACTATAAAAAATGATCATAGCGTGAATGGTAACATTCTGTCTCCGAGCATCCCACTGGAGCGGGATAAGGGCCATCAGACCAGGCCGCTGTAGCGGGATTGGTCTGCCATGGCGGGCCAGACTTGGCTTAGTAGCTAATAAACCCGTAAACGATCATATTTGGCACTTTTCAATTTTTAGAGCTAAAGAGACGATCCCAGACGAGTTCTTGACAGCTTTTTCACCATTATTGAGGATGTAAGATTTTAACTCTCCAAATTCGTTTTTGAGTCGTAAAACCTATTTTCTTGGGTTATTATAATGGGTAAGGGTATGTATGAGAATTATGGTAGAAAAAGGTCTAATTTGGGTATTAGAATCTTGGGTTTTGTCTAGGGTTATTGAATTTGTTATAATCCAAATAATAGATCTTTGATTGTTGGTCCTTGCGTAAATTAATTATTGTAGATATAGAACAAGCGGAAAGAATCCAGAAAAGGAAGATTCAAGTGTCTTAGGGAATTCAAGCTTGAATTCGAGGTAGGTGATGATTCTGATTTCAAGTTGGTGTGATATATGTTTGTAATTGCTTCATTATAATGCATGTATGTATGTGAATGTTGCATTACTGATCACCCTAATTGCAAATGAGGATAATTGAATAATTGTATCATGAATCACCTCTTGTTCTATGATCTTGATAATGTACTTCTGTTTGTGATTGTGTTGTGTGAATGAGATCAGATTGCCACGTTTCGATATAACTAACTTGTGATCAGATTGCTATGTTTCGGTATAACATTGGATTGGATTGCCACATTCTTGCATAAATATTGGATGGGATTGTCACATTCTGACATAACCAACTTGGATCAAATTGCCATGTTCTAACATAAATATGGGATCAGATTGCTACATTCCGATATGCTAACTGTTCAGGTTTGGGTTCCATGAGAGCACCATTGAATTGAGTTCCATGAGAGGAATTGTCTTATTGTTATGAACATGAACTATGACTTATGGCCTCCCAAAGAGCTCTACTTAGTGTGAGTGGGGGAATGATACTTCATTCATGAATTGCACAAGTGGACTTTAAGAGTGGTTGTGATTTGGTTCTCTTATGCTATGAAGATTGTGTTTATCAATGTTATTGATATTCAGTATGTTACATGGTTATATTATTGTATTTATTTATATATGTTTCACTAGTGAGATAGTCGCGTGATCTTACCAGCATACGTTGGTTGTGTACTGATATTGTACTTGGTGTTATTTTTATTAAGTACATGACATCTTCTGGTGGCTATTGATAGACCACGTTTAGAAGATCAATAATCGTTCAAATTCAAGGGTGGTCTAGTTCTTCCGGTTGCCTTAGATTCTATTTTTGTTTAATTCCACTATTTTCGGACTCAAACTATTTGTTTAAGATGTTGTGTAATTTTGGGGTTGTACCCCTTGTTCTTAGACTTGTTGTTGTTAGAGTTTTGATACAATGACTTTCAGGTAGGTATTTAATTCAGCATTTGTTTAGTTAATTAATTTGCTTGCGTAACTTAATTGTCTTAGTTTTAGTTTAGTTGCTTAGTTTGTGTTGTAGTAGTGGTTCTCCCACATGATAGTTAGTGTGGGTATCCATCACTACTGTCTGGGTCGAGACAAAGTTGGTGTCAGAGCCCTAGGTTAAGTGATCTCGTTGTACTAAAAGAGTCTAGTAGAGTCTTTCGTAACGGTACGATGACGTCCGTACTTTTCTTCAAGAGGCTATAGGACTTTAGGAAAACTCATTTCTTTCTACTCCTTCGAGATATTACTTGAATTCAATTGCTATCTGGGTGATACAAATTGATATCTTTCCTCCTTCACTCTATTATCCAAACTAGAACATCAAAAATGGTAACACCATCACTAGCAAGAGGGGATGTGTATAGATTACTGACAGTTGAATAGAGTTACCATTCAGAACAAATATCCACTGCCTTGGATAGATGACATAATATCTTTGACATATGGCAAGGTGTATCGGTTTTCTCAAGGATTGATTTAAGGTCTGGTTACCATCATTTAAAGAATGAGGCGCGTTAGACTTGGGTTCGACCAAGTTCTGTGATTGAAATTAAAAGTTTTATAGGATTTTTTAACTACTATTCTTGCTTGTGGTACGAGTTGAGTCCAAGTCGTATCTCCCAATTCTAATTGGTATCTCAATGAAATGAAGTAGATGGAACACAAGCAAGTTAATTAGAACCTAGAAGTATCTAATTGGTATCTTGCCTTAGGGACCATATAAGGCATGACCGATGGTCGTTTATGGAACAAACTAATCAAAGAAATTGGACTTTTCGGCGAGTTGTAACTTGGAAGGTGGATGTGTGCTTCTAGTTGTCTGAAATTAATTATGAATGTGAAAGGCGTATTATTGGGTGCTTGGATATAATTATGTGCCTAGTAATGCTTGTCTGATTATTGATATGTGCAATGTGCTGGCCTAAATGTTGAAATTTTGCCGATTGTAACCGCTTGAGTGTCGTGGAACTTATTGTGAAAAGAAGGTCATCATGAGATCATGTGCACGGGTCTAGATAAAAAATACGATGTGGTTCGTAAGCGAAAAATCATGATTTGCATTGCAACCAACTGATAATCGTGTGAATGTCTTGGTGTATCTTGGGAACGAGTGAGTTGTAGTGTTGAATGTAATGTAAGGAAAATTGTAGAGAGTGTGTCCTTAAGATTGACTAGGGGCAGACAATTATTATCCTAGTTATGAGGATTATTCTAAAGTTACAAATTTAAATTGGGAACCTTTGTGGAATTTTAGAACAGAGAAGAACCGTAGAAAAATCTTGGTCAAGTTCTAATTCTGTTTTTACCGCAGGAGAAGAATTATTTCTGCCAGGGTGGGACCGCCATAGCGGTATCTTCCCCTCCAAAGCAGGATGAGGCGAGGCAGAACCTTAGCCCGTGTCCTGTGTTTTCTAAACTATCTGATAAGACCCTAAATGGGATCCGAACTAATCCCCTTTACTTGAATCATTGGTCAACAATAAAAAATATAAGTTATTAGGTGTGTTAAAATTATGGGGAACTTGTGCATATGAGGGTAGGATTTAGTGATCACAAGTACTATAATAGTTGTGACCCGATGTCTAATGTGTTGTTTGTTCTGAATTCTACTTATTCGTACGTTTCAGTTCAATTGACTTGAGATTTGATGTGGTTTGTGATATACGTGATGCCCCCATCCATGTTTCTACCCGAGTTGAAGAATCAGTCATTGTTACTCATGTACATCATGTTTGTCTGTTGTGCTTATGCATTTTCATACTTGGGTTGATTTGGTTATGTTGGATATGACTGACTTGATATAATCTTATGCATGACTTGATTGTTCCCCTATTATACAGACTAAATTGTAACACTAAGTCGGTAACTCTAGAGATTCAAGGTAAGGAAAGCGTAGTGTAGGAAGGGGGTACAAGCCTAAGTCAGCTAAGGTCATATCTTTCGTGTGAGGTATGAAACTGGTGGGGCCAGATCTTTTGGCGTAATTGCCTCATATTTGGAATGTTGAGGTAGAATCCCCCTCTATTGAGTCTATTCTTGGGATGTAAGAGTTGAGATAACTTAAGGCTCAAATCTAAGAGCGTCTTGATAAATGATTCATCCGTCCTAGTGTTTCCAAGTGGGGTAATCCTGTTTTGTTTGATAAAAATAAAGAGGATAGTACGAGGACTGATGATTTTATCTTAATACACAAGGGAATGGACTAATA